>CM035435.1:83324903-83639903 GCA_020310875.1 Ceratopteris richardii
GACGCCTACACCAACCCTTACACCGACATCGGGGCAAAATCGCGCCCGTCCATTTTCCTTGGTAGAAGCCTCGGTATACGCCTGATATGTTGTAGTGAATCGCTAAAGGAAAGAATATTTCTCTCATGGAGATGTGAGGTGTATCGTCAAAAGTCATGCTTTACCACATAGCTTCTGGCTTGTGGTTGTTATATGTGGACCATATGTACTTAATAGGTGTCCCACCAAAGAACTATAGTTTATCACTCCTTATGTGGCTTCCCATGGTTATAAGCTATCTGTTGCTCATCCATGTGCCTTTAGTTTTTTGGCATATGCATTGGTGCCCGAAAAACAATGCAAAAAGGATGATAAATCAATAAAATGTATTTTTTGGGTACAACTCTAAAAGCAAAGGCTATCCTCTATTTCATCCATAGACTAAATAAAAAAAGCATGTCAATCTAGTGGTAGTGATCCCCCCTTGGGATGAAACAATCCAAGTAGTCGTGTGCCACTCAAGTAGAAAAAGATGCCCTTCATCACCTATCAATGCTTGACACCTAGGTGACGCATAAAGCTGGTCATCTGAGAGACACCAAGTTGAATATCACACCAAGTTATGCATAAATAAATCAAACATCCAACATCCTAGTGATAGAGAACAACATCAAATGCATCTCCAACATCATGAATACTCAACCTAAACTTGTTTCCCTAGAAGTTATACTAGGCTTGCAATGTTCAAGGCCAAAATGTTGCAATAATATGTCAATATAAGCTATCTGACATAGAGCTATTTTACCATCAAACTTCATAAATTGAATGCCCAAATAATGATGCAAATCCACCAAATCTGACATCTCAAAAGAGGCATGCAAATTAGCCTTAAAATCAACAATATGCTTCTCATTAGGACCAGTGAGAAGCATGTCATCAACATAGAAACCAATGATTAAAAGCACATCATTTGGATGCGTAACATATAAGATGCTCTCAGTTCAAAACCATGTGCAATCAAGTAGGCATGTATCTTTTCAAACCAAGCACTTTCTGCTTTGTTTTCAAGCCCTTTCTACACAAAACCATGGGGTTGAAATACATACACTTCTTCATGTAATGCACCATTCATAAATGCAATTTAATGTCCAATTGATATACATTCCAACCATGATGAGTTGCAAGTGCACAAATGCTAGGAACGGTGGTTCTTTGGCATGTTGGAGCAAAGGTTGCATCAAAATCAATGCCTGTCTCTTGAGCATAACCTTTTTACAAAAAGAATAGCCTTATACTTGTCAACAATTCCATCAGGCTTATGCTTGAGCTTTATATCCATTTAGTGCCAATGGCCTTTTTTCCTAGAGGCAAATCACATAAAGACCGAGTACCATTCTTCATAATAGCATCATATTTTGATTATATAGTAACCATCTAATTTTCTAAACTTTATGCTTCATTAAAAGAAACAGGCTCATTCTCATCACAAAGACTAGAGGCAGCCATTAATGCAAAACAAGCACTATGAGAGCCTAAATGAGTAGGATATGAAATAGGTGCATCTAATTTTCTATCTCACAAAGTTTGCACTAGCCATTTGGGCATAGTTTTTTCCTCCTCAATATCAGCCCTCTCATCACCAAGTGCATCATGCACATCTACATCAGAAATGGAATGATCTGCATCATCATGTGAAACCTGTAAAGTCTAAGAAATGGCCTCATTTGGATGAGTACTTGACTGTCCACTTCTGAAAAGAGGAAAAAAAGTGTCATACACATCTTTGGAGCTAACTAATGTGTCTTTAGTACATGAAAGTAAAGGATGAATTGCATCTTCCACAAAAACAACATCATGACTATGCCAGTTGCTATGACACTCATGTTTCCACTAGTGGTTTTTTCTTCATGCTTAGTAGCTCATGCATATCTTGGTTGAGTAAGAAGCAATTTACTATGGCCGCTCCTAGTTGTGAGGCTGAGTATAGGAAAGCTTTCATAACAACTGTTGAGTGTGTGTGGCTCATATGCCTTTTGGTTGATTTGGGTGTTGGCAAATCTTTTGCAACCGCCAACTTCACTAATAGTCAGAGTGCATTGGCAGATGTGAAGAACCCTATGTCCCATGCTCACACAAAGCACAATGAGGTTCATTATCATTATGTCATGGAGAGCCTCTCTGCTGGGGAGATCAATTTGGCAAATGTGCCCATACAAGATAACATTTCAGATCTTTTCGCAAAGGCTTTGCCTCGATAGAAGTTTGAAGCTTTCCACAAAGCTTTGGGATTAATTCCTTTTGTGGATTGATCTCTTTCCACATAGCTTGGCACTTCCTTACACAAGTGTGCAAGCTCCTTTTTCATCGCATCATTCCTAGGGGGACTTGTTGATATGTTTTGGTAGTGATGTGTGTGAACACGGTAGGACCATCGGGGCTCTTTTTTCCCTCTATAGAAGGGTTTTCACCATCAGCTTGTATATACACCTATAACCCTAATGGGTCATTTATCTTTGTACACTCACTTGGTAATACATTCAAAATTGTGTGTCCAAGCTTCCTGTTATTCCTTGTGTTGTTTGTGTGATTCTGCAGACCTCAAACTCCAACAGTTTTCCAATTTAGACTCCAAAAGTGAGGATCTTGCTAAATACAAGCTTATTTACATATAAATCTTTGAGATAGAATGATCTATAAAGATCATTCTTTGAATCTTTGGATGATGTGAACAAATAGTTCAAACATGCTCAAGAAGTTCCTAGAAAGGTTTCGGATAGGATTGTTGATATATTTAGGTAGGGACGTGTGTGAACACTCTAGGACCGCCGGGCACTTTTTTCCCTCTTTAGGAGGTTTTTTTCCCCCGGCTTGTATATACGCCTATTTCCCTAGTGGGCTACTTATCTTTGTACATTCTCTAGTAATACATTCAGTATTGTGTGTTGTGCTCCAAGCTTCTTCTTCTTCCTTGTGCTATTTGCCTGCTTACGTAGACATCTAATTCCAACAATTGGTATCAGAGCAGGTCGTTGCTTCATCTAAGGTTTCGTCGAAACCTCTCCTGTTGCAGTCTCAAAATAGCATGAATTTTGGTGAGCATACTCAATGTGTTTCCGAAATCAAAACTGCTTCGCTTTGTGGTCTCGAAATCGCGATCTGAGCTCGTTTCGGCTTCCGAACGCACTATTGTAGTGCTTGTGCAAGCTATTTCATCTTTTTGTGCCAAAGGTATATACCTGTTTTGGTTCGTGAGTATAAGCGTCTTGAAGTCTATTACAGGTTTAGTCGAACTCGTCTGGGCAGTTCCGTTCAACTTTTTCAGATACCATCAAGGTATTTTAGTCACTGGCCATGGCTGAAAGCACTCATGTATTTCGTATGTTGGTTGTTGAGGATAAGTTGGATGATACCAACTACCCATTGTGGGCTTATATGATGCGACATGTATTGTTGCAAAATGACTATGGAACATTGTGCAGGGTGTTGGAAAATATACTGAAGCTGATGCAGAAGGTGTCAAAGATGATGATATTCTGCATATTCCTGTTCGTGCTATGGTTTCTGCTGCACCTACTGTAGAGCAAATTTTTTGGGATGGCAGAGATGCCCAGGCATATGCATTGAGAGCTTTGTCTATCAAACGTGCCATTATTCCTCACATACTCTCTTCCAGAACAGCTAAGGATGCTTGGGATACACTTACCACATTATCCCAAGCTAGGAATGAGGCTTGTGTTGCTTACCTCCGAAAACAGTTGGAGAGTGCACATGAATGAAGGTGATTCTATGGACAATTTTCTAACAAAGATCAAAGACTTGAAGGACCAATTGATTTCTGTTGATGAGGTTATACTAGATAGCTCACTTGTGTAGACCGTTCTGAATGGTCTTCCTGATTGAAATCAGAGTTTTGATTCTACTCTTCGATTGATGATGAAAGGCAATCCAAATGCCTTGTCTTGTGAGGAGTTATTCTCTGTTTTGTTGCAGGTAGATCAATCTAGGTAGAAGAGGTTCATTATGGCAGTTGCAGATCAAGCATTCCTAGCTGGTCAGAAGGGCAAAGGAAAATGGAGCTCTTCAACTAGTAAGCAAAAATCTGCTAATTCTGCACAATCGAAGAGGGAAGACAAAGTTGAAAAGAAAATAGAAAAGCAGAAATTGATTTGGAAGTACTGTAAAGGAAATGATCATATCATAAAGAACTGTCGAAAATTGGCTACTAAAGAGGCAAAGAAGAAAGAGGTTGGAATGGTTGTTGCAGAAGCCTCTACACTAAAAACAGAGTCTGCTAATCTTGTGCAGGAAGAAGAATGGGCATTTACTACTGTTTGTAGTTTTGACCCATCTTCTCATGAGCAGTGCATGTTTGCAGTAGACTCAGATGTTTGGTTCTTTGACAGCGGGGCGACCAAACATATTACCTTGCAGCGCAGTTTCTTCTCTTCACTTGAGCCTGCCCCTAGAGGGAATACTGTTACATGCACCAACAACTCCTCTCATCCTATTATGGGAGTTGGTAAGATCATTTTGACTACTACTGATGGTAGTTCTTGTTGAGTGGTTCATGCTCCACCCTTTTGTCCAAAGCTAGAATCATTCACATGCAAGTCCATTTATCCCACATGCAAGGTAATTCTCCCAAACTCCGTATAAGGAAGGCCTCTCTTCACTCCACACAAGTCATTCCACTCTAGCTCATTGAAAAGAGTGTGCTCCCATTCCTCATGGAGTCTCCATGCTCATAGAGCAATCTTTGTAAGTTCATTTCTATTTTAATTCATTCATAATGTTTTGTTACCTTTTGTTCCTTCCTCCTTAGCTTGTTAGATTTATGATTGTGATAGATTAGGAGTATTCCTTTTTCATTTCAACATGGTATCAGAGCATAGGTATTGTTTTGTTAAGAATTTTCTTTTTGAGTTTTGATTTTGATATCTACTTCAGTAGCATGTATTTCTTTGTTAATCCCTCCCTCCCTCCCCTATTTCTTCAATAAGAGTGCTTCTAAGCACTATGTTATCCTTTTAGGTCCTTAGTATCTTAATCTCTCCGTCCCTCCCTCCCATATATCATCATCAAAGTGCTTCTCAACACTAAATCTATCACTTATTATTCTGTTTCTTTATCTCATCATAATCAGTTTTCTTTATTATGTATACATTCAATCATTGTATTGGTAGTAAGTGTTTTTGAGCGTCGGTGTAGTATATAATAAAGTACTCATAAGCAATGGTAATCAAGTTGAAAAAATGGAGAATAATGGATTCAGATCCATGAGAAACTCAACAGCAGAGGACTAGAGATATTGTTTCAGTGCTACTGGATACAGCTATGCATCACTATAGAGCATCTCATAGAGAGAGAGACGTGGCCTCGAACACATAGAGGGAGTGGGACAAGCAGAGAAGATAGTTGTTCAGGACCTTATGAAGAGTTGGGAGATGAAGCCTACACACACAGCGAAGTTGGTAGACAAGAAAATCAGAAATAGTCAAGGTGTGTAACAGAGAAGAAAATACAATGTATGGCCACGAAGCAGCCATATCTGGAATGTATAGTCGTCTAAAATGTGTGTGGTCATCACATGAATAGAAAGCACCTTGATCATAGTCGACTGCTGCACCATGAAACACACATGCATCAGCTCCTAGGTGCAACACTTAGTAGGCATAGTAATTAACAAACAACTACTGGCAATGTCAATGCAGAGGCAGTGTTCAACCTACGTGCGAAACAGACAAAGGGATCCGAGAGAAAGAGCTCTAGAAAGTGCAGGAGCATAAGAATGTTTGAGAAGCTTTCTGGGGCAAAATGAAGCAGAGGCGAATGGGGCTCAACCTATTTCCATGACCAGAAGTGGTGAACGTGCACGCACTGTGAAATCAGAATAACAGAGATAGACATGGATTTGTCTGTTGCCCACCACCACAATCGACATCCTCTTCTCAGTGAAGGAGAGATACATTCTAGTGCTTCAGAGATATCCATTGGATTGCTTCATCACTATCTGAGAGAGTGAGAGACATTCAAAATGCTTGCCTAGCTGCTGGCGGCAGAGACATAGAGAGGTGTGGACAAATCATATTTGCAGGCAACTAGAGAGATTGGACCCATCTGATCTGCAAATATCTAATCAGTGACTCAGTGACTCAGAATTTAGCGCTAGAGCCTGAAGCTGCACAAATTGATAAGTTTTGAAGCAGAAAAGCTTGATCGGTGATGCTTGATCTTTGCTCGAGCTTAACACAGAGCAAGAGAAAGGGAAGTGGATATACGCAGGCACCTATGCATGGATTTCACTTGCGAGCAGAGGAAAAATGTCAATATGATGGTATGCGCCGTTTGAGAAAATAGCAAACTACGTGATCATCATAAAGTTGTGTCGTGAAGATGTCAGAAGGATCTTCAAAATTCTATAAAGCTGCACAATTTGATTTTGGTCTTGAAAGAGGAAACTATGCCTACTTTGGGTACTTCAATAGGCAATGTGACATCATCAATGACTTACCTGCATTTTCATCGGCATTTTGGCCTCATTACCACAAATGGGGTAAACAAATAGCAAAGCGACTGCTTCTTTCAAAACCACACAGAAGTATGCTAAGATTCACAAAAGATGTAGTGCACTACATGCATTTTTGTGAGTTTCTATATTTCGAATAGGTGGCATTTCCCAATAGTTTTTTTTCTCAAAGATCATTATAAAGAATATACATGTACTATATTATTGCAACACACATGGCTATCTTGTAAGGATTAAACACCACCTTCTCAAAGAAGGAAGGGCCTTCCCAAAGCCAACAAGTTTTGAATTCATGTATATACTCTAAAGAGTTAATCTTACGGAGTATTATTGAGCACCAAATCATATCAAGCCCCATGTAAAGGGACTAGAAACTACTCTTTAAAAGAGTAAGACCTTCCCTATGGCCTGAACAAATGACACTTAAAGCCCACTACAAGGCCAAGAATCTCACAAGACAAAGGCTACACCAACAACAAAAGACCCAAGAAAAGAAAAAATGCTCAAAAGCTGGAAAATGGTTCCATAACCAATACCTACCCTAGGATGTAAACCCTTGTACATGCCTAGGGATCCCATATGTCCCTAGATCCCAACAAAACCACTTGAATCTCAAATGTCCAAGAATATGTCTTGGGATCCCATATGTCCCAAGATCCCTGGGATGCCATATGTCCCAAACTTGGATCCCATCACTACAACATATCAGGGGCATACCGACATTGCCCATACCGACGATCATGCCTCGGCGTCGGTATGACCGTTGAAAATGCTTGAAAAACCATGGCTGCAATACCGACGGTCATTTAATCGTCGGTATACAGGCATCGGTATGAGCTCCGGTATAGGCGTCGATACTCTACTGTAAATTACCGACGCTTATACCGAGGCAATGTTTTAACCAGGCCGGAGAGCAAAAATTCGACATTTGCTTGCATTTTGAACCAAAGTTTGCTACTGTCGAGTTTGCACGCGCGAACTACATTTTGTGCCTATTGTGTACACACATCACTCTCTTTCTCACTCTTTCTCTCTTCTCTCTCTCTCTCTACATCTCTGTTTCTCTAGATTTGAAATTTTTGTAAGAATTGCACATACTGTAGCACCCTTTCTGTTTCTTTGTGTTTTCCCTTTTCTAATTTCTCTTCTCTTTCGTTTTACAGGAGCTTTTTGGCATCAAATCTTTGGAATTCGATGAAGGGCAACATTAAGTAGACCTTGAGGACAATGCTCCAAACAATTACATCGATGTACGTGATTGTTTTGTTTTCGATTGATATAGAGGGAAATAGAGAGAGAGATGAAAGAAAGAGAGAGATCTAGAGAAACATAGAGAGAGAGAGAGAGAGAGAGAGAGAGAGAGAGAGAGAGAGAGAGAGAGAGAGAGAGAGAGAGAGAGAGAGAGAGAGAGAGAGAGAGAGAGAGAGAGAGAGAGAGAGAGAGAGAGAGAGAGAGAGAGAGAGAGAGAGAGAGAGAGAGAGAGAGAGAGAGAGAGAGAGAGAGAGAGAGAGAGAGAGAGAGAGAGAGAGAGAGAGAGAGAGAAAGAAAGAGAGAGATGAAAGAGAAAGATAGAGAGAGAGTGAAAGAGAGAGAGATGAAAGAGAGAGAGATGAAAGAGAGAGAGATGAAATAGAAAGAGAATGAGATAGAGAGATAGATGCATACATACATACACACACATATGCATACACATACTCACATACATATTACATACACACATGCATATTACATACACACTCACATACATATTACATACACAGATGCATATACATACACATACATATTACATACCCACATGCATACACACATATACATACATACATGCATATTACATACAAACATGCATATTACATACACACATGCATATTAGATACACACATGCATATACATACACACACATATTCATTCTCATACTCACATAGATACGTACATGTATACACACATATACATACACACATGTACACACACACATGTATACATACACACATGCATATGCATACATACATACACACATATTTGCATGTACACACACATACATACATAAACACATGCATATTACATACACACTCACATATGTATACACACACATATGTGCATACACATGCATATGCATACATACATACACACACATATGCATGTACACACACACATACATACATACATACACACATGCATATTACATACACACACACATATATATACACACTCACATATGTATACACACTCACATATGTATACACACACATGCATACATGCACATACACATACACACACATCACATATACATACACACATACACACATATACATGTTTTAGGGTTAGGGTTTTAGGATTAGGGTTTATGAATTTCTCTTTTCTTTTGTTTTGTAGGGGATTTTTGGCATCAGTTCTTTGGAATTAGACGAAGGAAAACATTAAGTGGACTTTGACGACAATGCTCCAAACAATTAGATCGATGCAAGTGATTGTTTTGTTTTCAATTGATATAGAGTACATATACACACACATATAAATACACACTCACATATGTACATATTTACATACACACACACATATAAATACACACTCACATATGTATACACACACATATATGTGCATACACACATGCATATGCGTACATACATACACACACATATGCATGTAGACACACATACATACATACACACATGCATATTACATACACATGCACATATATATACACATTCACATATGTATACACACACATGCATAAATGAACATAGACATACACATACACCACATATACATACACACATACACACATATACATCGATGTAAGTGCTTGTTTTGTTCTTTTTTATAAATAGAGAGAGAGAGAGAGAGAGAGAGAGAGAGAGAGAGAGAGAGAGAGAGAGAGAGAGAGAGAGAGAGAGAGAGAGAGAGAGAGAGAGAGAGAGAGAGAGATGAAAGAGAGAGAGAGAATAAAGGAGAGAGAGAGACTAAGATAGAGATAGAAAGAGGGAGAGAGAGATAAAAGAGAGAGGGAGAGGCAGATAAAGAGGGAGATATAGATAGATAGAAAGAGAGAGACGTAGAGATACATACACATGCATGCATACATATTACATACACATATGCATATGCATATGCATACATACATACACACATATACATGTTTTAGGGTTAGGGTTTTAGGATTAGGGTTTTTGACATTTACACATATACACACATAATACATACACACATGCACACATATACACATGCTTACATACATACACATACAAAAACATCATATATACATACACACATATGCATGTTTTAGGCTTAGGGTTTTAGAATTAGGGTTTTTGGCTTTTACATATATCTTTTTTAATTTCTCTTTTCTTTTGTTTTGCAGGAGCTTTTTGGCATCGATTCTTTGAAATTTGACAAGAGATGACGTTGATTGGTCTTTGAAGAGAGCGATAAAAAGAATTTGATGTAAGTGATTGTTTTGTTCTTTTTTATAAATAGAGAGAGAGAGAGATGAAAGAGAGAGAGAATGAGAGAGAGAGAGATAAAGAGAGAGATATAGATAGATAGAAAGAGATATACATAGAGATACATACACACACATGCATACATATTTCATACACATATGCATGTGCATATGCATACATACACACACACATATACATATTTTAGGGTTAGGGTTTTAGGATTAGGGTTTTTGATGTTTACACATATACACACATAATACATACACACATGCACACGTATACACATGCATACATACATACACATACACACACATCATATATACATACACACATATGCATGTTTTAGAGTTAGGGTTTTAGGATTAGGGTTTTGTACTTTTACATATATACACACATGCATACACACATATACACATAATACATATACACATACACACACACATACATATACACACACATAAAGACACACACACACACATACATACATACATACATACACACACACATAGATATATACACACATGCATACATACATACACACATGCATACATTAAATACACACATGTGACATATTCATACACACATATGCATGTTTTAGGGTTAGGGTTTTAAGATTAGGGTTTTTGGCTTTTACTTATATACACACATGCATACACATATACATGTTTTAGGTCTAGGTCTTCAGGATTAGGGTTTTAGGGTTTTTACATAGATACACATATGCATACACACACATACACACACACACACACACACACACACACACACACACACACACACACATATATATATATATATATATATATATATATATATATATATATATATATATATATATATATATATATATATATATATATACACACACACACACAAATACACACATACACATGTTTTAGGTCTAGGTCATTAGGAGTAGGGTTCTAGGGTTTTTAAAAAGTCATACAAATATTTACACATATACAAATATACACACATAATACATATACACATACACATGTACATACATAGGCATACACACATATACATGTGTTCTGGTTGTTGTTTATAAATATCATGTCAATGTGTCTCATGGTTCATGATTGATTTCTCCCATGTCTTTTGTATTTGACAGTATGTTTTGCTTTATCAAATCATGTTTTTGTTGCTTGTCATACATGTCACATGTACTCGGGTTTTTCTTGGGCAGAGTGTATTGTCTTTTGCTACACAGTAGCATGGGAATGTTGTTGTAGCAAGAGACAACATACTCTGCAAAAAAAATTCTTGCAGATATGGTCATCAGTATAGGCGATGGTATAAGCGTCGGTATCCCCAGGCAGATACCGATGCTTATACCGACTATTTTGCCCAGGGGCATACCATGGCTTATACTGTCGCTTATACTGGCACTTATACTGGTGCTTATACCGGCGCTTATACTGACGCTTATACCGACACTTATACCGATGCTTATACCGATGCTTATACCGAGGCTTATAATGAGGCTTATACTGAGGCTTATACCGAGGCTTACCGACGCTTATACCGGTGCTTTGGTTCCGATGCCTACACGGATCCTTACACCGACGTCGGGGCAAAATTGCGCCCGTTCATTTTCCTCGATAGAAGCCTCGGTATACCCCCGATATGTTGTACTGCATATGTCCAAGTTATATCCAAGGATCCCATATGTCTTTGGATCCTAAAAACCAAATGGACTAAGTGATCCCATATGTCACTAGTCCCCATATTAAAAAACAAAAGGTTCATCACATGGAGGGGGGTGTTGAGAGTTCCATGCTCCACCCTTTTGTCCAAAGCTAGAATCATTCACATGCAAGTCCATTTATCCCACATGCAAGGGAATTCTCCCAAATTCCATATAAGCGAGGCCTCTCTTCACTCCACACAAGTCATTCCACTCTAGCTCATTGCTAAGAGTGTGCTCTCACTCCTCATGGAGTCTCCATGGTCATGGAGCAATCTTTTGTAAGTTCATTTCTATTTTAATTCATTCATAATGTTTTGTTACCTTTTGTTCCTTCCTCCTTAGCTTGTTAGATTTATGATTGTGATAGAGTAGGAGTATTCCTTTTTCATTTCAACAGTTCTTTCACTTTGTCAAATGCTTTATTTGTGCCAGTGCTCAAGAAGAACCTGTTATCAGTTTCTGCATTGGCCAAGATTGGCTTGGTTGTGAAATTTGTTGATGACAGGTGTACAATTCATGATTTGTCAAATGGTGATGTGATTATTGCTTTTGGCATTTTATGTCATGGGTTGTATCTGCTCATAGACTATGAAAGATCTGTGAATGATTCGGCATGTGCAGTACATGATTCTTAGGCTATGTCAGATGCAAATTTTTGGCACGCACGCTTTGGTCATCTGAATTTCGCTAGTTTGCTATGCTTGCAGAAATCTGAAATGGTGTCCTCTTTGCCCAAACTTGAGGCACATGGAAAACATGTTTGTGAAGGCTGTATTTTGGGCAAAATGTAGCATTCCTCATTTCCAAAAGATGGTTTAGTTCGGGCTACTGAGAAATTACAACTTGTACATAGTGATGTCTGTGGTCCTATGCAGACACGTTCTTTTGGAAATTATCTTTACTTTGTGAGTTTCATTGATGATTTTTCCAGGCATGCATGGGTATATCCATTGAAGGCAAAGTCCGACGTGTTCATGTGCTTCAAATAGTTTTTGGTTTGGCTGAAAATCTGTCAGCATGTAAAATGATTACCCTCTGTTTAGATCGAGGGGGGGAATATATGTCTTCTGATTTTAATGCATTTCTGGCTGAACATGGGATAAAACACCAGTGTACAATGTCGTATACACCTCAACAGAATGGAGTTGCTGAACAAAAGAACAGGTCACTCATGGAGATGGCGAGGTGTATGGTCAAGAGTCAAGCTTTACCACATAGTTTTTGGGTTGAGGCTGTCATGTGTGCAGTATATATACTTAACAGCTGCCCCACTAAAGCACTGCAGTCTATCACTCCATATGAGGCTTGGCATGATTGCAAGCCATCTGTTGCTCATCTGCATGTTTTTGGTTGTTTGGCATATGCATTAGTGCCTGAACAAAATCACATGAAATTCGATGATAAAGTAGTAAAATATATATTTTTTTGGTACGGTTCTGAAAGTAACGGCTGTCGTTTGTATCATCCACAAACTAAACACATTCTGGTTAGCTGTGATGTTGTTTTTGTGGAAGATTCTATTTAGCCATTGCTTTCATGTACTAAGGAGACATATGTTAGCTCCAAAGACATGTATGATACTTTGCTGGCTCTTTTTATAGGTGGACAGCCTAGTGCTGGTCCTAATGAGGCAACTTCTCAACATTTGCACGTTTCAGGTGATGATGCAGATCATTCCATTTCTGATGCAGATTTACATGATGCACTTGTTGATGAGAGAGCTGATATTGAGCAGACAAAAACTATGCCAAAATGGTTGGTGTAGACTTTGTGTGACAACAAATTAGATGCACCTCTATCATATCATACTCGATCAGGCTCTCATAGTGCCTCTTTTGCATCAGATTGCTATGCTATGACTGCATCTAGTCTCTGTGATGAGAATGAGCTTGTTTCGTTTGATGAAGCACAAAATTTAGAAAATTGGATGGCTGCTATGCAATTTGAATATGATGCTATAATGAAGAATGGTACTTGGTCTTTGTGTGACTTTCCTCCTGGCAAGAAGGCCATTGGCACTAAGTGGGTTTACAAGCTGAAGCGTAAGCCTGATGGAACAGTTGACATGTATAAGGCTAGGCTTGTTGCAAAGGGTTATGCACACGAAAGGGGCATTGATTTTGGTGAGACCTTTGCACCTACATGCTTGGTATGAGAAGATACATGCCTATCTGATTGCATATGGTTTTGAGAATAGTCCAACTAAAAGCACCTTATATGTTAAGAGTGCTAATGATGTGCTTCTGATCATTGTTCTCTATGTTGATGCCATGCTGCTCACTGGTCCTATTGAGAAGCATATTGCTAATTTTAAGGCTGATTTACATGTCTCATTTGAGATGTTTGATTTGGGGCATTGGCATCATTATTTGGGCATTCAGTTTATGCATGTTGATGGTGGAATGGCTTTGTGTCAAAAAAAATATATTGACACATTATTGCAGCGTTTTGGCCTTGAAGACTGTAAACCTATTGCCACTCCTATGGAAACAGGTTTATTACTGAGTCTTCATGATGCTCTCTTCTCTATCAGCAGGTTGTTGGATGCTTGATTTACTTATGCATTACTCGACTAGATATTCAGTTTCCTGTCTCATAGATGAGCAGGTTTATGCATTGCCTAGCAGTCAAGCATTGGCAAGCGGTTAAGTGCATCTTTCGCTACTTGAGTGGTACTCGGCCACTTGGGTTGTTTTATCCCAAGGGGGGATCAGTACCGCCAGATTTGCATGCTTTTTCTGACTCTGATTGGGTTGGTTGCTATGACACTTGTGTGTCCACTAGTTTCTGTTGCTTCATGCTTGATAGCTCATGTATATCTTGGTTAAGCAAGAAGCAGCCTACTGTAGCCACTTCTGGTTGTGAGACTGAGTATAGAGCACCTTTCACAGCGACTGTTGAGTGTGTGCAGCGCAGATGCCTTATGGCTGATTTTGGGTGTTGGTCAATCTTCTGCCACCACCATCTTCACTGATAGTCAGAGCACATTGACAGTTGCGAGGAACCCTGTGTTCCATGCTCCCACTAAGCACATTGAGGTGCATTATCATCATGTCTGGGAGAGGTTCTCTGCTGGGGAGATCAGCTTGGCATATGTGCCCACGCAGGAGAACATTGCAGACCTTTTCACGAAGGCTCTACCTAGGGAGAAGTTTGAAGCTTTCTGCAAAGCTTTGGGCTTACTTCCTTTTGTGGATTGATTTCCACATAGCTTAGCACTTCCTTATACATGAGTGTCAGCTACTTGTTCATTGCATCAATCCCAGGGGGGATTTGTTGATATATTTAGGTAGTGATGTGTGTGAACACTCTAGGAAAACTGGGGCACTTTTTTCCCTCTTTTGGAGGTTTTTTCCCCCGGCTTGTATATATACATATTGCCCTAATGTGCTACTTATCTTTGTACATTCTTTAGTAATACATTTAGTATTGTGTGTTGTGCTGCAAGCTTCTTCTTCTTCCTTGTGTTGTTTGCGTGCTTATGCAGACGTCTAAGTCCAACAAGGATTTCAAGCAAGGGGTATCTTTGAATCTTGCAAGTCCTTGGAAGTAAAAGCAATCTTGAAGCATTCAATTCTAAATCCATTCAATGGATAGAGAATCTAGCAAGAAGGTTTCATTTTTTTAATGAAAAGGTATCTTGATGGCTTGATAAGTATTTCTCCTCCATTGAAAGGAATTGGTTAAGTAAGAAATATTTGTTGCTCTTCGCAGAGATAGGATATCCTTTGAGGTTAGTACATTTAGCTATCCATGTTATCACCAAGATTTGGTTCAAGATAGTTAGTACTAATGCTCTCTCTAAGAACCAACCCAACTAAGAGCAACAAAGGACTTGGATAGAGGCTGAGAAGAATAGAATCCCAAGCAATTCCAGTTCCTAAAGTCATTTTGTAAGTCCTTAGGTATTGAAGATGAAAGGTTCTCATGAAGGAATGACCTAGAAGAACAAGGAAATGTTCCAAGGTTCATACCAAGAAAAATTAAGTTTGATCTAGACAAGGGTCCACTAATAGGAGATGAAGTTTCTAAAAAGTGGGTTTATTGTATGTCACTCACAATACTTGAACAATATGCTTCAAGAAAAGCTTAGTGATTGATATAAGTCCACCTAATTTTCTAAGGAATGCGAGGATAGTAGATCTTTTCAAGATATTGAGCATCTCTAGGCATGAACTAAGTAGACCCACTTTTCTAAGTTCATATAGCTTTCTTAGTCCTACAAATACAAATAAAGTACATTTTTGTATTTGAAATGACTATAGAAGAGTAAATCAAGTAAAGAACATCAAAAGATTCCTCTCCTTTATGTTGAATGTGGAAGATAAATCTAGTTTTCAACCCTTTCAAGATAGACACACAATCACTATTGCATAGTCCTAAAAATTATACATTTGTAGGAATTTACAAAGTGTAAAAAAATGTAATATGGAGCTCGAGGTTCCTAAAGGCACTAAATTGAAACAATTAAGCTAATACCACCAAATACGTTCATACATTTCACTAATCCATATGACCAAGGCATACATGTACATTTAATGGGACTAATGGAAAGTGAATTGGGCAAGAATTTTGAGTCCTTTCCTTTTTAGATTGAGAAAGGTAGTATCCCTTATCTGATTATGGGAAATGGAATTAAAGAGAGAGATGAACATGCTTAGCTAATGATCATGGGGCATGGGGAAAAGCTGTGCATATTATACATCTACACATTTTATAGGATGAAATGCTCAAGGGGGAAAGAATTTTGTATAATTCATGGGTTTAGAAGATTAAATATATGGATTCAAAAGGTTATAATATGATGTATATTCTCTTTATCTTATCCCTTGATTTACCTTTAACACATGCTTGAAACTTTGGGTTGAACCTGGTTTTAACCCTTGGGGCATTTATGCATATGAGCTCCCATTAGAATGGTTGTGAACCTTATGCTTGATTCATCCTAAGTATGGGAGCCTCAATCGTGGAGAAGATTCTCTATGTGCACCTTGAGATGTATGTGAGAGAAGAATCCTCATTTGATATAGAAAAATTGTGACAGCCCTTCAAAAATTAGAGGACATGTGATGATCTTCGAAAAAGTATTCACATGAGGGATACGTGGTTGAACGTTTGGACAAGCCCAAAGCATGCACCCCTTGCCTTAGAGGTAAATACATGGGGTAGATTTGGATGAGTGGAAACGCGGTCCCTCTTGCCATGATGGGCTTGCTAATTAATTCTTTAAGTAGTTTATTGGTAGGATATGTTATTAGTGTAATACCTAACCAGGTAACAAAACATCATGTCTCAAGATACAATACCATACAGGTAGAGTTATGTGTGTTCTACAAGCCATAGGGAGAAGCCTTTTATGTATACGTTTTGCAGTGTAACCTCCTAGGCTACTTATTTGCATTCTCATATACACGTTTTGGGCAAAGAATCGTCAATGGACATTAAAATGAAAATAGCTCATGAGCATCATGAATAATCTTGAATGTTGAAATGTGGGGTTGAGCATTAAATAGAAGATACCTCGTTCATGTCTCGTAGGTGGGTTGGTTAAGCACTAGTCTTTTGAAGGGTGTTCAACATTCGGGCTAAACATGTAATGGCTTTGGCCAATCTAAACCAATCGTAATTAGTTGTGACTTTGTCTACCCCCGCTTTGTGGAATACGGAAACTTCCACGAATACTATGCTCGTTCATATGTACAATTGTTCTTTCAAAATTAATTCATATGTACAATTGTTCTTTCAAAATTAAAATTCGAAAAAATAGGCATTTGTTGAACCTCTATTTAATATATATATATATATATATATATATATATATATATATATATATATATATATATATATGTGTGTGTGTGTGTTTGTGTAATGGTCATTTCTCACAATTGGACATCAAAGGATGTCCAACCCATGTTTGACGCTCCGTTAAACACTGCAGACAGATTTTTCCTGCTGCCGTGCTCGCTTGAACCATGCTTAGTTCAACACACATTCCGCTGGTTCGTTTTCACAATGAACATGATGAAGAGAGCCACCACATCGTTGAAGACGTGATCTTCAGCAAACCGTTTTGTTCACGACTCTCAAAAGCTCCCTGACTCCGGCTTTCTTGTCATTCTTCAGAATTCGAGTGCGAAGCCCGCATAGGTCAATCAAGCAACAACGCACAGAAAGATTTCATCGATTTGCCACATTCTGTTTTTCTGCTTTCTCGGAAAACACCGAGAAAGCTCCAGAGTGAGCGGCGTAGTGGAAGCTTTGGGAAATGGCTCCGTGTTTCATCGTCTTCATCAAAAGATGCCTCCTTTTTACAGAGAATTATGATCCTATACTGTCAAAAAGATCTACATGAACGTAGGCTCGCGAGCGCGCCGCGCGTGTGTTTTCGGAGAGAAATAAGCTTGCTTAGAGCAGAGGAAAGTGAAGTTCCCTTCACATGGGCGCTTCGCTCCCAGTTTTTTTTTTAAATAAAGGAAGTTCGGCCTTAGCCTAATCTCTCGGACTTTAATTATAATAAAGAGAAAAAGTTAGAAGTGAATGGGACTAGTGCCCATGAGACCCCCCAAATCCCACAAAGCAAGCAGGGAGGTGCGTCTGTATCATATTGTTTATATAAAAGTAGAAGAAGCCGTACGAAGAAGTCTGCATCGCGTCTCCGCAGATGCACCCTGGAGGATACTGAGTGGCGTGAAAGTAGTACGTCGAGGGGATAATCAACGACACAGACTTTGATGCTATGTCAAGAGAATTACAGATTTGTGAAGATGTAGACGGTGACTGGATGCAGACCTTAAGGGCGCATACTCGCATGGATGTCAACCCCACTCCACATTCGTGGGACATAGACTGTGACTCTTGCATGGTGACTGTATCTTGACAATCAAGAAGCGTATTTTAAAAGGACTTCGAAGAAACTCTTGCTGAAGGGATTTCGTAGCTCCAACCATATCTGCAAGGATGACAGAAACGAGTGGATTGAGATCCATCGCTTGGACTCAATCCTGAAGACGGATTACGAGGATTGGCGCCATTAAAGTTGGCGCATTACAGCTTGAAACACACAAGATGTGACATTGCTAAGAGCGACCTCATTCCAAATGTTCTTGTGGAGTAATGACAAGCACATGGAAGAAATTCCGAGGATAAATAGAGCAATCAGGTCTCATACGCAACCTTAATTATAATTAGAGTTCAAAAGTCAAATCTTGTGGTATCGACTTATTGAAGCAAAAAAAAAAAAGTTGGTGCTTGTTTGGAAAATCCTCCGCAAAGGGATACGGATCAATGACAAGGCACACAAGCAGGCAACATGCCCATGCTTGCAGCAAACTTTTTCACATAGGAAATTCCACAAGATGAAAAACGGCATGAAGATATTAATGATCGTTGGAATTAGGTAACTAAGAGAATATCCTTGATTACTATTCCAAGATACTCAAGATGTGATTTTCTCAGGTATGACAACCCTAATATTGATCTATTGAGGCAAATATCATGATCTAGATTAGACAATCAAGGGAATGTTATTGTTTTGATATGCCACTTCTGTCACGTATTTGCTAAAATATCACAAATGCAAATATAGTAAGATAAAGTAGCATGCACACGCCACAATAGCATCTCTATACTTATATATTAATATTGAGTACATTTGGACACACTCGTTTGCATAGTAAATCATACATAAAGAGATAAATACGTAAACATAAGCGAACACATCCGCACAAAGACACACACACAGAAATAAATAAATGAATAAATAAACACATATATACATACACGCATACATACATGCATACGTAGATACATGCATGCATACATAGATAAAAACATACATTACACATAAATAGAGAGAGAGATAGGAAGAGAGAAAAAGAGAGATGTATGTGATAGAGGTGTATGTTCTTCCATACATTGGTGGAAATGATGGAATGAACAATCTTGCTTCATCTCCCAAATCAACAATGTATTTGTTAACAAATGATCTATGCATAGATATGTAAGAAAATAAACACTCAAACATCTATGCATTTCTATGCTCATATTAGAACATTAGAGAACACTCAATCATAATTAATAGTTAAAACATGAACACATGTACACCTATACATGCAAGAAAACATCTATACATACTCCTTAACCAGACTGCCTCACAAGAAGCAAAACAAGCTGCTTTGTACTCTACTTCAGTGGAGGAGAGTGCGAGAGTTGGTTGCTTCCTACTTACCCAAGAAAATATTCCTGAATCAAGTGAGAAACAATATCCACAAACTGATTTTCTAGAATCACAATCTCCAGCCCAATCTGAATCACAATATCCTTGAAGTGTATCACCTATGGTATAAAATACCAAAATCCAAGGTTCCTCCAATGTAACTTAGAATCCGCATCCTAGCATTCTAGTGACTCTCCTTAGGTTTGTTGGAAAACCTACTTAACACTCCAACAGTATAGCAAATGTCTGCTCTAGTGTTGCACAGAAAAATAAGACTTCCAACGAGTTTTCTATACTTCTTAGCATTTTTATCAAGCATGTTATCATCCATAGATAGCTTATGATTTACCTCCATTGGTGTGCTAGTTGGTTTGCATTCCATCATTCCAACTGCCTTGAGAATTTCTTTGGCATATTTTTGTTGTGAGATGAAAATGCCATCCTTTCTTTGTCATACTTAAATTCCCAGACAAAAATGGAGTAGACCTAAGTTTGCCATCTCAAACTCATTTCCCAAGCTGATCCGAGTTTGATTAATGAGTTCTTGATGATCTCTTGTAATGATCAAATCATCTACATATACAATGACAACAACTAGCTTGCTATCCCTTTTTGTTATATACAAGTTAGCATCAGAATTACTTCTTTCAAAACCCATATTTTGAAAAAAATTATCTATCTATTGGTACCAACCCGTCGAGCTTGCTTAAGTCCATACAAAGCTTTCTTCAACCTACAAAATTTATTTTCTGAATTGGGCACCTCAAAACCTGGTGGTTGAGATACATATACCTCCTCCTTGAGGTGACCATTCAAAAATGCAGATTTGACATCCATTTCGAAAATAGGCCAGGCCTTTTGTGCAGCTACTGCGAGTACCATCCGAATAGTTGTCATGCATATTGTTGGTGCAAAAGTTTCTTGAACATCAAACCCTTTGATCTGTGAAAAACCCTATGCAACTAATCTTGCCTTATACTTTTCTAATGTTCCATCTGCTTTATATTTAGCTTTCCAAATCCATTTAGTACCTATTACCTTCTTCTTTGGTGGAAAATTCGACTAGATCCCATAGTGTATCATTTTTTAGTATACTATCATACTCAGACTGCATTGCCACTCTCCAACTTGGATCATCAAGGGCTTCTTCAATGATGGTAGTTTCCTTTATCAAGCCCATGATATCTGCCATTAGAGCCATGTTAACAATGTGTTCTAAGGCTCTTCTTTGCTCCTCTATTCTCTTTGATCTTCATAATCCATTCGAGGATGATTCTGATTCATCTACATGTGGATTGTGATCATCAAAGAGCTATTGTGCCCACTTCGGTAGTGGCTTACGCTGCGCAGCTATAACTGGTTGGATTTTACTAAGGAAATTTCTCCATCAGATGTTTCCTCCTCCTCAACTTTAACATGTCTTCTGATAGGCACAAGCTGAGATATTTTTCGTTTGATGAGATAGTATATTTACCTTTATCTTCTCCTAAGTGTGGTCGTTCACCAAACACCACATCTCGGTTGAAAAAAATCTTCCTTGCCTCAGGATCCCACAACATGTATGCTTTAGAATCTTCACTATATCCTAAGAAGACACACTTGTTGCTTTTTGAATCCAACTTTGATCTTGTTGAATTAGGAATATGTGCATAACAAAAACAACCAAAAATTTTGAAAGGCAAAACTAAAGGCTTTTTACCAGAATATGCTTCTTGAGGAGTCATCCCCTTCAGTGCTTTCGTGTAGCTTTGATTAAGGATGTATTCTGATGTATTGATTGCTTCTGCCCATAATAAATTAGGCATTTCTTTAGCCTTTAACATATAGCGAGCCATTTCCACTACTGTCCTGTTCCTACGCTCAATAACGCCATTTTGTTGAGGTGTATGAGCTGTGGTAAGTTGCCTTTTTACACCATGCTCCTTATAGTAATTATTGAATTTTGTTGACAAGAATTCACCTCCTCTATCTGTTCTGAATTTCTTCAGTTTCCTTCTTGATTCATTTTCCACATACTTATGCCATGTTTTAAATTTTTCAAAGCATCAGCCTTCTCTCGAATGAATTAAGCCCACATATTTCTACTATAATCGTCAACTACTAGCAAAAAGTAGAAATATCCTCCTAAAGCAGGTGTAGACATTTTACCGTAGAGATGAGCATGTGCCAACTGTAGAGGAGCTTGAGATCGATCGCTGGTCTCTCTTGGAAATGCCTTTCGGTGTTGCTTGCCCATCATACAAGCTTCACAAGGTTCCTGCAATTCTAAAAATGTAGGCAAATGAGCAACCATCCCTATTCTTTGCATCTCCTTCAAAACTACAAATCCGAGATGCCCAAATTGTTGGTGCCATAACCTGCTTACATCTTTATCTTCTGTAGCAGTTAAGGCACTTAACTCATACAAGTTATCATGTCTTATGCCTTTACCTACTACATTACCTGATGAATCCATGATTTCTACACCACTCTTATTGAAGTGAACTTTGAGTTCACGATCTATTATTGCAGAAACTGATAACAAATGTCTTTTAAGTGTAGGTACATAGACAACATCAGATAACTTTTTCTCAACACCTGGAGAAGTGATAAAAGAGATGGTTCCAATTCCTTCCGCTAGGCACTTGGAGTCATTTCCCACCACTACATTGATGGATTCTCGCAAAGGCACTAGGGAACTATACCAATCCTTTTTACTGGTCATATGGCGAGAAGCTCCATTATCTAAAATCCATGGTTCGTCAACAGGAGCTTGAGCAGATGATCATTACTCTTCAATAGCTACCCATAGTTCCAACTCTATGTTGTTTGCAGACTCTTTGTTCTTCCACGATGATTTTACAGTCCCATTCCGTTCATCAACTTGCTTATTTTTGCAATCCTTGACGGCACGTCCTTTCTTTTCATAATAGAAGAAACTTCCTGTGAACTTTTTCTTCTTTGGATTCTTCTTTGATCCATCAGAAGAGCCTTTACCTTTTGCATTTGCTGAGAATGCAGCATCACTTGTACTTTTCCAATTCTTCAATCGCATCTCCTCTTCTAAAAGCATAGCACAAAATTCTTCAAATGTAAGGGGAGTTGGTCTTACTTGAGTGTTAAGGTCTATTACTAATCCATCATACTTTGTTGGAAGAACATGTACGCATCTTTGAGCTAGCTCTTCGGTGTTATAACAACACCAACTACAACCCAATTGATCTTGAAGATGTTTTATTCATTTGATAAAATCTTCAGCCTTTTCAGAATCAAAATGCTTTTCATTTGTCAACTAATTTTCTAAATTTTGTATCCTAGTGTGGTTCTTGGTCTCATATTGACGAGCTTGTGCTTGCTTAACCTCCAAATCAAGATCAACAAACAATTTCTTGAGAAAGTGCACTTTTTGGTGGGTGATTGATGATATTTGAATTTGATTGAGTTTGGTGGAGCTTCTAACTAAATTTGAAGAATTTAGATCCTCAACGTTTATTGGCCCACTTGCAAAAAAATGGATGAGTCCTTTTGCATGGTTGAGACTTCATTCTCACCACTCCACCTCAAGTCTCAATGCTTAGGACCTTCATTCCAATGCATGCCCTGAAGTGTTGTAGCTTTGGTAAACATATCTGTGTATTGTTCCTTTGTATTGACATGCTTCACCTTTACATCCTTTGACATGATCTTCAATGTAATAAAATGTGAACACACTTCTACATGTTTGATCTTGCATGGAACACCAAATTTTGAGCCAAGCATATGCTACTTATGTTTTCACAAAAGATATGTGCTTTCTTAACCTCCAAATCAAGATCAACAAACAAATTCTTGAGAAACATAAGCTCACATGAGACTTGTGCTAAACCTCTATAATCAGCTTCAATCGAGGAGAGAGCCACTATTGGTTGTTTCTTTGACATCCATGAGAAGGTCTTATTCTTTAGCATGATAACATATCCACCAATGCTCCTCTTATCATCTTTGGAACTTGTCCAATCAACATCAGGACAAGCTTGTACATGTAATCCATCATCAAATGGATGAAATAGCCCTTCATTCACTAATCCTCTGAGGTATCTAAGTCCCCTTTTGGCTGCAACAAGATGAGATAATCTTGGTGCCTAAAAAAATTGAGATAACATTCTAGCTACATGTGCAATATTTGGTCTCTTCATAGTAGCATACAAGAGAGATCCAATTATTGACCTATACATGGTCACATCCTTCACTTGTTCACCTTCAAGAGCACTTAGTTTAACATTTACTTCTAATGGATTTGAAATGGGTTTCCAATCACACAAGCCAAAGTTCTTGAAAAGATCTAGAATGTACTTTCTTTGCATCAAGTATATACCTTCTTCTTTGTATAATGCTTAAATCCCAAGGAAGTACCTCAAATATCTAAATCAAAGATTTTAAACTGAGATCCAAGATTCCTCTTTATTTCCTAGATTTTGGTTTCATCATCCCCTATAATGATCAAATTATTAACATATATACAACTGAAAACAATTTTGCTACCTTCCTTCTTCACAGAGAGTGATGGGTATGCATGACTCTAGTTGTATCCACATTCTACCAAGTTGTCCACAAGTCTTTGGTTCCAAGCCCTTGGGGTTTGCTTGAGTCCATAAAGAGCATTCTTAAGCCTATATACATGATGTGGAAACCTCTCATCCTCACTGGCTTGGGGCTGCTCCATGAAAACTACCTCTTCAAGATCTCCATTTAGGAAAGCATTCTTAACATCTAACCGGTACATCCTCCAACCTTTTGAGGCTGAAATTGCGATTAGACTCCTTATGGTATAGACATCTTTGATATATTGTAACCTAGAATATTTTCTCTATATGTAGGTGGAATTAAGATCAATACATATAACTTGCATTACAAAACCTTATTTCTCTTGAAATGTTTGTCTTTGTTGTGGAGATATGATAGACAATTTGACTTCCGTTTTATGAGTGCTAATTGTATAGAATTAATTTGCATAGGTAAGTTGGCCGTTTCCTCTATCGGTTTTCAGTTTCCCATATGCTTATAAATCAAATGTAGAATGCACAACTACTAGTATATATTGTTTTGGTGATCAATTCTAGTTCATAAAGGGGTGATAATATGCACTGCTGCTGATGTATATTTCTTACACGCATGCTTAATCAATACTATCCAATTGGGGAAAAGCTTCATGAGAATTTTGATAAAAACAAGGAAGGATACATTGCAAAAGGAAATAGAACTGCTTCTCTCTTTGTAGGTACACAACAGGTCCACGTGATCATATTTAGGCATATAAATTCAAAGAGATATTTAGGCATATAAATTCATAGATATATTTGGGCAATAATAATACAAAAAAAGAAAATGCTAACGCTCGTATCTTTGAATGATAGAATGAATGTGTGCATAGATTCTGCATGTATTTGGCAATCTATGCTTTTGTGGTTGTACAAATATTGTATCTCTATTTGAACTTGAATGAGCAGGGAGGATTTCGGTCTATCGACTTTGTGATAGATAAAACAAGAAGGAGCATTACTCCATATCACATAAAAATAAAAAATTGAAAAAATTTGATTTAAAACCAAACATTGAAGTAAGGGTGGCTATGGCGGAATTTGCACATGCACAAAAAGAAAAAGATGATGAAGCTCTAATGTTTTGGCTCTTAAAAATTGGAGCTCAGTTTAGTTGATTTCTAGAATTTCTATGCTCCTCAGTTAGGATGAATTCCTTGTAGCTTTTATACATTGTACGTATTGAAAGATACATATCCATTGAATAAGCGCATGAAAAAACAAGCAAAGGAACATATGGTAAAAAGATTTGTAGAACAAGAAAAGAAATGAATATGTTTTGTTTAGATATGTGCTCATCTGAATTAGTTCATGAGATCGTAACTCATATCTAAGCTTTTGCTGTATAAATGGAAACATTCAAATTTTGTACTCTATATACAGAATGACAAGGTGAGAAAGAAATTAATTGATTGAGTGAATGAGGTGCCAGGGGGATGATTCTAACACCCCAATTCAACAATGGAAAATGGCTACCCTCCACCAGGCTCGCAAGCAATGATATATGCTCACAAATTTGAGCTTTTCTTTGCACTTATGTAGAGAACAAAAATGAAATTTTGAGGGCTTAGATTAGGCCCTAAGAGCTACCCAACAAGCTTTGCATAAAATGGTTGATTCACCTCGAAAAAACCATCCATTACAAGAAAGACTATCAATTTGTAACACTGCCCACCTATGTGTAGAGATAAAGCTTCACAAAGCTTGACAATTTGTCACAAGTCAATGAGTAAAAGAACTTGGAACTTTGGCACACTTGGGAGAACTATATGAGGGAGGAAATGAAAATTTAAATTAGTGACAAATGGGTACAATGAGAGAGCTTTTACTTTTCCGACAATCTAGCTAACCACCCACCAATCAACGTAGGTACACTTTTTGGTGTGTGATTGATGAGATTTGATTTGATTGAGTTTGGTGGAGCTCCTAACTTAATTCCACAAATTTGGGTCCTCATTTTCTATTGACCCACTTGCAAAACTCATGGATGAGTCCTTTTGCATGATTGACACTTGATTCACAACACTCCCCCTCAAGTCTCAATGCGTAGGTCCTTCATTCCAATGCATGCCTTGAAGTGTTGTAGATTTACTTCGTCCAAAGTTTTGGTAAACATATCTTTATATTGGTCCTTGTATTGACATGCTTCCCCTTTACATTGTTTGACATGATCTTCTCTCTAATAAAGTGCGAACTCACTTCTATATGTTTTGATCTTCCATGGAACACCGAATTTTGAGCCAAGTATATGCTACTAATGTTGTCACAAAAGTTATGTGCTTGTTTAACCTTCAAATCAAGATCAAAAAACAAATTCTTGAGAAACATAAGCTCACATGAGACTTGTGCTAAACCTCTATATTCAACTTTGATTGAGGAGAGAGGCAGTCTTGGTTGTTTCTTTGACATCCATGGGATAGTCTTCTTTTCTATCATGATAAGATATCCACTAGTGCTCCTCTTATCATCTTTGGAACCTGCCCAATCAGCATCACAATAATCTTGTACATGTAATCCATCATAAAATGGATGATATATCCCTTTGTTCATTGATCCTTTGAGATATCTAACTACCCTTTTGGCTACAATAAGATGAGTTACTCTCAATGCCTATGAAAATTGAAGTAAGACTCCAACTACATGTGTAATATTTGATCTTTTCATACTATCATACAAGAGAGACCCAATTATTGACCTAAACATGTTCACATCCTTATGGTAGAAATCTTTGATATATCTTAACCTAAAATATTCTCTCTGTATGTAGGTGGAATTGAGATCAATACGCATATAACTTGCATTACAAAACCTTATTTCTCTTGAAATGTTTTTGCTCGTTGTGTACATATGATAGACCATTTGACTTCCGTTTTATGAGTGCTAGTTGTATAGAATTAATTTGCATGGGTACGTTGGCCATTTCCTAATTCAAAGATATATTTAGGCTATAATAATGCTAACGCTCTTATCTGCGTGTATTTGACAATCTATGCCTATTTTGGTCTATCCAATTTTTGATAGATAAAACAAGGAAGGAGCATTACTCCATCACATTAGAAAAAAACTTGAAACAAACAACAATGGAAGGGTGGCAGGCACAAAAGGAAGGATGATGATGGAGTTCTAATGTTTTGGCTCTTAAAACTTGGATCTCAGTTTAGTTGATTTCTAGAATTTCTATGCTCCAGAGTTAGGATGAATTCCTTGTAGCTTTTATACATTGTACGTATTGAAAGTTACATATGCAATGAACGCATGAAAAAACAAGCAAAGGAACACGTGTAAAAAACTTGTAGAAATAAAAAAAATGAATATGTTTTGCTTAGATATGTGCTCATCTCTAAGAGTTCATGAGATCGTCACTCATATCTAAGCTTTTGTTGTATAAACGGAAACATTAAAATTCGGTGCTCCATATATAGAATGCCAAGGTGAGAAATAAATTAATTGATTGAGTGAATGAGGTGTTGGGGGATGATTCTAACACCCCAATGCAACAATGCAAAATGGCTATCCCACACTAGGCCTGCAAGCAATGATATATGCTCACTATTATGGAATTTTCTGTGCACTTATGTAGAGAAAAGAAATGAAACTTTGAGGACTTAGATTAGACCCTAAGAGCTACCCAACAAGCTTTACATAATGCTAAATGGTTGATTTCACCTAGGAGAATCATCCACTACAAGACATACTATCTATTTGCAACAGTCTCTACCTATGTGCAGAGATATAGGTTCACAAAACTTGACAATTTGTCACAACTCACTCAGTAAAAAAAACTTGAAACTTTGGGACACTTGGGGGAACTATACGAGGGAGAAAATGAAGATTTAAATTAGTGAATCTCATTTGTGAAATCCTAAGTACACCTCCTGATAGAGAGGACCAAAGTTATGCAAAAATGAGATAAGTAAGCAAGGGGGCTGCTTTCTAGAGTTTAGGGCTTCACTAAACTAAGTGGAAAACTTATGGAATGCATATAACTCAAGAAACAAAGGTGGAATGGTGCTTACATAGAGCATTTGCTTTTCCTACAATCTAGCTAACCACCCACCAATCAGCATAGGTGCACTTTTTGGTGGGTGATTGATGAGATTTGAATTTGATTGCATTTGATGGAGGCTCCTAACTTAATTCCACAAATTTGGGTCCTCATTGTTTATTGGCCCACTTGCAAAACTCACGAATGAGTCCTTTTGTGTGGTTAAGACTTGGTTCTCAACACTCCCCATCGAGTCTCAATGCCTAGGTCCTTCATTCCAATGCATGCCCCGAAGTATTGTAGATTTACTTCATCCAAAGCTTTCATAAACATATCTATATATTTTTCCTTTGTATTTACATCATTCACCTTTACATCCTTTCACATGATCTTCTCTCTAATAAAGTGTGAATGCACTTCTATATGCTTTGACCTTGCATGGAACACCGAATTGTGAGCCAAGCATATGCTACTTATGTTGTCACAAAAGATATGTGCTTGCTTGACCGCCAAATCAAGATCAACAAACAAATTCTTTAGAAACATAAGCTCACATGAGACTTGTGCTAAATCTCTATATTCAAATTCGACCAAGGAGAGAGTCAGTATTGGTTATTTCTTCACATTCATGAGATGGTCTTCTTCTCTAGCATGATAACATATCCACAAGTGCTCGTCTTATCATGTTTGGAACTTGCCCAATCAACATCACAACAAGATTGTACATGTAATCTATCATTGAATGGATGATATAGCCCTTTGTTCACTAATCCGTTGAGGTATCTAAGTACCATTTTGTCTGCAACAAGATGAGTTACTCTTTATGCCTAAAAAATTCAGATATCACTTCAACTACATGTGCAATATTTGGTCTTTTCATAGTAGCATTCAAGAGAGATCCAATTATTGACCTACACATGGTCATGTCCTTCATTTATTCACCTTTAAGAGCACTTAATTTAATACTTCTAATGGATTTCAAGTGGGATTGCAATCGCACAATCCAAACTTCTTCAAACAATCTAGAATGTAGTTCCTTTGCATCAAGTATATACCTTGTTCTTTGTATAATACTTCAATCCCAAGGAAGTACCTTAGATCTCTAAATCAGAGATTTTAAATCTAGATAAGAGCTCCCTCTTTATTTCCATGATGTTGGCTTCATCATCCCCTATAATGATCAAATTATTAACATATTTACAAATGAAAACACTTTTTCTCAATTTCCCATATGTTTGGAAATCAAGTGTACAATGCACAACTGCTAGTATATATTGTTTTGGTGACTAGTTCTAGTTCATAAAGGGGTGATAATATGAACTAATGCTGTTGTATATTTCTTACATTCATGCTCAACCAATACTATCCAATTCGGGAAAAGCTTCATGAGAATTTTCATAAAAACAAGGAAGGATACATTGCAAAAGGAAATAGAACTTCTTGGCTCTTTTTAGGTACAAAACAGGTCCAAGTGACCTTGATTGTGACATAGCATATAAATTCAAAGAGATATTTAAAGAAAATGCTAACGCTCCTATCTTTGAAGTATAGAATGAATGTGTGCATAGACTCTGCATGTATTTGGAAATCTATGCTTATATGGTTGCACAAATGTTGTATCTGTATTTGAACTTGAATGAGTAGGGAAGATTTTGGTCTGTAAACTTTTTGATAGATAAACCGAGGAAGGAGCATTACTCCATTATAGAAAAAATATAAAAAATTGAAATAACTTAATCTAAAACCAAACATCAAAGGAAGGGTGGCAGTGATCGAATTTGTGCAGGTATAAAAAGAAAAAGGTAAGTTCTAGGAATACTATGATGAAGTTTTAATGCTTTGGCTCTTAAAAGTTGGAGCTCATTTTGGTTGATTTTTTGAACTGTTGTGCTCTTCATTTAGGAAAAATTCCTCATAGTTATTTGTACATTGTATGTATTCAAATTTACATATCCATTGAATGAACGCATGATATATGAGGCGGCCGAAGAAGTGTGTAAAAACTTAGTAGAAATAGAAAAAAAATTAATAGGTTTTGTTTAGATATGTGCTCATTTGAAAGAGTTCATGAGATCGTAACTCATATCTAAAGTTTTGCTAAATGAATGGAAACATTAAAATTTTGTGCTTCATATATAGAATGAAAAGGTGAGAAAGAGAGTAATTGATTGAGTGTACTTTTCTTTGCACTTTTATAGAGAACAAAAATGAAACTTTAAGAACTTAAATAAGACCCTAAGAGCTGTCCAAGAAGCGTTGAATTGTGCTAAATGGATATTTTAGCTTGGAGAATGATCCACTCCAAGATAGGTTATTTCTTTGCAACACTCTGTACCTATGCGCAAAGATATGCCTTCTCAAAACTTGGAAATTTCTCACAAGTCACTAATCACTAATACAACTTCAAACTTTGGCAAAATTTAGGGAACTCTATGAGGTAAAGAATGAAGATTTAAATTAATCAAAATGAGTACAATGAGAGAGAAACTTTATTCCTTGTCCTTCCTTGGCAACTTGATATAGTATTCTACTCTGATGGTGTGCTTGAAGTGGTTGGACCACTCATCCCATGCTTTATTATTTCTCTTTGAACTTCTTCTTGGCTTCATACGCATCGTCAACCTGTAACACATCTTTGCTAGTGTCACATGATGTATATATGGGAGTCTTGTAGAACATGTTACATGGCATCATGTTGGATGGACTCCACATTCAAGGTAGAGGCAAGAAAGAAGAAACTCTATGATTATCATTCGATAAGCAGAAGAGTGAAGCGTTGCTCGGCGGCTGGGAGGAAAGGAACGCGATGTTTCTGTGTGTGCTCGCGGATGCTGATCGAGGCAAAAGAACTTTGTGACACTGGTATCAGAGCTTGCGATCCACACATTTTCGTGTGCGCAGAGAAGATGATAGGCGTAGGGATTGAACCCACGACCTCCTGGAGGAGAGTGGGATGTGCTATCCGCGTTACCATATTCTCTTGGTGTCCAATCTACAACAAAATGGATACAGGTAAGTATAATTTTCATGCAGTTTTGACCCTTTCGTCCATGAGCAGCAGCGTCGAGTTGGTGGCTATAATTCCCATAAATAAAAAGAGGGAGGAGAGGTCCTCAAACTTTTACTCTTCTCTTGAGAATCTCTGAACTAAGAGGAAGGCCATGAGAGCTCCAAGAAGAGATCTTGCAAATTAGATGGGTATAAGAGCTCGTAGAGCGAGTGATGATGGGCTTGGTGCCTACCATTGAACCCATGAGGGAGAAGAGTAATTTCTTTATCTCTCTCCCTTCAGCCCATCAAGATCTTATTTCAAGGACATACCCATGATGGACCATGTATGGCACTTATTGTGGGAAAGAGAAAATTTTGAGTCCCCTCCTTCGTCTTAACGGAAAAGAATTTATCCTCTAAGTTTTTCTGATGTATTCATGCGAGGATGGAATATGAGGAAGCCTCCATGTTGTAGATAGGAAACCGAGTCCACTTGTAAGAACTATAAAGGGAATTCGTTGAACTCATAAGAATGAAGGTATAGAAGAGAAGTAAAATGATCTCATTTTTCATGAATTTTCCATAAAATCATATGTATGGAGAGTATGAGATATGTACTCTCACCTAGAGTCAAGGATTCCCTCCAAATACAAGAAAGGGTAAGCTTTAGGAACTTCCAAAGTAGCGTATTTTTTATGATTTTTACATAAATTTTAGGAGCTATTTTGGATAAGTAGCCATTTTGGGAAGGGGAAAAGAAGAGGTATTTTTAATAGATTTATGGAAATAATCATGCACACATATAGTATAGTGTATTGACTTCCATCCAAGATCAAGAAATCCAAAAGATATCTCAGTTTGATGGGAGTTTGAAGCTCCACAAAACCCCCTTCCATCACAGTTTGATAAAGAATTTCAGCACCTAAATCTAAGAAATTCCCATTTTTGAAGACGCAAAAAGAGGTGCAATAGTTATGGATGGATGGGAAAAAGTATATTTACTGAGAGTATGGTGCATGGACTTCTTAGGCGAATCATTAGATTCATTGAAATGATAAGTGAAGGAGGAATTTTACTTCCTCAAAAACCCCCTTCCCGCACTTTTTGGAAAATTTCAGAAATTAATCTTTTGCCAAACTCCATTTTTTGGAGTAAGAAAAAGATCATTTAGAGGTTTCCCATGGATTATTGTATATAATCCAAGAGAAATCCACATTTAGAGTGGATTAGAAGCTTGCTAAGAGCTCCCATTTAAGTTTTTGCATAAAAGCGAAATCTTGATTTAGGCCTCTTTTGGGGAGTGAATTAGCATGCACTAAGGGAGGATTTGGAAAGGTAAAAAATGGCTCAAGCATCTTCATATACCACTCTCTGAGGTTATGGAGAGAATTTTAGAATTTGCATGATGGAAGAATGCTTTTGGGCACCCCAAAAATCACATTTTTACACTTTTTCCAGCCCCTCCAACAGTCCACTAGTTTGACATGTTCCGCTTGGAATGGCCATATCTTGGGCTAGGAAACTCCAAATTGGACGTGCTACGGCTCGTTTCGAAGAGCACAAGATCTACTTTCATTTTATGAAAAGAAATTTTGGAAAGTAAAAATTTTTGCAGGTCTGAACAGGTCTGCAAAGTCTGAACAGTTTTGGGCCACTACCTTCCGGGAGCCATATCTTTCAAACCGGGAAGGCGATTTGAGTAATTTCACTTCGACCTATTTGCACATGGTTTATATTTCAGTTTATGAAAATTTGCAGGTCCTAAAGTGGTTTTTGCAGGTCTAAAGAAGGATTACTAATGCATTTTTGAGCTAAATTTGCATTATTTTTGTAATCACCTGACCACGCTTTATGTTTTGAGGAGTGCTCCGATATTTTCGGACACTTCAAAGTGTATGATAGGACCTGAGGAGGAAGGTGCAGAGGTCTCGAAGCTTGTCGAGAGCGATTGGATGCATGCAATTCCAAAATCAGACTACTCAGGGACGTATATTTTATGCTTTCTGGCATTTTATTTATGTTATGGCATGTTCCTACATGCATGAATGGGATTGCATACATCAAGTGTTGATCATTGTTTAAGCTCTTAAAAGTATGGATCAACATGCAGGAAGTATACTTTTTGATTGTTTGCAGGAAAGAAGATTACAGAAACCATATGGCTATGCAACACCGGGAATGGTTGCTAGCAAATACTTTTGTGTTTTTGCAGGTCATGGAATCCATATATAAGTTTATGGCGTGCATGCCATGGGCCTGTCAAGCCCTATGTTTTTGGGTGGCCTGAGTGCCACTGAGCTATGGTTTAATTTTTTTGGGATTCCATTTCGTGGGGAAATGCTGTCGAAATTTTTCCTACCGCATGGCGTTATATACGCACTTGCCTTTAGGTAGGAATGTTATGGCATCGTAGCATGCCCTTTCTGCAAGCATCAATAAGTTTTAGGCATGCTTATAAGCATGTATTTGATGGACTTAGGACCATCAGAGTATTATATATAAGGCAACTTCGGTAGTAGCAGGATCCCTATATATAATCCTTATGGATTTAGACCATAGGATTGCTAACGGAAGGAGCTACACCTTCACCATTAGTAATGTGCACAAGCAATCCTATAGGCTCAAGAAGTTGCATTCAGGCTCGGGAGATACATTTAGGATAATCTCCAAGGTAGTGAAGATTTATTTATCTTCACAAGAGTCTCACAGTAGAATTAGGAGACTATGGGGTATCATGATGAATACCCAAAGAGTGACTAGTTTCACTCAGGCACATCACTTGACCAAGTAGTGAAGCATTTTTTTTGCTACACTACTAAGGAAACCAAATGGATGGGATCATAAAGATGGGTTTCATGAGATAGCATCGACGGATGCTTATGTGATTCGAGTGATGGTTAGGAAGGCCATAGGCATGGCACTAGCTCCATGGTATAGAGCATAGATCCCTTAGTCAGGAATAGTTGGGGTACCCAATACATACATATATGTATCTTGGGATCTACAGAGAGGTACTCAGACCTAGTCCTGGTACCTAAGAACAAGTTGGTTTGGAACAAAAGGGATATCCATTGTCACATTGACTAGAACCAAACTAACTAGTTTGAGAACATGGGACTCATTTCAGTCCACTGATATGATTTTAGTATATGGGATTCATTGGAGTCCACCTATATATATATATATTTCATTATATGGAATAGATATTTGGTTTAGTGTAGGTATGACACCGTGAATTGGAAGAAGTTTTCACTGGTATGGGACGGTGGAAACGACTTCCCTTTGAGCACTCTTCTTCTATGGCCAGGAAGAAAAGGACTCATCATTCATGGCATCATGTCTCACTAGATCAGAGGAGAGCTCTTAGTAGACATCTCCTTAGGATTGGGAGTTATCTTTCACAGTATGGGAAGATTTATTCTTCCAGTAGAGAATGTGGTAGGTGATTTTATCACCATGGATATCACATACTCATGTTGTGCTTTCAGGAAGGATAATTCCATTAGTTGATTGGATCGTATAGATCCATGCACAGAGTATGGTTGGCAGAGATAGTTCTTCACTATGGATACATTTGTGTTTACGGTATCAGGTCATATCATTGCTAACCATTTTACTAGAGGGCTTTGGCCCTTATTAGGAATTTATTTTCTCCACTCTTCACTACATACACCTTCATTAGTTAACGGAGATCTGTTCTCCATCTTCATAGGAATATGTGATGAGGGATTATGCATTAGTTATGGAAGAGAGGACTAAATAAATTTATGAGTTTCTCTTTTAAGGTAAGGAGAAAGTGGGAATCAGCTCAGAGATCCATGAGGGATCTTACTTTAGTTCAGTACTCTCACTTTAGCTCCTATACCTTGGGAGAGAAAGAAGGAAAGGAAAATATAATTTCTTCATAGGGGAAGAATAGACTATGTTTTCCTTTAGAGAGAAGAGGTGTTTAGAAAACATCTCTTAGTTTATATTTCAGAAGGAATTTGTTTACTCTACTTGTCAATATAATTTCCTTCATATGGGAGTATGATTCTCCACTATTTTAGAAGGGAAAACATGGAGAACTTATGTGCATGTTCTCAGTCATGGATGAGTAGAGCTAACGGATTCAAAAGAATCTCTTTCAAAGGGAAAGGGAAAGTGGAATAGATTCCACTACCAGAGCTCTTTTCCTTAGAAGAGATTACAGAGAGAGATAGAGAGAGAGAGAGTTTCACTTTCTCATTTCGGTTGTCTAGATAGAAGTGGCACTCTTCTATAAAAGGCAAAAGGGAGATCAGTTAATCATGATAGTTAGATTGAGTCTCACTTGTAAACTCTAGAGAGGAGCCATTATGTTACTCCAGTGATGGTCTTTGACTAGATGAGATGATCTCGTTATTGACATTAGTTAGACTGGGAGTAGATTGATGATACTTCTCTTTTGAGTTTCCAGGAGATAGGGATATATCTAACCTATTAGGGTACCAAACTCTTAGTTGGTGTTACATCATGAGTATGATGAGTAAACATCAGTTAGGAGGATGGGTACTTAGGGATTATCTGAATCTCAAAAGGGAATGCTTTTGCATTCATATGGCAAACTACAGGGAAGAGAAATATTAAAGTTTGCACTAGTGCCAATAGATGCTCTTCCAATAGAACGTAGTCCAATGGTAATAGATGAAAAACCACAAACTTCTTGGTTGGTGAAATGTAGAGATTGCATTTTACTATCAAGAAATTCATATATATGAGCTAGATGATGGATTTGCATACATCACAAGGTAGTTAGGGATAAACTATTACTTGTGATTACACTCAAGGTTAGGAAGACCTAGAGTGGTATGAGGGCAATCTATCATTTAGTCTTAGATGGGTTTGATGTCACTTGATATGGGACTTTGTTCTATATTTCATAGGATTCTATGGTTTATTATCTCCATTATAATACGGTCAAACTTATAAGTTTGGCACTTTACACTTTCTTTTCATATTATTACTCCATAGAGGATACATCATATGGACTTAGGTCATTTGGATGATGTAGTAGGTTATGGGAGTGATAGTTTGGAGGTGGAGTGTATATGGGAGATAGTAGGCACCATTTAGACGGTTTCCCACCTTTGAGATGATCTCATATGAGATCTCTTAAGGGGAAGGATATGGGGAAACAACACACAGAGATGACCATGTACATAGAATACATGGGATTCAGGGGAGTCCGAGCACTTTTTTTCTACCATTACGGACATTTCATCTACATTTTCGAGGACGAAAATGCTTTCAAGGGGAAGGAAATGTCACATGATGTATATATGGGAGTCTTGTAGAACATGTTACATGGCATCATGTTGGATGGACTCCACATTCAAGGTAGAGGCAAGAAAGAAGAAACTCTATGATTATCATTCGATAAGCAGAAGAGTGAAGCGTTGCTCGGCGGCTGGGAGGAAAGGAACGCGATGTCTCTGTGTGTGCTCGCGGATGCTGATCGAGGCAAAAGAACTTTGTGACAGCTAGCATACCAAGGCAAAAACACATCAATTAAGCTCTTTGGTGTTACAGTTATAACATCTAAAAACCTTTTTCATTGAAGAATATCCAAGAAATATACACTTATCTACCTTCACGTCTAAATTGTGTCTCATAACACACACAACCAAATACTTTGAGATGTGAAAGGTTGGGTTTCTTACCACACCAAGCTTCATAAGGTGTAACTCCATGTACTCCTGAAGTTGGTCACCTATTTGTAATGTATATGGTTTTGATGCATCGACCTAATAAGAATTAGGAACATTCCTTTTATTTAACATAATCATGGCCACTTCTGATATATATATGTTATTAATCTCTCTCATTGCATTTTGTTGAGGCGTATACCTAGAAGTGAATTTTCTTTTGATTCCACGTTCATGTGGAAGATCTCAAAATTAATTTGAAATATACTCCCTCCTCCATCAGAACTGAGAGTCTTTATATACTTTCATGTCTCCTTCTCCACTAGGTTTTGGAACCTATTGAAGTGGTAAAACACCTCTGATTTTGAGTTCATGCAATACATACAAAAAAACCTTAGATAATCATCTATAAATGTATTAAAATATCTATCACCCCCAATGGATGGATCTCTATCTTTGTGTATGAGATTCAACACTTCATTGCTTACACATCCTCCCTTGTTGAATGGCAATCTTCTTTGTTTCCCTAATTGAAAAGCATGACACAAATGCTACATATTATGAGATGTAAGATCAAGTAGACTACTCACCAAGCCCTTTCTTTGCATGTCCTTCATCCTTTGTAAGTTTATGTAGCCAATTTTTTTATGCCACAAGTCGGTCTCTACAATCCATTTATTTTCAATTCACAAGTAGACAATGTGAGGGATTGATGGCTTTAGCTCCATGGTGAAGGGTCTGCCTTGCTTCTCTCCTTTTTCTATGAGCTTGTATTCATACATGGGTCTTCAACAAAACACCCTTGATCAATGAACCTAACCTCATAATCTCTTTCAACCATTTGACTCACTAAAACCAAGTTCTTTTTTATGGTTGGAACATGCAACATATCATTTAAAAACAATGGAGCTTTGAGATCCATTCAATGCAACATCTCCCACATGTGTAATCTTGTGCTCAATGCCATCCCTTATCTCTACATGTCCTTGAGTGATGGGTGAGTGTAAATTAAACAAAACATCTTTATTGCAACTTATATTGTTGCCACAACCATTGCCTATGTACCAAGTAAAATCTAAATTGACTCTTTCACTTGAACCATACATCATAAGCAAGTTGTCATTTTCTAAATTTGTTGAGGTACTAGCATACTTAAATTGGGTTCCTTTTTTATCCTTGATTGCTCCTCCTTTGGACCAACAATCTCTTAGATAATGGCTTGATTTTCCACAATTGTAGAATTCTTCATTGGATGCTTCTCTTCCATGGGATGTTCCTCCTTTTCCTTTGCTCCTTCTTCTTCCTCTTGATACATAGATTTGGTTGGAGACTTTATTTTTTCTTCAGATTTCATTTGAGCTTCAACTCCCTTTCCCTTGGGAGTTTTGTCCACCTCTTTTGCCTTTGCCTCTATCTTCATAGAAAAATTGGGCTTGGCTTCCCTTTGTTTTTGAATCCCCTTCAGAGAAGAGTCTCACATCTATATCAGATGTATATGGATAGTATATTCGTTCATTGATTGTGCCATTCAAGTACTTTAGGAATCTCTTGGATGCTTCCATGTGAGGCTTCCTTGGAGTATGCATGAACTGAATCAACACACTTACTCCATAACAAATATCCACACTAGTTAGAGTAGCATAATTTAAGCTTCCAACTAGACTTTGATAGCTAGTTACATCTTCAATTAGTTCACCTTCATGCGTACTTAATTTTAGATTACATCTTTAATTAGTTCACCTTCATGCACACTTAACCTATTATTAAGAAGCCAAAGCTAAATTTGACTCAATACTTGAGCTCTAATTCAATACTAGAGCTTTAATTATCTCACCTTTATTCATTCATTTTAGTGCTATTTGAATTAATCAATACCATGAGCAAATGAATTATCTTTGAACTCCTTGCACCTCTTGAATAACCCTTGGAAGGAACCCAAAACTTTTGGACAAGAAGCCCAAGCTCTGTTGCTCAACTTGTGTTCATTTTTTCCTATTCAAATTTAGCAAGGAGGATGAAGAATAACATTTCTACCTAAAGATTGTTACACTTATGTGTTCCTCGAGTAGCTTTGATGTGAACCTTTTCCCTATACATGGGCACTTTTTACTCTAGTGCTGGCTAGAGGTTTTTTCCCCATGTTACCACATACTTGATACTCTCATATGTGGTGGTACTTAGTACTTAGGGATATTATTCAGCTCTTAGTTCAGTTCAGTTCATCGATCAATAGAGAGAGCTATTCCAGCCATTGTCTTCTCTGTGTGTCTTGCTGCATTTGTGCTCTTTGTGTGTGCTTCTCGTGTGTCTCTCGCACTTCTACACACACCCAATAGTGACATCAGAGCAGGTTCAGCTTTTTCTCAAGTTTCGGTTTTTTGCGTCGCGGCGCGCGTGCACTTTACCAGTGCAAATCGACATCGGAGCATAGAACTGTGAATTTCAGCAGCCCAGAAACATTTCCAGCAGGTGCACTGGGGTTTTACCCCTATTTCGAAGCCATTCGTGCAGTCAAAATTGCCATCAGAGTGACGATTTGTGAGCTGAAATTTCAGCATTCATTTCAGCTTTCGTCGAAGTCAAGATTTTGTCAAATTCTTGTTCCTTAGTGAAATGGCGGGCAGCAATGACTTGTTTGGCATGCTTCAAGCTGAAGATAAGCTTGATGGGACTAACTATCCGATGTGGTCTTACATGATGAAGCATGTTCTTGTTGCAAAACAACTTTGGAACATAGTGGCAGATGTAGATCGAAGAGCGGCAGGTGCTTCTACTTCATAGTCTACTGTCACAGATGGAGCTTCTTCTTCGAGTACAGTGGTTTCTCCTTCTCCACCTACATAGGAGCAGCTTAGATGGGATGGAAAAGGAGCTCAAGCTCATGCTTTGATTGCGCTTTCAGTGAAGCGTCATATAGTTCCACAGATTCGTTCATGTTCTATATCACGACAGGCATGGGACACTCTTGCTTCTTTGTATGCCGTGCGTAATGAAGCACATGTTGCATACTTGAGGAAGCAACTTGAGGATGTATGTATGGCTGAAAATGAGTCAGTGGATGTGTATGTGACACGCATCAAGGACTTGAAAGAGCAATTGGCAAACATAGATGAGATCATTCCGGATGCATCACTCATTTCTACATTGTTGAAAGGATTACTAGAATCTTTTCAAAGCTTTGCTACTACACTTCGTTTGGTTGCAAAACGAAATCCTAATATGTATGCATTTGATGAGGTTGTGTCTCTTCTTTTGCAAGAAGAGCAATCTAGAGTGAATAGGAGTGGTTTGATTGAAGGAACGCAAGCACTTGCTATCTCACAAAAGGGGAAAAGCAAGTATGGTTCAGCTTTTGGTTCATCAAAACCAAAGCCTCAAGCTTCCTCTTCCACTCATTCCTCTAATGATGGTGATTTGAAAAAGAAGAAGAGATGCAAATATTGCCGGAAGGCTGGTCATACTATTGATGAGTGTAGAAAGCTTGCTAAACGCAATGAAAAGAAGAAGGAATCCGGCATGTCTATTGCTGAAAATTTAGCAAATGCAAAGAATAATGAAGCTAACATGGCTCAAGATTTTTAGGCATGTGTTGTTACATGTCATTATGATGCTTCTTTACATTCTAAATGTATGGTTGTGAGTGAGGCTGATTGGGATTGGTTCTTTGATAGTGGTGCTTCAAAGCACATAACATCATGCAAAATATTTTTTGCCTCTTTGAAAGATGCACCTAAAGGAGGACATGTGGTGTGTGAAAACAATGCCTCTTATCCTATCATTGGAGTAGGAGAAATTGAGCTTATGGCTGCAAATGGAGGTGTGATTCTCTTGAAAAATGCATTGTATGTGCCCGGTATCAAGAAGAACTTAATTTCAGTTCCGTTGATTGCCAAAGCTGGACTTCATGTACACTTTGTTGATGATAAGTGTATGGTTCATGATTTCAGCAATGTCGATGTTATTGCGATGTCCGGTATATTATGTAATGGTTTGTATCTCATGGATACATACAAGAGGGCTGCCTCGAATGCCTTAGTTGCTCATACTTCTTCCATGGCTGAAATGGAGCTTTGGCATGCTCGTTTTGGTCATTTAAACTTCAATAGTTTGCTCTACTTGCAAAAGAAGGACATGGTTATTGGCTTGCCTACACTTGAGTCCATTGAAAAGCATGCATGTGAAAGTTGCATTCTTGGAAAAATGCATCGTGCTTCTTTTCCAAAAGATAGTCATACACACACTACAAGAAAATTGCAACTTGTTCATAGTGATGTATGTGGTCCCTTCAAGACTCCATCTTTTGGGAAGCATGTATATTTTCTTACCTTCATTGATGATGCTACTCACCATACATGGGTGTATCCTATGAAAGCAAAGAATGACGTATTTTCTTGCTTCAAAGCATTTTTAGCTATGGCTGAAAATTTCTCTTCACAAAAGCTTTTGACTCCACGCACGGATCGTGGTGGTGAGTATCATGTCACATGAGTTTAATGCTTTTCTTCGTGAAAGAGGTATTTCACACCAATATACGATGCCATATACACCTCAACAAAATGGTGTTGCCAAGCGTAAAAATAGAACTCTACTTGAAATGGCACAATGTATGGTTAAAGGAAAGCATCTTCCTCATAAGTTTTGGATGGAAGCGGTCATGTGTGCAAACTATGTGTTGAATCCCTGCCCTACAAAAGCATTGAGAGTCATCACTCCTTATGAGGCTTGGAATGGTCATAATCCTATGGTTAGTCATATGCGTGTGTTTGGTTGTTTGGCATATGCTCTTGTGCCATCACAACAAAGTCACAAACTTGATGACAAGGCAAAGAAATGTATATTTGGTGGTTATAGTGCTAAAAGTAAGGGATATCAGTTGTACCATCCATTGACGAACACAATTATTGTTAGTCGAGATGTGGTATTTGTTGAAAATTCAGTTTTTCCTCTACTTGAATGCAAAAAACTGCCAACAGTTAGCTCACAAGATGTGTTCGATACACTCATGCCTTTGTTCCAAAGTGATGCGCTTGACTATGGCCATGTAGAACAACCAACTAAGGTTCAAAGGGCTGAAAAATTCCAGCCAAATAGAGCTGAAAATGCAGAGAATTTCCAGCCAAACATGGCTTAAAAAATTCAGCCAAAAATTGTCAAAACTGTTGGAAATTTCCAGCCACATATGGCTGAACATTTGCGTCAAAATATGGCTGAAACTGAGCATGAAATTCAGCCCACGCATGATGTACATATTGAAGATGTATTACATAATGAACGCATGTCTATCAAGAGTGCACAATCTATGCCAAAGTGGCTGAAACAAACTTTGCAGGACAGCAAATTGAGTGCACCTTTACTTGGTAGAACAAGATCAAGCTCTCACCATGCATCAAATAATTTTGTGGATTATTCTCTTATTGCTACAACATGTAATGAAGAGCCACTTTCTTTTGAAGATGCATGTGACGATCCACAATGGATGAGTGCTATGCAATCAGAAATGGATTCCATACATAGGAATGGTACTTGGGAGTTATGTGAATTGCCAAAAGGAAAGAATGCCATTGGTACAAAGTGGGTTTACAAGATTAAGAGAAAATTTGATGGTAGCGTTGATCGCTACAAAGCTAGATTGGTTGCCAAAGGATATGCGCAACAATATGGCATTGACTATGAGGAAACTTTTGCACCTACTTCATGCATGACTACCATTCGTACCGTGGTTGCATTGGCTTCCCATCGAGGTTGGAAAGTGCACCAGTTGGATATAAAAACAGCCTTCTTGAATGGTGATTTGCAAGAAGAGGTTTATGTGAAGCAACCTCATGGATTTGCTATGAAAGGGAAAGAGCATATGGTTTGTCGCTTGCATAAAGCCTTGTATAAGCTCAAGCAAGCTCCACGTGCATGGTATGACAAAATACATCACTTGATTGCTCTTGGCTTCACATGTAGTCCGATTGAAAGTACACTCTATGTACGCAAAAATGGGGTTGATCTTATAGTGCTTGTTCTTTATGTCGATGACATACTCTTGACTGGGTCATGTGATGCAAAACTTGACATTCTTATGGCTGATTTGCAGCATACTTTTGATGTCACTTATCTTGGTCTTTTGAGCTACTATCTTGGCATCTAGTTTGTATCCGTTGAGGGGGGAATTCTTATGCATCAAGCAAAGTATGTTGAAAAACTACTTCAGTGTTTTGACCTTGAGGATTGCAAGCCAGTTTCCACACCAGTTGAGACAGGATTTAGATTCTCAGTTGAGGATTCCAGTGATGCATTTGACACTTCTCTTTATCAGCAGGCTGTGGGATGTCTTATATATGCATGCAACACAAGGCCGGATATACAGTATGCAGTTTCCTAGTTGAGTCGATTCATGCATAGCCCTTGAACTAAGCATTGGCAAGCGGTGAAACATGTGTTTAGATATCTTCGTGGCACTTTGAGCTTAGGTCTCTTTTATGGCAGAGATGTTCAGCCATGCTTGCATGCTTTTACAGATAGTGATTGGGCTCGTTGTTATGATACTCGCATATCCACTAGTGGTAATTGCTTTTTCCTTGGAGACTCATGCATATCTTGGTTGAGTAAGAAGCAACCTACAGTGGCGACATCGAGTTGTGAAGCTGAGTACAGGGCAGTTTTCACAGCTACAGTGGAGTGTATATGGCTGAGATGCCTCTTGATGGATCTTTGCATGGAGATTGATGTTGCTACGCATATTCTCACTGATAGTCAGAGTGCTTTGGCTGTTGCACGAAACCCAGTGTTTCATGCACGAACCAAACACATTGAGGTGCATTATCACTATGTGAGAGAGCGCCTTCATGCAGGAGATATTGATTTGGTATACGTGCCTACACAAGATAATGTGGCAGACATATTCACCAAAGCTCTTCCACGGGAAAAGTTTGAAGCTTTTCACAAAGCTTTAGGCTTGTTACCTTGTGGGGGCTGATTTGTCACTCCCTGTATGTGTTCACATCATTCGCTCCAAGGGGGTTTGTTACACTTATGTGTTCCTCGAGTAGCTTTGATGTGAACCTTTTCCCTATACATGGGCACTTTTTACTCTAGTGCTGGCTAGAGGTTTTTTCCCCATGTTACCACATACTTGATACTCTCATATGTGGTGGTACTTAGTACTTAGGGATATTATTCAGCTCTTACTTCAGTTCAATTCATCGATCAATAGAGAGAGCTATTCCAGCCATCGTCTTCTCCGTGTGTCTTGCTGCGTTTGTGCTCTTTGTGTGTGCTTCTCGTGTGTCTCTCGCACTTCTACACACACCCAACAAAGATATGTTCCATACCATCATACTTGTAGCTTTCTAGGCAAAATTGTAGTGTTACCTACTAGTGGATTCAAGTTTATATTTTTATATAATATTTTGTTTTATGTTATTTCTTGAGGTTGATTACATTTTAAACAAAAGCTAATCATTATGAGGAAAAATGAAACCTGCATGGGCCTTGTAAGAATCCCTTTTTTTTATGGATTAATCCTAATTATGTTCTTGTTTAATGTGACAAAGTGCATTTAATAGAGCACTTTTTGGTGTCTTGGAGTAGGTTTTTTTAAGTCTTTACTATGATCTTCTCTCTATTCTTCTAGAGAGAGAGCAAGAGAATCCACTTTCCACATCATCAGACTCATGCATGTTTGTTAATAGAAGAAAATATTTTTCTTTAAGTTTCTTTTTTATTATATATTTACTTAAAAGGGTCCATTTTTTTCATATAAATGTCAAAAGCGACTTTCGTTAACTCTCTCATTATAGGTTTCTTATAGAAAAAGTATAAATTTTGAATCGCCTCCAAAAGTGAAGTGCCACATCATCAAAACTCCAAGTATGCTTCCCAAAAAAATGAATTTTCTCAAATTTCAACATTTCTAGCCATACACACTGGAAAAACACATTTTGACCCATTTAAATACAAGAAAACACATTTTCCCTCAAAAGAAATGCTTTATAGTCCCTTCCAACCAGTTTTGCAATCAATTATTCATATTCTTGCATATGTTGGAAGAGACGGTGTTGAAACCTATTGCAAACCTCATACTAGAATCCCCTCATGATCCTGCATCAACAAGTATCCATGTTTGTGTGTCTAGAGAGTTCGCAACAAATACATGGTTGCAACAATGATTTGGACTCTGTAATGAACATGATTTTGTTGGTGAGAAGAGTATTGGGACTCATGGCTCACTATCTGTTCTTGACCCAATGTCTTCTTACCATCCAACATTCAATAAACTCTCAATGTTACTTCAGTTCATTGGTGTGAATAGATCTAGACTATTAGGTTATTGCAAGCAATTACCCACACATTCACATGCTACTACTAACTATTGGTTACACCAATATCAACTCCATCATATGAGGTTTTTCACTTTACAAAACACAATCATCTCTTTACGAGAAAGAAATGTAAGCTTGAAAAGGATATGGAAGAAAACGAAAGCACAACTGCAAAGGAAAATGTCAATCTCCAATATCTCAAAGAGACTCCACTTGGTATGAGATATAGGAAAAGAGCATTATCATCCTATGAAGATCTTTTCATTGGTGGTAGAGCATGAAAATAATTGTTTCTTGCAATAAGATGAGTATCTGTTCTTTTTTTTTCTTTTAATGAAGGTCTCGAATTGAGTCGCTCATTGTTTAGGCCATTTATTCAAGACATAAGTGTTTCATTGACAACAAAAGAACAATTCAATTAGTCGAGTAGTTGTAAAGTAGTAGAGAGATCACTTTTGTTTTAGACACACCCTTAGGAACATGCATTATAGTTGTTATTCAAGTTGAGCTCTCAAGAAAGTTGAAGATATTATCAAAGCGCAAGATGTGTAGGAAATATGCGATAAAGCAAGCATCACCAGAACTTGGTATTTAAAAGATTTAACAAGTAATGGTTCACTTTTATAAGTCACCAGTCAAAGGTACCCCCACTAAATTTTTGATGATGTTGAAGTTTTATTAAATTCAAGTGTTAAATCAAGGTAATGATTTCCTTTTTGTGCACACTATAATGTTAAATTAAGGTTCTTACTAAATATTCATTAGTGTCAAATTATAAAGGATACACAAATGGAAAGTTTGAGTGTCACATTAATGAATGAAGTTATGGACCACACAATGGGTAACAAAATTTTAGAATCCACTTCTCGTTTGACTTATAGTGTCCAATCAGAGAGAGACATCTAGTGGTTAGGTGTTATAGGATTTCCCAAAGAAGAAATGTTAGTTCATGGATGTGTGGTAGGACTCCATGGATTACATAAGTAATCTCTTCTCAAATATATGGAAAAAAATTTCTATAGATTGTATAGGTGATTTTGATCTAGAATGGGATTTGTGTGGAGACCTTAAGAGTAAAAAATGCATAATAAACTGTAAACAAAGTGCATCTACTCTTTATCCTTGCCCATATAGTACATGAGGTTACAAAAAATCTAAGAGAAAATCTAAACCTCCAAGGGCATTGCTCAAAGTTGATGACCTTGAAGAGATTGATGAAAATGGACTCATGGAAGAACATGGAATGGGAGATATCTCTTTTGAAATATCCAATGTTAAAAGAAAACAATCATGAGAAAACCAACAATTAATGAAACCCCATTACTCCATTTCCATTGGTCAATGTTAACTTTTGAGGTTTGCACACCTTCATCAGGATCATTGATAGGCTTTTGAAGCTTGATATTGAATATTCATTTGCAGTCAAACCACTAGAGGGTTCTATAGAAGCAATTCAAAAAATAGAAGATCTTCTTAATTCAATTCGTTGTCATGCTAGTCCATATCTTTGTTGTTAAGAAGTATGTTGAGTCTCAAGAGATTTTAACAAGTCCCAATGAATGGGAAGAAGGAAACAAATTTCTTAAAAGGAGATGTGAATAGTAAAGATGACGGAAAGTGGGAGCTTTGGAAGGACCTATGTTCGATTAGGATAGATAATGACAATTAAGTTAATCTCATTAACAAATGCAAGAAGGTTTTTTCATACTTGGATCAATGGTTACATTTAATGGTTCTAGTTTGCACTAACACTTTGTAACGAGACATTCCAAGCCACTTTGGAGTTTACACAGTCGTTCACATTATCATGGAGAGAGAGAAACATTACACAGACATTACACAAGAAGTTTTGCTCTCTCTCCATGATAGAATGGAACATTTTTTACACATGGAACATGTTTCACATAAGACATTTTGCACATGGAACATTAGTGCAAGGACCTCTTATGATCTCATTTTTCTTGATATAGTTGACCTAGAAAGAAAAGTGCCCTCAATTCAATTTCTACATGAATTTGAAAAATATTAGACTTGTATTAGACCTTTTTAGCCTTCCAGTGAGCTATAGAATGCTCAATTTGGATAATGTGAGCTTTAGCAAACACTCACTAGAGAATAGACTACCTATTAACATAGTGAATATACTTGATTGACAGACATAGGGTTACCTATATCTCGTGATTCACATATCCAATGAAGTTGATACTTTGGCTGCAGAGATCAAATTTGAAGGTATATCATGCCCTATTTGAAAATTGGTATCTATACCAAATGGTCTATGCAAAATAGACTATCTCTTACACATAATTAACAAACGTGATAGACATATAGAGAATTTTCTATATATCCTAATTCCCATATCCAATGAAGATGAGAACTTGGCTATAAAACCTAAACTTCAATAGCTTTCTAGTGAGCTATATCATGCAAAATTTACCTAGTTCTAGCTATATTTATGTTGGTGCAAAGTGCAAGCCTAGAAATTTGTCTAGAAGACTCATGAACAATTGAAGCTCCATGGAAACCATTGCTAGGAGAATTTTATCCTTTACATTTGTAAAAGGTATTTTTAACTTGGAATAATCTTTGTAACTCTCAACAAACTCATGGAGTTTATTTGTTGAGAAGTCACAAATTTATGTTAGAGAGAATAACTCCTAGATTGGTGGATTACTTTTAGAGAGAGAGCCAAAAGTTGAATTCAAATTCAAAGTTGAATGTATCACTTATAAAAGTGGCTTGAAAAAAGTCGCGGGTAGATCTCTCATTTCTCGAGTTTTCATTGCCATATTGTATGAGAGTGAGTTCTACATTATAGCATACAATGCTCACCATTATTAGGTTATGATTGTCAAGCCTATGATCATGTACAACACTGTTTATTAATAGAATAGATCTACATTGTTCATTTATGATCTCTCTGTTATAGTCATTCATAACTGTCAGCTTCTACTGCTCATATCTCAGTCAGTTCTCCACCATTTTCAATGTTCTATAGCTTATTGGACTTAAATCAAAGTTTTCTATGTGCTCACAAATTTTGAAGGAAATCTATTCAGCCAATTTGGAGAAAAATGTGTCGAAGCACTCACTAGTCAAACTTTGCAGAGGTCCTAATTATAAAAAATCGGGGGTAAGGATTCAATTGCTAAATTGATTTCTCTGTGTATAGTGCATCATTTTAAGTGATTACAATTGGAATCATTAGCTTACTAAGCTAATTAGATACCTCTAAAAAGAATGTTTCTAATTTCTAATGTATTGGTAGCACTGAGCATAACAAGCAACAGGTGTGTGATAAAAAATAGAAGGTTTTCATTAATCCATCAACTTGGAAGTAGTCTATTTTGATTCAATCTTTTCTTACATGAACTCTAAAGCTATAAGGGGCTGGTACAAAGCAGGAGTTGGCAGTACCTACTCATTTCTTGGAGTGTCCATCCATCTATCCCAACAGTGGTATCAGAGCAAAGCTAAGGTAAAATGGGAGATGGTTTTCCTTCTTTCATTGATCAATTGGACAGGAACAACTACCAAGCATGGTCCTTGAGGATGAAGACATACTTGCAAGGAAGAAGCCTCTATGGATACATCTCAGGAGATGAGGAGATGCTCATATTCAGAAGCAAAGGACAACCTACAAGCGAGGAGCATGAAAGACTCAACAAATGGTGCGGCAAGGATGCATTAGCAAGGTCGTTCTTACTTATCTCAATTTCTGATTTTCTTCTTCCACATATTAGGAATGGTAAGAAAACCCAAGAGACTTGAGAAACATTGTCTTCATATTTTGCTTCCAACACAAGGGCTAGGAAGAAACAAGTGTGGATTGATTTTACCACCCAAACAAAGCATGCCAAGCAAGGCATCTCAGAGTATGTGACCAAAGTCAAAGCTGTAGCTGATCAATTGGCAAGCATAGGAGAAGCAATTGAAGAAGAGCAGATTTTAAGAAGTAATCAATGGTATTAAAGCTGATGACAAATGGGAGAGCCTCACAACTGCAATGGACTTGTACATGGACATGTAGGTTCCAGACCTTACCACACTCATGGAGCAACTATTTACCCATGAAGCCAAGCTCAACAAGAATGGAGATTCATCAAGAGGTAATAGCTCTTTTGCCCTATACACTGATAAAAATAAGTCCAAAGAGAAAGGGAAGAACAAAAAGGTTGAAGATGAAGGAACTACCTCCCAAGCCAACTATGCAGGGAGAGGTAGGACCTCAAGAGGAAGGGGCAGAGGAGGTAAGCAAGGTAGGGGGAGACCTTATAACTCCTCACCATGTAATATTTGTGGATTGTCAAATCATACTACAGATGAGTGTTACAGGAACTTCAAGAATCAAAGAGGTAGAGGATATCAAAGAGGTGGATATACATCCTTGTTGTTTTCTAGCATGTTTGTGGTGATTTAGAAAGTAACAAGTGCCATTTTTTGTACCTTTAGTGGAGGATAATGCCAGAAAGCTCAACAAGTGACCCCTTTCACATGTCAAGGGGCACATGCTAGGAAAGCACCCAAGGAGGTGCCCAACCCATGTTGACCATGAAGGGAGGAAGGGATGGAACTTTCCATAGCTTCCTCATTATTTTATTGAGGGAAGGAAGTCCAAGAGGCCCCATGAATAGGTGCTTTATAGATGGGCTAGCATTGTATGTGGGACTATTACACATGGAGTAAAACTTATATGTGCACTCATGCAAATTCTACTCTATGTGTGTGTTCTAGCCTAAAGGAACCAAGATGAATTGAAGACTCACACTTGAGAGCTCATGAACTCTCTTGCCCATCTTCCTTGCAAGAACCAAGATGAATTGAAGCCTTAGTTTATTCCATCAAGCCAAGTGCAATGGTCCTAATGATGAAAGCCACTTCTCACTTGCAATATCACATCAAGGAAAAAAACTATCGAAAAGGGGCTTTTTGCTAATGACGGATTAAGGAAATTGACAAATAGAGTCTTTCCACATTTACAAGAATATAACATTGTTGTCTTCTTTAACTGTATGAAGAAATTCTTTTTTTAAGACAATTTGTTCTAAAAGCATTGCGAAAGTGACGAAGATTCTTGTATTCAGTGTATAATTTTTTGGTTTGATGCAAGAAAATATATTTTTGCACACCACACAATGCATATTTTTAAAGTTCCAAGAAGGAAATGATTTTTGAAGATACGAAATACTTTTGGGTTCACGAAATTCCATGGTCATTCGACGACAGGGTTTACATCAAATCAAAAGTTTCAACGTGTACAAAGCCTTTTTATCTATAAATACTGCCAAAGTTTGTGAATTTTGGCTTCTTGCTTTGAGCATTCTTCTTCTTCTCAATTCAAATGGCTTCTTCTTCTCGTCGTCCTTCCAATCGTGTAACCTCATGTGAGGTTTACAACAGAAGAGAGGATTCTTTATGAAAACCTCTTTCTGTGAAGGTAAATGATTGGGTTACTATGCTTCGTAGCTGTAGAGGTTCCCATAAAGTCAAGCGTGCTAAAAGAGACCACACAAGAAACCATTTGGAGAGGACGTATTCTTAGTTTCAAATTGAAGAGATGTGGTTGGTTTACAAGAGTAAAACATCTGTACATTGCTAAGGATCTTGTTCTAGAAAATCTTCTGCAATTCCCTTCGTATTGTACGTGAAGTTTTACAATGCTCTTCTATCATTTCAATTGTTTTTGTATAACAACATATCTGTTTTTGTATTGCAGATATTTTTCCTTCCAATATTGTGGAGTGGCAACCTGTAGAACGTTTAATAGAAACATTCAGAGTTCTTCATAAGGAATATGCACAACTTATGTATGCAGACAAATCTATTCAATTTTTCAATAGCATAGGGTTATTTGTCCATTTTGCAGATTATCAGGTGCCATCAAGGGGAGCTCTTATGGAAATCTTGTACATTTGCCCGCTCCTTGCCTCTCTTCATTAGATTGGGATGCTCCTAATCATTCAATAGTTTCAAGTTTTCTATGAAAAATGAGATTTGACATCCAAAAGGCAATGCCAGCAAGCCGAATTTCGAGAAGGATAAAGATTCAATGGTTTCTGTCTATTCATGTTTTTGTAGCATGCTTTAAAAACTTGTTATTACAAAAAACAAAATCAATGTGGTTGAAAAGGAGAGCCTCTATTTTATAGATTGATGATGTTTTAGGTAGGGAATGGGATAGCAAAGAAGTTCAAAAGCTAGGTGACATCATTTTATGTAAAGTTAGTCCAAGTTCTCTTTCAATCTCATATCAGATATGTCGACAATCTCTGGTTTTAGGATATGACTATAGAAGGTGGAAAAGAAAGCTTGGACTCTGGATAGCCTTGGACTCAGAGGAGAGATGTCTAGAATTTGAGTTAGAAGTACTCATTCATCCAGATTTCCAATCTAGGAAAATAATTGTCACTGCAAATTGGAAACTCAAAAATAGAATACCTTGATGAGGTATCATCATAGTTCAGATTCTCAATTGATGATGCAATAGTTAACATTAGATCAGAGAAAACATTAACTTGCATAACTTGCCTGCGACCCAGGGTGATCAAGTTCCAACCCATAAGATTGTAACACGTCTAAAAAAAGCTGATTGAATAGAAACCAAGACATTCTTATATAATATATCTCCTTCTTTAAGAAGGTTTTTTTCATACTTCCATTGATTTTTCTTTGCAAGATGGTGATTAAGAATGTGACTGATTACATCAGTTCAATTATGTCTTTTAATGGACTATATTTATATTGGCATTTTTTTGTTTAATTTCAAGATTCTGATGAGGTTTCTTCTATTGTGAAATGGTTATATAGGAATTTGCATGAGTAAATTCTAGGTGACTAAAGAATAAAAAACCAAAAAATTCTTACATAATATATCACCATTTTTAGAACCTTTTTGCATACTTCCATTGATTTTTCTTTGCACGATGGTAACTAAGAATGTGACTCAATACATCACTTCAATTATGTCTTTCTATGGACTATATTCATATTGAGATTTTTTGGTTTAATTTCAACATTCTGATGAGGTTTCAATGACGCAATGATTATACAGGAACTTGCATATGAGTAAATTCTAGACAAACAATACTTTTACTTTTCAATAACTAGTTTCAATTTAAGTATTTGAGTCTATTCAAGGTGCACATTAGGTATGCATGAGAACTATCTATCTATCTATCTATCTATCTATCTATCTATCTATCTATCTATCTATCTATCTATCCATCTACCTATCTATCTATGTATCTATCTATCTGTCTATCTCTCTCTATATTTGTATCTCTCTATCTATCTATCTATCTATCTACATAACTAGGAATGTTAAAGAGGCTGGAGAACTTGGTGCAAATTCCAAGTCAACTGATATTCAAAATATCTAGAGCATGAAGTTTAGTCGTATTACAATGTAGACGAGATTAGAGAAGACAACTGATTCAAGTGACTAGGGCAATCGGAGATTCTCGGATGGTCCTTATCGCTTGAACCGGTCGTGTATTACAAACTATCAAAACATGCTTCAAAACATGAATTTTGCATTAAGCTTTAAATGCTGAGCAATAACACTTTCCATGTGAACTCATCTTATGCATAGTTGCCCTGAAAGGATGGTATGACAAAATGGAAATTGACATGACCGATACAAGTGATACGGGCCATTTGAAATTCTCCAATTTCCCGTATCGCTTGTATTGATCGTGTCATTAAACCTTCTCTATCCTTCTCACATTTAACTTTTCCACAAGAATAAAACAACAACACAAAATAGACATTTTGATGATGCTTGAACCATGTAGTGAAGTCACTTTTGCTTAGTTCTCAAGAGGATCAATTCAACATTATACTACTCAAGGCATATAAATATAGTTACAATGACCATCTTCCAGATGAAGACTAGCATAATTACATACAATTTGTACATAAATAAATCTTCCAACATATGTTGGTTATAAGATTACAATGTCACATTCAAAAATTATAATGTTTCACCCTTCTTTTCTTTCCTTTTTGGAGCCCCGATCTCTATGCATCTTGTGGCCCTTTTTGGAGCCCTGAACTCTACTCTTATTCTTTGGCCCATGCTTCAATGGGAACTAAATAGGAAACCCTTTCTTCTTTTCTTTAGACTTTTTTTTATCTGGTGGTGGTGGTGGAGGTGAGTCTGGATCATAAGGGCATATTGCATGTTTCATAATTGCATTTATTACTCTCTCCCTGATCAAGATGACCCATGCATCACCATAGTCTGACAATTGTAACTTAGGACTATAAAACCTTCTTTCCAAGAACCTTAGTGCATTTTCAATCACTCTCAAGCTACATGAGGTGTTGTCTTTCTGTAATGGCACATGTATTTGAATGTATCCAAACATTTTTTCTTCATTCAATTTAGGAATTCGAGGAAAATTCTGATCAATATGGATTTTGAGAAGCTTAGCAGCACTGCAAGGTAAACTTGAATTCAAAATGGATGGCAAAGCTTTAAAATAGAACACCCGAATGTAAGGAAATTCTTACACTTTGCAATTTCCATGTTGTGATTGGAGGGAATTCATGAAAAGTGCTTGATATTCAATGAAGTCAATGATAATAAGACTCCAGTGGTCCCTAACAATGAGTGGCATGTAAAAATAACTTCTCTATTAAAAAGAATGTTACTTATTTCAAAATCAAGATGAATACTTACTTTTCAATATAGGGGTAGATAATATATTTTACCCCTAAGAAATAATTTCACATCTCCTTGCTTATACAAAAAGCACTAAGTCACAAGAGGATTTATTATGAAAACTTTTCTTGAAACTGCTTCCTCATATTGTTGTAGAAGGAGCCTAGAATTTAAGAAATATAAATTCATTATAATAAATACCAAATTAAGGAAAACATGAGAACTTTATGGCCTCTAGATAATACCTGAGTGCAATATTGACTACACTATCAGATATTTCAACATTGAAGTCTCTCAACATTTTTTTGTCTTCTGGTCTTATATCAAGCATAAATTCCCCTTGCCATGGCATTGCAATATTTACTATCACCTACCCATCTCCTTTTTTAAGAAGTTCTTTATTTGCCTTTTGCAGCTTCTGAATCTCGTTCAGGGTAACATTTTCCTCTAACAACAAACCTTTCTTTTTCTTCTCCTTCTCACAATTTGCTGCATTTCTTGTTTCATGATCATGAGGGACCTAAGGGTGGACCTCTTCAATTACAACTGATGACTTAGGTGCTCATGCTGGAGGTATATTGAGAATATCAAAGAACTTTTGATCATGGTTCTCAATAGGCACAATAGATATATCAAACTTATATCTGAGCCTTGATAATATCACATAATCTTTTGCCATCAATGTCACCTTGTGACAATGAGCTGCACATAAGTAAGCATCATTCATGAAGTTGATTGCCAAGCCTTCTGCATCTTCTTGCAAGCATAGAAGAGCTTGAGTTTGCCACTTCATGTTTACGAAGGATGTGGTCTTCATCATGGAACAGAGATTCGTTGAAATTTTCTTGATAACTCTCATGAAAGGAAGTCTGGGGATAAGGATTCCCATAAACGTTTGAGCCCTTGTTATCTCCCTCAAAGACTTAGCGTGGTAACATACCCTTTTTTTTGGAGACTTCTCTGATGTATCAGGGCCTTGACTAGTTGTCTAGGGAGAAGGTCCCTTGTCATCTTGATTTTGGCAATTCCGCTCTTGATCATGAGGGTACAACTGCCTTGCTGTCTTCTTTGTCCTAGCCATAAGGTGCATAAAAAAAGATTTTAACGCTTAGAAGAAATTTAAAAAGCAAAATAACTAATGTAAAAAGCATTTTACAAAGCACTCAAGAAACATGACCGATGCAATCAATTAGGGTCATCCAGAAATGCCCAAATGTCCCTAATCACTTGTATGGGTCATGTTGGAAAATGGTTGATTATAGAACAAATTTAAAAAGGAAAAAAACTAATGTAAAGAACCTTTCACAAAGCACTCAAGAGAGATGACCGATGCAAGCGATTAGGGTCACTCGGTGATCCTTGAATGTCCCTAATCGCTTGTATTGACCGTGTTGTAAATGATTGATAAAAGAAAAAATATAAAATGCAAAAAAAGTAATTTCAAAACCCTTTCACAAAGCACTGAAGAAACACGATCGATGCAAGCGATTAGGGTCATCCAAAAATCCCTGGATGTCCCTAATCACTTGTATCGGTCGTGTTGTAAAGTGGTTGATTATGACGATCGATCCAAGCAATTAGGGGCATCCAAAACTTCCCAATGCCCCTCATCGCTTGGATCGGTGGTGTACAAGCTCTTATGATCCATCATACCTCACACAAAATGTGGTCTATGGTAAGATTTGAAAAGCAGCGAAAAAACTCGAAGGCAATGGCAAGTCGGTGCTAGCAAAGAGTTCACAAAAAAAAAGAAAAAAATGGATAGAGGAGCTTAAATAGGTCTGTGGAATGAGATGATCGTTGGTGACATGTGGCAACCTCTGATTAGTCCACATGATCTAGCCATTGTGAGTCCCAATGTACAATGCCACATGGCATCATTTGAGTGGGCCACATCATCTTCCCATTGTGATTCCCAACATATGTTTGCCACATGGCACTTCTTGATTGGTCCACATCATCTGACCATTACCGGCACATCATGTGACCGTTACCTCCTCGACTATACATACTATGTTGGTGCAGACCAATCACCAATTGAAGCTTGAAAGAAGGATACATTCAGAGGATATGAGGAATGTACACATATGTACATTAGAATAGTTATAGTTCACTTAGATCTTTGATTAGTCATAGACTTGTACAAATTTCTCTATAAATACCTTGAAAATGTCGAGGCGTGATATGAGAGCATATGAAAGAATAGATGAGTGAGTATAGAAGTCAAGAAAAGAGAAGTTAGATGTCATGAGACATGTGAAATGTTAGTTGAGTTTTCCTCTCATCACTCAACTGTAATTTTCTGAGTAATTGAAGAAATATTGCGCCCGATGTTTCTGTGTCTGCTCCGTCTGTGTTAGATCATTTGTGAAATCCTTTTGAGGATATCTAAGTTCATAGTTAGTGAGTCTATGACTTGAGTTTCAGAGTCTAATTGTAAACAGGCTAGGAGAATTGTTAGTAGGAACATTCATATGTGATGAGTGTTCACAGTCTTCTGAAACAGGTGCAGATTTCGAGTTCAATGAAATGAGTAGTGCTCAGTGCACAGTGTAAAGTTTTACACATATGATAGCTCAAAATCTAAGTTGAGAGATAAGCTATCTACAGCCAAAAGGATTTGATAAAACGGGTTCGACATTGTGAGAACTAAAGTTAAGAAGTTAGGGGTGTCAAAATCGACTTCTCAGAAGTGCAGATTTAGACATAGGTAACTTGTGAAGTTGATTTCTCAAGTTATACTAAACCTTTTGAAGAAATTTAACTTGGAGGAGGTGCGCAACTTCTAGGCCACACTCCATAAAAAATTTCATAGAAAACTTTACATGTTTGATAGATCAATGAGAAGAAATTGTGCAGCAGACTTTCTGTGTTTTATCTTCTTCATAGAATTTTACAACTTTTGATAATTTGGAGATTGAACCTCTAATTTGGTGAAGGTTTTGACTTACTCTTGGTATAGAGGTGCTCTAATCACAAGAGTAGGTTATTCTTTTGGAGATTAACACTCTCCATCAGTGGTATCAGAGGAGGAGACATCAAAATCAAGGAAAGGAGGATCCCGGCTGCTGCAGATTCAAGAAATTCAACAACTGAAGAACTAAAAGGTGAAAGCTTGAAGGCAAAGCTTGAGGAGGAGACCATACGACATCAAGAAAGACAAAAGGAGTCTAATTCGAAGCAAAGGTACATATATCATTTATAAAGCTTGAAGATTTCAATACACAGGTGGACACAAGATGGGAGATTCTCTACAGATAGAGAAATTGGATAGGGAAAACTATCCTGCATGGTCAATGAGGATGGAAGCTCATCTTATGAGCAAAGATTTAATAGCCTACATCACAGGAGAAGAAGAGAAGCCAGAGTTCAGAGACCCTAGTGTTCCAACTAGGGAAGAGTTAGCAGATTTGAAAAATTGGATGAAGAAAGATGCTCAAGCTAGGAGCATTATCTATATGGCAGTCAATGATTATTTGTTACCTCATATTCGAGGTCTTGAAAGTGCAACTGATATTTGGAATGCTTTGGAGGAGCATTTTCAGAATACTACTAAGTCAAGGAAGGCATCCTTATGGGCAGAGTTTACCACCTTTAAGAAGAAGGCTTCTCAATCCACTTCAGACTATGTGACAAGAATGAAAGATATTGCAGATGCTTTAGGAGCTGTTGATGAAGACATTGAGGAGGATAAATTGGTAAGGCAAATCCTTACAGGTTTAAGAGGTGATGACAAATGGAAGCCATTCATTTTGTCTACAGAGTTATCACTTGATCATTTCACTCCTGATTTAAATCAGTTGTTAGGTCATATCCTAACATTTGAGCAGGATGTTAAAGGAGATGGTGACAAGAGTGCAGGTCATGCAATGTACTCAAAGGACAAGAAGAAGAATAGCAAAGGAAAGCAACAAGCAAATGAAGATGAAGGAACAACTAGTCAAGCCAACTTCCTAAGAGGAAGAGGAGGTGGCAAAGGTAGAGGAAGAGGCAGGAACAACAAAGATGGAGGCAAAGCTTGCTGGATTTGTGGTAAGACAAATCACTTAGCTAATGATTGTTGGCACAATACTCAGAGTAATAATGGATATAGTCAAAACTATAATGCAAGAGGAAGAGGTGGCAGAAATCAAAGAGGTAATTTCAGAGGCAGAGGTAGTAGGGGTTACTTTGGAAGAAATGTAGGTAGAGGTTTCCAAAGGCAACAATATAACAATACCTACTACAATTATGCTTCAGATCAAAAGGAGGATTCAACATTGATAATGAATGCAACTTGTGAAAGGCAGAGTGAAGATCAAAGGGTCTTCTACATTGACTCAGGGTGTAGCAATCACCTAAGTGGTAATATAGCTTTCATGACTGATTTGGAGAATAAGGTTTTTAATCATGTTGTTCAAACAGGTGACAACACAAAGCACAATGGGAAGTCAATTGGATCAGTGAAGGCCAAGGATGGTAGCACCTTATTGAGTAAGGTCTTGTATGTTCCTACAATTCCTAAGAATTTGATAAGTGTAGGACAAATTGTTGAAAAAGGTTATGAAGTAAGGTTCACTAATGATGGAGTATATGTGGAAGACCCTAGTCAAGGGTATAAACAGATTGTTTCAGGGAAGAAAGAAGGAAGATTATTTACATTGAAGATTCAAGGCAATATTCGTCATGCTATGTTCACATATGGAGGACATAAGATCTCTGAGTTAGATCTTTGGCACAAGAGGCTTGGACATTTCAATGAAAGAGGTATTAAAGACATGATTAACAATGGTTCAGTGCTTGGATTGCCTAATGTTGCAGGTCAACATATGACATACAAATGTGAGGCATGTCAATTAGGTAAAGCTCATAAGCATTCCTATTCCAAGCATGGTTTTATGTATTCAGAGAAGCTTGAATTGGTACACACAGATGTGTGGGGACCATCAAAGGATTTCAGTATAAATGGGTCAAGGTATTATGTGATTTATGTTGATGATGCTACTAGATGGATCACTATTTATGTGATCAAAGATAAGTCAGAAGTGTTTAATACATTTAAACACTATCATGCATATGCAGAAAGAATTACAGGTCATAAGATGAAAAGACTAAGGTCAGATGGAGGGGGAGAGTATTTCTCTAATGAATTTAGTGATTACTTGTGGAATGCAGGTATAAAAAGGGAAGTTACTTGCAGGTACTCTCCTCAACAAAATGGTGTAGCAGAAAGGAGAAATAGAACACTTGTTGAGTTTGCAAGATCCATGATGAAGGAGAAAAATTGCCCTAATTATTTGTGGGCTGAGGCTGTAAATACAGCTACTTATTTGGTCAATAGGTTACCATGTAAAGCCTTGCAGGGTATGACACCATATGAGGCTTGGTGGGGTAAGAGACCTACCTTGGATCATTGCAGAGTTTTTGGATGTGTGGCATATGCATATGTGCAATCACAATTGAGGCATAAGTTGGAGCCTAAGGCAGAAAAATATGTTTTCATTGGTTATGATGATAAGCAGATGGGTTATAGATTGTGGAGTCCATCTACAAAACAATTCATGGTTTCTAAAGATGTTACATTTGATGAGCAAAGTACTTGGTATGCAGGTACAATCAATATCAATACAGGTGATGAAGAAGAAGTGAGTCAAAAGAAAGGTAAGTCAAAGATTCAAATAATTGATGAAGAAGAGAATAATGAAGTGCAGGGTGAAGTTGAAGAAATGCCAAGATTTGATCCTGAGTGTGAAGAACCAGAAACCTCAAGGAGTGGAGAACTCAGAAGATCATCAAGAAATAGGTGGCAACCTACATGGTATAGCTATGATACTTCTTTTTTGGCCACAAAAGATTATGCTTATATGATGAAAACAGATGAAGACCCTTCTACATATGAAGAGGCAAAAGGTAAGGAAAAATGGGAGAAAGCTATGCAGGAAAAATATGATGCACTATTGGAAAATCAAACTTGGGATTTGGTTCCTAAACCAAATAGTCAGAAGATCATTGGATGCAAGTGGGTTTACAAGACCAAGAGGTTCGCAGATGGAAGTGTGTCTAGATACAAAGCTAGACTTGTTGTCAAAGGGTTTGCTCAGACATATGGTGTTGATTATGATGAGACTTATAGTCCTGTGGCAAAGATGACAACCATCAAGACACTTATAGCTATTGCTGCATGTAAAGGTTGGAAGTTATGTCAACTTGATGTGAAAAATGCTTTTTTGAATGGTTATATTTCAGATGATGTATTCATGGAGCAACCTGAAGGGTTCAGAGATAAAAGGTATCCAGATCATGTGTGCAAGCTCAAGAGAGCTTTGTATGGCTTAAAGCAGGCCCCAAGGGCATGGAATTATAGACTTGTAAAGTTCTTGAAAGAACTTGGATTTTAGGTGTCTAAAGCAGATAGTAGCTTGCTTGTCAAAGCAAGTGATAATGGTTTCATATACATGTGCATATATGTTGATGATATAATCCTTACAGGTACAGATGAAGAAGGAATACAAAGACTCAAGAAGCAAATGGAAAAGGAATTCAAAATAAGTGACTTGGGAGACTTGTCATACTTCTTGGGCATGGAGATTACATATACTCAACATGGAGTATTTGTGACTCAAGAAAGGTATTTGAAGAACTTGTTAATCAAGTTTAAAATGGATGATTGCAGGGTAACACCTACACCAATGGAGATGAATCACAAATTGAGTAAATTTGGAGGTGAAGAATTCAAGGACATGAGACAATATCAGAGTTGGGTTGGTAGTCTTATCTATGCTACTTTAACTAGACCTGATTTATCATATGCAGTAGGGGTTTTGTCTCAATTCATGCATTGTCCAAGGAAAGAACATTGGATTGCAGGACAAAGAGTGTTGAGGTACATTAAGGGTACACTCAATGAAGGTTTGTATTATGGGTTTACATCAGATACAAATATCAAGATCTATAGTGATGCAGATTGGGCAGGTAATCCAGATGATAGAAGGTCAACTTATGGATACATGTGTTATGTGGGAGATAAACTTATCTCATGGTGTTCCAAGAAGCAACATACAGTTGCTTTGTCTTCTACAGAGGCTGAATATAAAGGCATGGTTGAAGCTGCAAAGGAAGTGATTTGGCTCAAGACCTTGATGAAGAGTTTTGACATTGTGCATGGGATACCAATTATATATGGAGATAACATGAGTTCATTGTACTTAGCTGCTAATCCTGTTTTTCATGCCAGGACCAAACACATTGAGATTCAGTATCACTTTCTAAGAGAGAAAGTGATGGATAAGGAGATTGAAGTCATACATACTTCAACTAACGATCAGATAGCTGATACGCTTACAAAGAGCTTGGATGGACCAAAGCTACAGAAGTTTAAAGATATGGCAGGCATAAAGAAGATAAGAGAAACCTCAATTGATGATTGAGGGGGAGCTGTTGGTGCAGACCAATCACCAATTGAAGCTTGAAAGAAGGATACATTCAGAGGATATGAGGAATGTACACATATGTACATTAGAATAGTTATAGTTCACTTAGATCTTTGATTAGTCATAGACTTGTACAAATTTCTCTATAAATACCTTGAAAATGTCGAGGCGTGATATGAGAGCATATGAAAGAATAGATGAGTGAGTATAGAAGTCAAGAAAAGAGAAGTTAGATGTCATGAGACATGTGAAATGTTAGTTGAGTTTTCCTCTCATCACTCAACTGTAATTTTCTGAGTAATTGAAGAAATATTGCGCCCGATGTTTCTGTGTCTGCTCCGTCTGTGTTAGATCATTTGTGAAATCCTTTTGAGGATATCTAAGTTCATAGTTAGTGAGTCTATGACTTGAGTTTCAGAGTCTAATTGTAAACAGGCTAGGAGAATTGTTAGTAGGAACATTCATATGTGATGAGTGTTCACAGTCTTCTGAAATAGGTGCAGATTTTGAGTTCAATGAAATGAGTAGTGCTCAGTGCACAGTGTAAAGTTTTACACATATGATAGCTCAAAATCTAAGTTGAGAGATAAGCTATCTACAGCCAAAAGGATTTGATAAAATGGGTTTGACATTGTGAGAACTAAAGTTAAGAAGTTAGGGGTGTCAAAATCGACTTCTCAGAAGTGCAGATTTAGACATAGGTAACTTGTGAAGTTGATTTCTCAAGTTATACTAAACCTTTTGAAGAAATTTAACTTGGAGGAGGTGCGCAACTTCTAGGCGACACTCCATACAAAATTTCATAGAAAACTTTACATGTTTGATAGATCAATGAGAAGAAATTGTGCAGCAGACTTTCTGCGTTTTATCTTCTTCACAGAATTTTACAACTTTTGATAATTTGGAGATTGAACCTCTAATTTGGTGAAGGTTTTGACTTACTCTTGGTATAGAGGTGCTCTAATCACAAGAGTAGGTTATTCTTTTGGAGATTAACACTCTCCATCATACTAGTCCCCATCACCATTTCACACTTTCAACATTCATAGAATTTCTCTCTTCCTCACCCTTCATACTTGTGCTTCATACCCGATATGACTGATACAAGTGATAAGACGTGTTTGACTGGCCTTCGACTAGCTTATTTCGTTTGCATCGATCGTGTTCTCAAATAGGGCACACTAGAATAACTAGAGTTGAGATGGAGGAAAAGAATGTGATCCTTAGTGTTTATCCATTTGAGAAACTACTGGATTTCATGGTTTAAGAGGGTTTAAGAGTGGATTATTTTCCAGATGCAATGAGGATATTCAATCCCAACATAGATTTTGAAGTACTTTTGGAGAAAACAAAAACATTTCTGAGGGATGAGTGGGAGAGCTTCCTGGGTGTGGTCAATGGAAAGGAGCTTATTTTTTTTGGAAAAGCCTATATCCATCCACACATCTATGGAAAGGATCCATTGGATAGGGCAAAAATCACTAGAAAGGGAAAAAGGATATCCCCTTTTCTAGGAAAGCTAGATGTATGCATAGTGCATGAAAAGGACTACTCTTTGCTCCCCTTGATCATTGGCTTCTTGATATGGCTTGATCACATGTCAAATGACAAGGAGGAATAATGTGTTCATTGTTGAAGAGAAAGAGCCATTCCTTGAGCTGGCGCTTGAGGAAAGCTCGAAAAGTATGAAAGGTGTCATGGAGATTGTTGAAGAGATCAATCTCCAAGCAGAAGAAGAGCAGGTCAAGAATTTTGATGTTGTTACTTTTAAAGTAGAGACTGCAATAAGGGAGCCAACTGAAGATGTGAAAGTTTTTGAGAAGTCCCTTCTTCTCCTAAATTTACCATTTTATTTCATCTGTGGAAAGGAATTTATTCCAGTCTTTTACATTCAAGAGCTCTTCAACCTAAGGGAAGACTATTGCCTTGCTACTATAGCTAAGTCAGAGGAAGTTGCAAGGAGATTTATCAACGAGAAGGGAGAAAGAAAAGAAGAATATCTGCGTCTGGATTTAGCATTGTCAAATGAAGAATTCCAAGATTCATGAGAAGCTCTTTCAAGCTACTTTGACATAACAATTTCAGAGAAGCCAACACTTGTTGATGAAGACTTTGATCAGCATCAAAAGGATCTTGGTATATACTCATTTGGGCATGGCTATTCAGTTTTGGACGTTGATGAGGACAAAGGAACCATATCTATTGATTCAAAAGAGCTCATTGAGGAGGAACATGAGGTAAAGGTATGCAAAACAAAGTTGTGTAAGAGGCGACCGATTCAAGTGATTAGGGTCATCCGAGAATATCCAATGAGTCTGATCGCTTGGATAGGTCGTGTCTATGACTATGCAGGATTGATAATAAACATGTAGTTGTGTGTAAAAATACTATTTTCAACATTATTTATATGTTTGTATAAAGTTAAGGGTGAATAATTGAACACAACGGATGCAAGAAATTTGGCCCATCCAATATTCTCTGATGACCCTAATCGCTTGAATCGGTTGTCTCTATGAGTTGCATGCAACATTGATAATAAACATCTAATTGTGTGTAAAAATACTACTTCCATCATTAGTTATTTATTTGTATAAAGTTTAGGGTGAATAATTGAACACGCCTGATGCAAGCAATCTGGCCCATCTGATATTCTTTGATGACCCTAATCGCTTGAATCAGTCGTGTCTCATGCTTTGCTTCTGCTTGCATTTCCAGTTATTTCTATGACTTTAAAAGTTTTGTTGGGCTTCTTCTAACCAAGTTTTTTATTTTTTCCATAGTTATCAATATTTGATGAAGACAACTATCTTGGCAGGGGGAAGGGAACAAGGAAAACCATAGAGGACAAAGGAAAGACAAAGGTGGATATTCATTCACTGATCCACTATCTTCCAAAATTGAACCCCGAATTATTTTGTGTTATTCATAAGGACTATAGTAAAGAGCCAGCTTTTGCACTATTCTCCTTGAGGACTCTTTCAAGATACATGGGTTTTACTTCAATACCCTTTAATGCATATAGAGTTACTTGAAAGAACAACTGCATTTAGAATTTTTAGATATGTCCCAGGATTCAATGCTTCAAGGGCAGGCTACTTCCTTTATTACTCAAGCAATGCAATGGCTACAGGGGTCTCATATATGAAAAGTATTGCTGGCTACAGGAGAAAAGAGTACCTCAGATACATAGGAGGTTTTCCAGAGCCAAGCTCATTTAAAAGACTCAAGGAGGATTAAATATAGTTCTTTTCAAAGATTTACTCATGAAATGTACATAGATACACATATTTATTGCCCAAAGATATACAAGATATTGCAAATATGAAGCATGTAACCTTTTTTTTGTGTAATTGATCTGTGTCCTTATATTAATCCTTATTGATCCATGATCTCTTTTTCTCTTTTGCATGAGCTCTTTTGTTATTGTCTTCTCAAGAATCAATAAAAAATTTCTTTGATGGTAGATTTGCCAGTTTCAAGCTCATTTAGAAGATTCAAAAAAGACATTGCATAGACATTTCATTTCAAAGCTTATTACATCATGAAATGTACATACATAGACATGTTTATTTCTCAAAGAAATAAAAGAAATTGCAAATATTATGGCTTCCTTTGGAATTTAATCTTTTCCATTTTGTGATATTGATCCACGATTTTTTTCTCTGGACATAGTCCTAATCTTCTGATGACAATATTTGGCATGAGCTTCTTTGTAATTGTCTTCTAAAGAACCAATCAAAAAGCTCTTTGAAGGCATTAGTTTTTGTTACTCCTCCTCCTTTCCTTGTGCACCTAAAGAAGCTTGTCCTTGCTTGATAATGAGATTTTTCCATGCCTTGGGTGTTCCATATGGCAAGTGTTTCCTTTTTTGCAAAGAATGCACCATGCACAAGAAGAATATGCTAGAAGAACAGAAGAGTTTCATAAGATGTTTATTTCAATTAAAGAAAAATAAATTGAGTAAATTATCTTTGAAACTCACCAAGTAGTATGTTATGTCTTTGGCACTCCATGCCTCTATGATGGTTTCTATAAGCTCTGTGGTCGCCTTTTTGAAATCTATCACATAGCTATTTGATGTTACTTGTTGCCTCACGATCTTTAAAAAACTATCTAGTTCGACCCACACCTCCATTCTCTTTTTTGTTGTTTCTAGTTTGCCTTTTACATTATTCGTGAACTCACAAAATCTTTTCCTGCAATTCCACATGGCATTTAGTTGTTTTTCATCATGGTTGTTGAAGAATCTCCTTGCTTTTGCACCTCCCATTGAGACATCCTATAGTACATTACTTGTATTTTGTGAAAGCTTTGGATCTTTTCTTAGATGAACATCACCACCATGAAATCCCATTTCTGAAAGTAGAGATTCACATTTTATATGTGTACATTTGTCAATGCTATCGGAAGTATGGGATCCCAAATCATGGCAAATGATGAGTAGTTATGAAGAAGAACATTTTTTCTAGAAGGAGCCTCTTCAGCCTCAGCTCTAGCAATCCATCCTCTTGTGCCTCGACTTTGCATGCAGTACAAGCAAGGGTACTTAGAATTCGCTCCCCCACTTATACCAAACATGCATTTGAGTGTCTTTAGCTCTCCAATCAAATGCCACTCAACTTTAAAGTCTCCGTAGTCTTTGACATTCAACAATACTCCTCCATGATGCCTCTAAACAACATTTGGAATGTCTGTCTGTGAGAATAACCATTTAAGTGTTTTATGGCTCTCAGATGGAACTTGAGCAAAACCAACCCACCATAACTCCATTTTTTATTGTATTTTGAGAGATGGAGTATCCAATTTCTGAAGGCTATAGTCCAAAGCTCTGTTCATCAGTGCAATGCTTATTCTCTCCATCTTTTGATGTTTTTTAAGTTCAGATTCATCAAGTTTGATTACAAATTTCAATAGACTAGAACATTCATGTTCTTTTATATTATAGAACTGTACCATGTATATTTGAAGTCTTATTATATCTATCCATATATTGTTAAATGCATTGTAAGTGAAATATAACTTTTATTTTCCTACTTTGTAAGGCATGTTACCATGAATATGTTTATATTCACCAAATACTGATGTGATCTTTTTATTCAAATAGAGCTGAAACTTTCCTACATGATGGGGTCTGGGCAATCCGAATCTTTTAACTTTGTTAAATTTTAAAAATTCACACCAAACTTTTGAAATTTCTCTATAACCTTTCCTACTCACTCCAACACCATCACAAATCTCCTAAATTTGAGATGGTTCTAACAACAAATTCATCTCTGTCATGAGTTTTTGGAAAACAAAGCATTTCAAGCATGTACTTTCTTTTAGTTTCAATAGTCTTAAAACATCATTTTGACTCATAATTTCATTACAGAAATGTACACACTAAAAATTGTTCAACATATTGAAACCTAACACATTTGTCACATGATCGCTTACAATTTTCATTCTTTTCTTCCTTTGGCCAGATTTTTCAGTCAAATCTAGAAAAGGTGTTACTCGTTTTGACCGCATTCTTAAACATATGGGAGTTTCTTTTATTTTTTGAAAGATTCTAGCTGAGAAGATAAAGTGGATAATTTGTATTCTAACTACCTCTTATGTAATTCCATTTGATGTAGTGTGTTAAGTAAATAGTTTATGTATTGTATATAATTCCTTGAAATATCTAAGAGCCTTGAACAATAGCCTCGTAAACCATCCTCACCATCTCCTACAAATCTAATCAAATCATTAAGATTATGAAAAGGGGGATACCTTCCAGTTTGTGGATCAATTGGATAAACAGATCCATCTGCCCATATGTCAATATGTTTTTTGCCTTCTTTCCGCAATCCATCCACTTCAGAAGGTTGAAGAGCCCTTCCAAATACCTTTCTTGTCATTGCATACTCATGACTAACTGCAACGTTGATATGGAACTTATCACAATGATTTTGGCTGGTTGAAAGCTAAGTGAGAGTGTTTGGATTGAGGTTCTGCATGGTCTGCTATGAAGAGTGACACGAAGTGTCTAAAATGATGCGAAAGAGAGAAACATGCCTGCTATGGAAAGTAGAGTAAAAAAGTGTGAACCTTCGTAAGCACACATTATATAGGTCCGTGAACAAGAGGAAAATTTGAATTTTGATGAACGCCCGATGAGCACAAACTTCGAGGCATAAGATATCACACAAATGTTTCATGATTATCACACGCATTTCTCTCTCTTCAAAATTTGCATAAGATACGTTTGAAATGAGCTTACACGGATTTTTTAAAATGATTTGACAACTTTAATCCAAATTAAGCACAACTAAATGAAATCCTTACATGGCCCTTTTTGGGCTGTTTTTCCCTAATGATGTTGTATCTTTCTCGCAACTTTTGCTATTTGCAACTCACATGCTCCATCCATTGAATATTTTCTAGATAATGTTGTATGAAAAATCCAATTGAGCATTTCTTCTAAATAGTTTGATTGGAAGAAGCAAGGAGCCTACAAAAAAAAGGTGAATAACAATTTTCATATTGAAGGAAGAAGCAAGGAGTCTACAAAAAAAGGGTGAATAACAATTTTCATATTGAAGGAAGAAGCAAGGTGTCAAGCTATGATTTTATGTTAGGCTAAAAGGAAATATCTTGGAGCTCAAAAAAATAGCCTATAGTCGCACTATCATCAATAGAGCTACGTATAAGGCTTTCTCCCTAGCTACATGTAAAACTACTTGGTTGAGGAAGCTTCTCAAGGACCTATATGTGAATGTATCATTTTTTTTGTTGTTTGGAGATAACATGTCCATTGTCCAACATATTCGAGCAAAAAATACTATGGATCATGTAAGGAGTAAGCATACAAAGATCCACTATCATTTCATTAGAGAGAAAGTGTTATGTAAAGATGTGGATGTCAAATATATGAATACAAAAGAGGGAGTCGGAGATATTTTCACCAAATTCTTCATTGCAAACAAGTTTGAGGAACTCATGGATGGCATATCAATGAAGTATCTAGGTTGAAGGTAAAAAACGCTTGAGCTTAAGGGGGAATGTTGGGAATTTAAGGTTCATGGAAAACCATACGGAAAGCTCAAGCATTAAATGGAAGGTCTAATGGTTTACTAAGGTTCCCAAGAGGCACAAAAGTTGGTACCTTATCCAAATTGAGAAAATGAAGCACCAAAGTCAAGGTAGATGGAAGACGAAGCAATGAGGAAGATTAACAACCACGTTGGAAATCAGAGAGTTATTCGTTAGCATCTAAGGACCACTCAACTCATATCCAAGTAGAGGAGTAAAAGGGAGATCACTCCAATGCTATAGAAGAATCATATCTATTTCAAGATTAACCCAAAGACTCCATTACTTCTCCGTACTCTCTCTAGATTAGGTTCCTTTTGAGATAGTTTATATTTTTGAAGTTGTTTCATGTAATTCATGATATCCATTTTTTATAATATTACATGTTTCTGAAGCTAGTGAAGTCTAGATTCTTCATGCAAAGTTTCATGCTCATCATGAGATATAAACAAAATCTATGTCTATGCATCAAGTATGTTTATAGTGTTTAACAGCCTATCAATGGTAAATACATTTTGTTTCTCTCTGATATGTTTTTATGGACATTTAATTCACTCACACAATACTATGTTCTACTCTATTAAGATACTCTCTCTCATATACAATTTTTCTTGCATCCTATCCATGCAATGCATTTATATTTATCATTATATACATGAGTTGTTTTTTTCCATTTTGAGTATTATGAAGGTTCAGTACATTTTTCACATGTTTATGATTCTATTGCAATTCATGTAAGTTATGGTTATGCATTTATTATTATATCTATGTTTATGTTGGTTATGGTTATGCATCCATTGTTATAAATCATAGCTTAAAAATTTGGTATAAGAACTTGCGAAGGACACACGTATATGAGTCCCTTTTTATTTATTTATTTTTATCCATTACTATTATCATAACCAAAAAATATGATTTGTCTATAGAGATATCCATAGGTACAGTCATGGACATGAGCATACTCACAAAAGTATCGATGATCATATAAATGACCATATAGATGAGTATGGGGACCATAATTTCAAATCTTCTGAAATCCGATTCAACACCATGATATTGATGGATTTCCAACACTTAGAACGATGCCTCTCATCATAAAGTCTAGATTTAGCCAGGATTTGAACTTAGTACTTCCTCCCAAAGATTCTAAGCATCAACCATTAGTCTATGAGTTCCTCACAATGGGTGTCTCTACCTTATGGGGTCGGGTGTGTGTGTGTGTCTTTCCAAATCATTGTACTCTAAAAACAAAAGTCTAGATTTATGCAGTTGAGGTATACTAGTGTGTTACAACTGACCTTCCACCAAGCTCAACATGAGTTAAGGAATCGAAATGCATATATATAGAATGGACTAGTATCAATGAGGACTTGTAATTAATGGTCTCAAGAGATTATGCTCCTCGATAGCTTCGTGAATTCGTACTGGTTTTACTCTGTGTTCAAACCCACTTGTCTCCATGTGCTCTACTTTGCCTTGACCAAAGCAAAGTCTATGGAATTTTAAGGTTGGTCTCAAATAGCTAGCTTCACATTGGAGCGAAGTCTTTGACATGCCAACATTCTTGCCTCAAGGAAGGAGAAATGGATGACCATGTTTTGGAGTTATGTCCAATAAAGCCCTTCAAGAGTCTATTTATTTGTAGTTATTTATGAGGTACTTAAAATACAAAAGGTTTTGGCCGAATGTCCTTTTTGAAAAAAATGCAAGATGGTGATGATGTAACACATGCTCATGTTGTTTAGGTTTCTCGAGAGTGACTTATCTTGCTCGGGCTTTCATTTCCCATTGGTCACAAAGTTTGGGCTCTAGTCAAGTGCATACTAGAGGCAAACCTTATGCATTCTATTGAGCAAGTGATTGTTTCCTACTACCTCCCCGCAAGGGGTAGGCATGGCACTACATAAAGCTTTAAGAGTAGGCATGATTAACATCCCCAGTTATGGTGGTCATCAATAGTCTTTGACATGCATCCCCATTCCATTTGGTGATGCAACTTGGAGAAATGGATGACCACGTTTTGGAGTTATGTCTAATAAAGCCCTTCAAGAGTCTATTTATCTGTAATTATTAATGAGATACTTAAAATACAAAATGTTTTAGCCGAACTTCCTTTTTTAAAAAATGCAAGATGGTGATGGTGTCACACATGCTCGTTATTTAGGGTTCTCGAGAGTCACTTCTCCTACTAGGGCTTTCATGTCCCATTGGTCATGAAGTTTGGGCTCTAGCCAAGTGCATACTAGAGGTAGACCTTATGCTTTCTATGGAGCAAGTGATTGTTTCCTACTACCTCCCCACAAGGGGTAGGCATGGCATTACATGATGCTTTAAGAGATGGCATGATTAACATCCTCAGTTATGGTGGTCATCAATAGTCTTCCATAGGCATCTCCATTCCATTTGGTGATGCAACTTGGAGAATGTCATATACTCCTTCGTTTTCAACCCTTGAGGGCTCAACATCTTGAGAAGATTCCTCTCTACATCATCATCTTGCCGACTCTTTGATGAAAGATCATGAACACCACAATGAAAACGAGGACCATACCAAATCCATTAGTGGTTCTAAGTCTCCAACACATCCATATGCAGAGATGGAAAAATGTGTATCATTGCAAAATATTCCTTCTGTTTAAGTGTTTACCACGTAATGTCTTTAAACCTCTCTTTTGTGCAGATAAGTGTTAATAAAGAATAGCTGAGGAAAACCCCCATCATTTAGAGATTGACTAGGTGGACTCTGATGATGAACATGATTCGTTAATAATAGATAAAAATAGCTTTGACAATTGGCAAAATCAACTGATGGAGAGAGTAGTGATAGGTCTTTCCCATGTCTCGAGACCCAACCAAGAGGTCCTTAAAATATGGATAAAAAATAACTAGGAAACAAGTGGCCTTTTTGTTCAACAAGTCCAAGTCCTCCCTTCTATTTCTTTTTTTATGATTTAAATAGTGCTTTCCAGGTAAGCTAGGAGGTACGCTAGCTAATTAAGAACATCCCTATTTCTTTTTTCAAATGGCATTCAAGATTCAAAAGTGCCTATTTGGGTGGATTTTTGAGATCCTCCTATTGAACTCTACCCATGGGTGGAGAAGCTTGGGGGTGTGCTTGGGAAAGTCCTTGGACAAAGATCTAGAGGGGGCTACATTAATACTAAATGGGATCCTCATATCCTTGTTAATATTGATCTTTCACAGCCTATAAAAACCTGTCTTGGAGTCAAAGATTCTAATGGTAAAAAGTTACAAGAGTAGATGGTGTTATATAGAAACTTGCCTAATCATTATTTTAAAAGTTACAAACAAGGTCACCTTATTAAAGATTGCCATTTGTTGAAGTCTAAAAATAAAGGAAGCATTACAGGGATTCAAGGGATCTACATCAAAGGCAAGGTACTCAAGATATTGACGAGTCCGTCATGAACCCGACAAAAAAAGGTTTTCCCAAAAGGTAAGAAAAGGACAGGTAAAATTTTCAATTCTTATGATGTGCTATTGGAAGAACTCTTTAATCCTTTTGATGAGAGCCATCAAATAAAAAATGAGGTCAATTTCAACAAAGAAAATGCAAACCTTAATGAAGATGACACCCCTATGATGGATAGGGAATTAGAAACTAATAAATAGGACCTGAAAAAGAGTATTGATGATAAAAAAGAATGGGCAGCTATCAACAATAGAAAGAATTTGAGACAGTCAATAGATAATGACAACAAGGAGGTAAGGAAAGACCCCTTATACAGACCCCAAATTTGCTAATGAGATTAATCTTATGATAAGCAAAAAATAAAGGAGATGGAACAATATGGCTCTGCTCAAGAGGATGATAATTCGAGGAGTGAAGGGCTAAAACCTGTGGATGGCCTAGGATAAAGTAAGTCCAAAAGGAAAGAAACAATAAGAACCTCAAGTTCCTAGCTTAAACCCCAAGAGACAAGCAGAAAGTAATTTTTTTTTGTCCTTCTTCTATTGCTTATGGATAAGTTAAAAGTCACCTGTCTAAACACTAAAGATATCATGGATCCTATAAGGGCTAAATCCATAAATCATTGGATTAGAGAAAGCTTAACTGGTCCTGAATTGATTTGTTTGTAGGAAATTAAAACCAGTGGTATTCCCCCGATGAACCATCTCAAGTTTATTGCTAATACCTCTCACCCCCATGATAAAGGAGGTGTGGCCACAGGTATAAAGTCTCCCCTTTCTTATTTTTTTTAACAAGGTTTTCTACAATGATTCTAATAAATGGATTGCCCTAAAGTTGGGGGACCCTTATAATTTCTCCATTATTAATATTTATGTTCGACTAGTAAAGAACTCATTGATGTCTCCCTAAAAAAGGGTTTTACTTGGTTTAATAACCAACCTATCAATTTATTGGCTCCTAGGTTAGATAGATGTTACATCTCTTGTCCCCTCCTCCAAAGTCTTTGTCCATTGGTACCATGCTCTAGGGGCTTGTTCTAGCCCATATAATGTCTTCTTCAGCTTACATACCTTGTTCTCTAAATAGCAAGCCTAAAATCTTGGTGGTTGAGACACATATACCCCCTCCTTGAGGTATCCATTTAGGAACTTTGATTTGACATCCATGTGATAGATTGGCTAATGCTTATGTGTAGCCACTGCTTGTACTACTCAATAGTAGTCATCCTTGTAGTTGGGGCAAATGATTCACAAAAGTTAATGCCTTCAATTTAAGTAGCCCTTTGCAACAATTCTTGCTTTGTACTTTTCTAGAGTACCATTAGCTTTGTACTTTAGCTTCCAGGCCCACTTGGTGCCAATGACTTTAAGCTTAGGGGGTCAATCCACTACCTCCCAAGTTCCATTCTTCATGATATTATTGTATTCTATTTGCATAGCAACCCTCCAATTCCGATGATGGAGTGCCTTTTGTTGATATATTCAGGTAGTGATGTGTGTGAACACACTAGGAACGTCGGGGCACTTTTTTCCCTCTTTAGGAGGTTTTTTCCCCCGGCTTTTATATACGCCTATTGCCCTAATGGGCTACTTATCTTTGTACATTCTCTAGTAATACATTCAGTATTGTGTGTTTGTGCTCCAAGCTTCTTCTTCTTCCTTGTGCTATTCGCGTGCTTCCGCAGACGTCTAACTCCAACAATTGGTATCAGAGCAGGTCGTCGCTTCATCTAGGGTGCCGTTGACACTCCCCCATTTGCAGTCTGAGATTCGCACAAAATTTGCTGATCATACTCAGCGTGTTTCAGAGGTATATTTCGTATTTTTGTGCCAAAGGTATATACCAGTTTCTGTTTGCCAGTATAAGCGCCTCGAAGTCTGCTACAGGTCTATCAGAATTCTTCAGGGCAGTTTTGTTCAACCTTTTGAGATACAGTCAATTTTCTGCATCAAGGTATTTTAGTCACCGGCCATGGCTGAAAGCAGTGATGTATTCCGTATGTTGGCTGTTGAGGATAAGTTGGATGGTACCAACTACCCATTATGGGCTTATATGATGCGACATGTATTGGTTGCAAAAGGATTGTGGAACATTGTGCAGGGTGTTGAAAGACGTCCTGTTATACCTCTGACTACAGGTACTACAAATACAGGTGCTGGAGCTGATGAAGATGGTGTCGAAGATGATATTCTATAGATTCCTGTTCGTGCTACTATTTTTGCTGCACCTACTGTAGAGCAGATCTGCTGGGATGGCAGAGATGCCCAGGCACATGCATTGATAGCTTTGTCTATCAAACGTGCCATTATTCCTCACATTCGCTCTTGTAGAACAGCTAGGGATGCTTGGGATACAGTTACCACATTGTACGAAGCTAGGAATGAGGCTCGTGTTGCTTACCTTTCGAGAACAGTTGGAGAGTGAGCACATGAACGAAGGTGATTCTATGGACAGTTTCCTAACAAAGATCAAAGACTTGAAGGAACAGTTGATTTCTGCTGATGAGGTTATACCAAATAGCTCACTTGTGCAGAGCGTTCTGAATGGTCTTCCTGATTCATATCAGAGTTTTGCTTCAACTCTTTGGTTGATAATGAAAGGCAATCCAAATGCCTTGTCATTTGAGGAGTTAGTCTCTGTTCTGTTGCAGGAAGATCAGTCCAGGCAGAACAAGTCCATTATGCGTGTTGCAAATCACGCTTTCCTAGCTAGTCAGAAGGGCAAAGGAAAATGGAGCTCTTCTACTAGTAAGCAGAAATCTGTAAATGCTGCACATTCAAAGAACCAAGACAAGGATGAGAAAAAAAACAGAAAAGCAGAAATTGTTTTGTAAGTACTGTAAAGGGAATGATCACATCATAAAGAACTATCCAAAACTGGCTGCAAAAGAGTTAAAGAAAAAAGAGGCTGGAATGGTTGTTGCAGAAGCCTCTACACCAAAAACGGAGTCTGCTAATCTTGTGCAGGAGCAAATACTTTTTGGTTTTGGCTGAAAATCTATCAGCATGTAAAATGGGCATCCTCTGTTCTGATCGAGGGGGGGAATATATGTCTTCTGAGTTTAATGCATTTCTCGCTGAACGTGGGATAAAACACCAGTGTACAGTGCTGTATACACCTCAACATAATGGAGTTGCAGAACGGAAGAATAGGTCTCTCATGGAGATGGCAAGGTGTATGGTCAAGAGTCAGGCTTTACCTCATAGTTTTTGGCTTGAGGCTGTCATGTGTGCAGCATATGTACTGAACAGGTGTCCCACTAAAGCGCTACAGTCTATCACTCCATATGAGGCTTGGCATGACCGCAAGCCATCTGTTGCTCATCTGCATGTTTTTGGTTGTTTGGTATATGCATTAGTGCCTGAACAACATCGCAGAAAATTGGATGATAACACAGTAAAATGTATTTTTGTTAAATACAGTTTTGAAAGTAAAGGCTATCATCTGTATCATCCACAGACTTAACGCATTCTGGTTAGCCGTGATGTTGTATTTGTGGAAGATGCTATTCAGCCATTGCTTTCATGTACTAAGGAGACATCTATTAGCTCCAAAGACATGTATGATACTTTGATGCCTCTTTTTACAAGTGGACAGTCTAGTGCTGGTCCTAACTTGAGGAAACTTCTCAGCCTTTGCAGGTTTCGTATGATGATGCAGATCATTCCATTTCTGATGCAGATTTACATGATGCACTTGTTGATGAGAGAGTTGATATTGAGCAGGAAAAAACTATGCCAAAATGTCTGGTGCAGACTTTGCGACAACAAATTAAATGCACCTTTGTCATATCGTACTCGTTCAGGCTCTCATAGTGCCTCCTTTGCATCAGATTGCTATGCTATGGCTGCATCTAGTCTCTGTGATGAGAATGAGCCTGTTTCTTTTGATGAAGCACAAAATTCAAAAAATTGGATGGATGCTATGCAATCTGAATATGATGCTATAATGAAGAATGGTACATGGTCTTTATGTGACTTGCCTCTTGGCAAGAAGGCCATTGGCACTAAGTGGGTATACAAGCTGAAGTGTAAACCTGATGGTATAGTTGACAGGTATAAGGCTAGGCTTGTTGCAAAGGGTTATGCACAGGAAAGAGGCATTGATTTTGATGAGACCTTTGCACCTACATGCCGTATGACTACTGTTCAGAGCATTTGTGCACTTGCAGTCCATCATGGTTGGAATGTACATTAGTTGGACATTAAAACAACATTTCTGAATGGTGACTTGCATGAAGAAGTGTATGTTTTTCAGCCCCGTGGCTTTGTGCAGAAAGGGCATGAAAACCACGTGTGCAGGTTAAAGAAGGCATTATATGGTTTAAAGCAAGCACCACGTGCTTGGTATGAGAAGATACATGCCTATCTGGTTGCACATGGTTTTGAGAACAGTCCAACTGAAAACACCTTATATGTTAAGCGTGCTAATGATGTGCTTCTGATCATTGTTGTCTATGTTGACGACATGCTGCTCACTGGTCCTATTGAGAAGCATATTGTTGATTTCAAGGCTGATTTGGATGCCTCATTTGAGATGTCTGATTTGTGGCATTTGCATCACTATTTGGGCATTCAGTTTATGCAAGTTGATGGTGGAATGGCTTTGTGTCAAACGAAATATATTGACACATTATTGCAGCGTTTTGGCCTTGAAGACTGTAAGCCTATTGCCACTCCTATGGAGACAGGTTTACGATTGAGTCTTCATGATGCTGGAGATGCATTTTATGCTGTTCTCTATCAGCAGGCTGTTGGATGCTTGATTTACTTATGCATTACTCGGCCAGATATTCAGTTTGTTGTCTCACAGATGAGCAGATTTATGCATTGCCCAGGAGTCAAGCATTGGCAGGCGGTTAAGCGCATCTTTCGCTACTTGAGTGGTACTCGGCTACTTGGGTTGTTTTATCCCAAGGGGGGATCCCCCGCCAGTTGGTAGCCCATGTATATCTTGGTTGAGCAAGAAGCAGCCTACTGTGGCCACTTCCAGTTGTGAGGCTGAGTATAGGGCAACTTTCACAGATACTGTTGAGTGTGTGTGGCTTAGACGCCTTATGGCTGATTTGGGTGTTGGTCAGTCTTCTGCCACCACCATCTTCACTGACAATCAGAGCACATTGGCAGTTGCGAGGAACCTTGTGTTCCATGCTCGCACTAAGCACATTGAGGTGCATTATCACTATCTCAGGGAGAGGTTCTCTGCTAGGGAGATCAGCTTGGCATATGTGCCCACGCAGGAGAACATTGTAGACCTTTTCATGAAGGCTCTGCCTAGGGAGAAGTTTGAAGCTTTTCGCAAAAAGGCCTATTCAAGAAATCTGGGAATTATTCAAGTCCCATTTATATTACTAACTATGTTAACTTCTTAAGTTTGAGCCCAAACTTGATACCCCATTTATAATAAAATTATTCTTAATATTAAAGTTTCAATTTAGTATACTCCAATCAAGAGATAATAATATGTTGTAGTGTGTGAATGAGTCAAAGACTAAAACATTGGGAGACAAAGAACTGTCTCAAAATCTTGTGCATTTCCCATTTTTCCTGAATAGGCCTTCAAAGCTTTGGGCTTACTTCCTTTTGTGGAGTGATTTTCGCATAGCTTGGCACTTCCTTATACATGAGTGCCAGCTCCTTGTTCGCCGCATCACTCCCAAGGGAGATTTGTTGATATATTCAAGTAGTGATGTGTGTGAACACACTAGGACCATCGGGGCACTTTTTTCCCTCTTTAGGAGGTTTTTTTTCCCCCGGCTTGTATATATGCCTATTGCCCTAATGGGCTACTTATCTTTGTACATTCTCTAGTAATACATTCAGTATTGTGTGTTTGTGCTCCAAGCTTCTTCTTCTTCCTTGTGTTGTTCGCGTGCTTCCACAGACGTCTAACTCCAACACCTTTTCCATAGTGGTTGGTTCCTTTGCTTCTTCTTGAATGATGTCAGTCATCAGGGTTGTGTCTACAGTATGGGCACTTGCCCATCCTTGTTACTTTATTCTCCATGATCGCCTCGATCCATCTGCAACTTGTTCTAGTGACTGTGGGATGGGGTTTGCAAAATCATAGAGTTGCCTCATTGAACGTGGCAATGGCTTTTCCACTTGGGTGATGATAGGTTGGTGACTTTCAGAATCATCATCTGAAGATGATGCTTCCTTCCCTTGTATAGAAGGGATAGCTCTTGGGCTAGGTTCATAGAGGATTGCCCCTTTGCTTGATGATAAAGTGGAAGCTCTCTTTTCCTACTCCACTACATGTGGCTGCTCCTCCCTAAACACCATATTGCGACTCGTGATGATCTTCTTAGCCTCAGGATCATAAAGCTTATAAGCCTTCTTATCTTCGTTGTACCCTAAGAAGATACATTTGATGCTTTTTTGTTGAAGCTTGTGTTTTGGTCAACATGCTGCTTGCCAAAGTTAGAAGGAGGCATTGGTATTCATTATCCTATCAAAATGGTTGACTCCCTATTTGTTAAGTGGATTGTTAGGAGTCTTTATTTTGATGATATCTAATCTATCCTTATAAAAAGAAAGATTCATTTATTCTCTCTTAAAGGGTACCCTGGCAGAACAACCATCTTTGGGATATAATTGTCTCTCCCTAGCTTTTTCTTCTAGCTCGAAGTAATCTCACCTATAGGTTCTGGAATAGCTAGACGAAAATCAAAGCTTCTTACACTCCTAATCATGATTTTTTATCCAACATTAACTTTTTCCTTCAGGAATTCCCTTGGCTGGGCTAACTTGCTCTTTGGAACAACCGCTCTCTTGATATTAGAGAACACAAGTGTTTCAAGTCTAGATTCAAAACCTCGAGCAATTTCATGTGTCAGGGAGTAATTGTATTTGCTGATTATTCAAGGAATGCTCCTAACTTGTCTTCTGCTTGTTCTCAGGTACTCTGTAATTTTAGAGATATACTAGTCAATAAATCGAGCTGCTACTTAGATCATCACCTTCAAATACATGAAGTTTCCATTGATATGCTAAGCAGTTCAAGAAGAGTAAAGGATCCATTGCCAGTATTGCTTCTAAAATCAACAGAAGATGGAATGTTCAGTGGTCTCCTAATCAATGGAGATATAGATTCAATTGTCTCTAGGCCTTTTCTACTCAAATGAAGCAAGCTTTCTTTCAATGGCTTATCATCCACAATGGAGTTTGTATAGGAGCCAGAGCCAAATCATACAAAATTAATAATGAGAATTGTACTTTTTGTGGGAAGGAGGAAGATTTGCATCACCTTTGCATTGATTGTATTCATGCCAAGAGATTTTGGCATTACATTGATCACTATTTAAAGATGAAAAAAATTTAGAGATTGGGTATTCAAAAAATCTTGTTGGGCTCTGCCAAACACATGGATATTGCATTGTGGCAGCTTTGGAGATCTCACACTCTGTGGTACATATGGTTTAGCAAGAATTAGCAAAAAGTTTCATAAAACTAATAAGATTTTCCTCTTTCTGCCAAAATATGCTATTGCTAAATCAGGTCATCAAAGCATTATGCTGATGACAGATCACATGATGAGGAGAAAAGCTTCAAAGACATTATGTTGGAACACCCCCCATGTAGATGGAAGAACATTTTATTGTCCTTATATTCCCTTGATAGGATATAAATGTATTTAGCTGCTGGTTTTCAGCTTCCCTAGTTTTCCTTTATGCCTTTTTTGGTGTAGTTCCCTTGTATGCTTCCTGCTGTAAGGTGATGCGTGGGCTCTTGCCCCCTCCTTGAAATTGCACTTTTCTCATCATTAATTTATTTTTATGTTGGCTCTATATAAAAAAAAATGCAGAAAGTTTCTTCAGTTGATCAGAGCTACACAAGGATATCTTTGGGGGTATACAAGCAGTGTTTCAATTACATATTAGAAAATGTTTTGATCAAGATTTTCAAACTGGTTTCCATAAGAGTTACTGAAACATGTATTCAAGTCGCGGTTAGATAGACAGATCTTCAAGTCAACGCTACACAGTGATATCTTCAGACGTATGTGAGTCATTAACAAGGTAAGTTTTGTCGCCTTCAATGTGAGATCAACATCACAGCATTCAAAGCAGAATTTCACCATCCCCGCCTTCTCGAATTCGCACTGAGGAGTTACACAGCCGATCCCGAAGAGGACAAAAAAGGTGAGAGGTTCAACCGCTTATGCACGCAATGCGACTTCACGCGGAAGCTGTTTCTGCAGTTAATACGCTCTCTCTCTCTCTCTCTCTCTCTCTCTCTCTCTCTCTCTCACACACACACACACACACACACACACACACGCACACGCACACATTGTGGTTAGCTGAACATAATAAGGAAAGAACAGAAAGCATTTTAGAAGACTTACCAAACTTGAAATGGAGCTGAATAAAAGCAAGGTGGAGCTCTAGTTGGGGCGATGGCGCTATTCAGAATCAAGAGCAAGCATAGACTTGAAGAGGAAACCAAATGAGAAAGGCAGATAAGGTTAATTGATTCTAGAGGCCATCATAGATATTCGAAAAGGATTGAGGTATGCAAAAGGGCATGTGCACAACCTTATTTTTCTTAAATTTCACTTTGAATTAGAATATGATAAACCTGAAAGGTTTGTCATCCATCATGGGATCAAAGATCAACCACAAAAATAATTGATTTCAAATCCTTGAATTGATCATCTCCCTCATTTCATCAAGGATCAAGGGTGTCCAGAGATGGCCTCTCATCAAAATCTTTAGATTGGGGGATTTCTCAAGGTATCTGAAGTCTTGGTGAATTAGTGATGGGGTCACGTTCTAAGTAAGCTAGGGACAAAGCTCCAATACTAGAATGAAATGCAGTTGAATGTGACTCAAGAAGGGATGATGATCAACATGTTCATGATTTCCTCAATCATTTTCTTTATCTCCTAGTAGAGGTCTACTCACAAGGAATTGGCTAACATGGAGAAAGCTTACAAGAACTTCTATTACAGGGGAGACCAAAGAGGAGAGGTATTTTAAAGGTTAAGTGGAGCATCTCCACCATCCCTAAGGAACTTAGCAGGATTAGAATTCTCAATGCTTTTGCTCTAGATAACAAGCTTGGAGCTAAGTAGATGTTCAAGACATGGTGAAACAAGTCTCAACAATGGACAAATCTTATTTTTTGAGATATTCAAGATTTATGTCTTATAAGTGTACCCACATGAAAAAACCATGATGTTACTATGCGCATCTTGTCTATTGTTTCAATGATCGCTAAAGGCGAGGGGCTAATTTCTTCCCTTTAAAAAGCTTAGAACACATGAAGCCCCATTGCCTCCTTACCATGACTCGAAGTGGGCTCCAAGGATAACACATAATAATTCCGGCTGACTTCCAATGTCAAGTATTAGGCGAATTATGAGGGATTCTATCCAAAGAACTAAGAAAATCTACACCAAGGGGCTTTGCAATTTGAAAAATCTTTGGAACAACACTAGAACAGATTGGATGACAAAAGAACAAATGGATGAAAATCTTAGACTTAAGTACAAGACTCATGCCTGCTACATGATTGCATTGGGGCTTTGAAAAGAGTGTATATAAATCTTGGAGTTTGAGGTATGCAAAAGCACGAGAATAGCACAACGGAGAAGAACAAGCATGGAACACAATACAACACTGAATGAATTACAAAAGAATGTACAAAGTTAACCCGTTAGGGTTATAGATGTATATACAAGCTTGGGGAGAAAACCTTCTAAGGAGAGAAAAAAGTGCCCCGACAGTCCTAAGTGTGCTCACACACATCACTACTGAAATATATCAACAAATCCCCCTTGGGAGTGATGCGGTGAACAAAGATCTGGCACTCATGTATAAGGAAGTGCCAAGCTATGTGGAGAGTGGAAAGACATCGATCCAGAAAAGGAAGTAAGAGCAAATGTTAACCTTAGCCTTCTGGAATTACTGAAGAACAAAGGTGAGCTAGGGTTCTTGAGTGGGATAACTTAGGATAAACCTAAGTCTCTATACTTTTCCCTTCTGGCTAACTCTAAAATTGAAAAATTACTTAATAGATATACAACCTATATCGTTATTGTAATTCGAATAACTTCGATCATAGAATGCTTAATCTTTCCCTTTTGCCACACAATAACAGTGCTAAAAACACACGGAGCACTACGTCTTCACCGAATTACATAGGCAAAGCCACACTTGATAGTATTCGTTAACCAAAATAAATAGACAATGCTAAGAGTAGTCCTTCATGTACAAGCTTCATTACTGAATAATTAAGCATAGATTGTGCAGATATACATAGCTGGAATTAAAGATAGGCATAATGAAATCGAGATTGGACTCAAAGTCAAAATCAATTTATGTTGTGTGTAGTCCTTCTTCTTCCTCTAGCTCCTCATTTATAGGCATGTGCAAGTCCAAGTGCAAAGCATCCTTTGCTTCTTGAAATGTTACCTAAATTTTCTTTACGAGTGTATTTAGCAATTTTTGGACTTGATGAGGGTCCAATAGTACTACTTCAGGGGACTGTTGGCTGCTAGTGGCTATTGTGGAGATTACAACCTTACTTTGTGCTTTGGCTAACTGAACACCAAATTCTTTTTGCAAGTAAAAAACCTGTTGCATAACATTTTTTCACTTCTTCTTTTCGGTGCAGGCCTTCTGTAATGCATCATCTTTGGTAGCTTCAATTTGCTGCGAAAGAGTTTGTAGATGGCTTACTTCAGCATGGAGGGGAGTAACTTCGATAGAAAGGTCAGTGTTGGTTTCTTGCAATGTGATCATAGTTTGTTTTAACTGATATTTTTCTAGCTATGATTGTTGAATCTGGTATTGCATTTTGTGAAGAGTAGCCTGCATAACAATGTTCTTGTGCACTAAATCAGAGATGGTGTTTAAGTGACATTCATTCGCCTCTAGAAGGTTTGGGCCTTGCTTGAGCACTTGGTCCCTTTCCTAGATGGCTTCCTCTTAGAATCCTTTAAAATGTTGTGCTTGCTTCAGTTCTTTGTGGTACAAGTCTACCATATTTTTGGTGGCTTCTTTGCTATCAGCAAGTTTAGCCGTAAGCTCTTGAAGTTGGTTGTTCAATAAGAACTTATTCTGCCTATAATTGTCGCAATCCTACTAGGCCATAATCATGTCTCAGTAGGTTTCTTCTTGTAGATTAAAAAAGTAACAACTAAGGTGAGAAAATCACGAGAAATTACAAAACTCATTAACACCAAAGCATTTCGTAGGGCACCAGGAGAAGTGGAAGTTTCGGTGCTTCTCATGCTCCCCAAGGCTAATACAATGGTGATGTCGGGGACCATCAAGGGATCTATGGAGAGTGAGAATCGAAAGGAGAGTACCTGGGAGAAGACAAAAGGGACATCTACAAAGAAGGAGAAGGGATGGTGGCTGGTTTGGATGCATTGATCGAATGCACAAAGGATGCCAGAGGAGTTCTGAAGTGTGCATCAAGGAGTGGCTTATCAGTGTCTAGAATAGAAGGTTTAGTGAAAAATTTAGTGGGGAAAAGAGTGGTTCTTATGTTGAAGATGATGGAGAATGGAATTGTTGTTTAAAGGAATCAGAGGGAAAAGGGAATAGGCAGAATAGGCAGTAGTGACAAGGATTTATGGTTGGATTGGTGACATGTGGAATGGGAGCAAATAAAACATTGTCCAATTTATGTGCAGTTTGTTCATCAAAGGAGTTTGGTGTTTGGCAAAGTCTCTTAGCTCGTCAGAAGATTATATCGACACTTTCATCATTGTCGATGATTGGGAAAGTGAGAAAGATTGGTGTTAATTCCCATGCAATTAGAAGGACACATCTCTGAATAGGAAATTTACTATGGTATAACAAGGAGAAGATATAGAGTAAGCAGGAGCAAGTGGTACCTATCTGCTACATCTAGCAAATAGCTAGTTGGCATTCCTGATGAATTTGATGAAATGGAACACCGGTGCAATTCATTCACACTTGGGAAACAACCAGTATCACTGAATAAAACTTTTGCGAGATGTCATATGCATGATGTTCTAAGCTGAGGGTGGACATAAAAAATTGAAGAATTCATCATTTGGGTTTCGGGCAGTAGTGCATATTATATTCATTCAAACTATGGGTGGGGGGGGGGACAATTACTCCATCGCTTGGTGTGTGAGCGGGTCAACTGTGCTAACTTCTTTGGTGGGGAGGTGGAACAGTTGTCCGACTTTAGACATGGTGGTGCAAAGTTCTATGCCATGAAAGTGAATTTTCCATACCATTGATGAAGAGGGCTTTGCAGCTATGGTGTGGGTGATATTCTTAGAGGCCAAGTGACAAACAACCTCATCCTGGTGTAGGAGCACAAATTTTTCTAGGCATTAGGTACCCAGGTATTGCAAGGTAGGCTCAGTGAAAATGGCAGGGAGTGGCTCTACGGGCTAATGCTTCCATGGTGTTGAGCAACTAAAGAGTATGGCAACATAAGAACCCGCGTGAGAGCAAACAAGAGTGCGAGCAAAGTATAATGATATCATTGTGGTGGCTGAGAAGAAGAGAATGATGTGTGCGAGTCAAGAGATTTTGGTAAATCATCATGCAGTAGCATGCAATCATGGGTGGCGGATTAGAAATCTATGCTAATGGGAGGTGAACAAAAAGTGCACAATTTTGACTCATTGACTAGATTTCTAATCAGTTCTACGATGAGAGTTTGCAAGTCGAAAGTTTTCAAACTCAATCGAGCCAAAATTTGGTAAGGATCCAACCATCATACTTTAAATTTTCTTGCCTTAACCTCCACTTTCCAATTATAGAATAATACTAACTTGAGTTCAGAAAAAAATGGTGTCTTCAAAAATCTATCATGGGTCTAAACCTGCTAGATTTGGAATTTCCACATCAAGAGGAACCTCTCGAACCGCTCTTCATATAATGCATGCCAAGCATGTAGTCGGTGATAAATTGAGTTTTCAAGTAGTCATTTGTGGTCTAAGGCAACCCATAGTCTAGGTACCACAACTTCCATGGGAGCAATAGCTTCTAACCCATAGGCGAGCTAAAAGGGAGTGAAACTAGTGGCAACTTTACAGCCAGTACAATAAGCCCAAAGTACGAATGGCAACAATTGGTCCCAATGTTCGGGACAATCTTGAATTATTTTCTTCAACATGATGAGTAGATTCTTGTTAGTACTTTCAACTAATCCATTAGCTCCTACGATGTGCTATATTTATGAATGATATTGAAATCCATGGTTAATACATAATGAGGTCCTTCGTAAAGTGAGTGCCCTAGTCTTAGACCAGTTCTAAGGGTAGACTGAAACAATGAAATACCTATGAGGTAAGGCACCTTGCTACCATTGTAGTAGGCACATTTTCCAAAGTCTTGGCCTCATCCCAACATGTGGCATATCTGTACATTTGAGTATATAACAGTTATTAGTGATACTATAGGTCCAGGAGATATAGGACTAGTGAAATCAAGGCCCCATTTTTGAAATGGTTCTAATGGCATAACAAACTAAAGGGGGAAGTTGTTTGATGTGTTGACAAGGATCACATGCCACATTGTATTTTTGGACATCTCTATGGAAGGTTGACCATCACAAGTCACTCTATAAAATTTTGTGGATGGTAAGGTTGACCAAAAAATGATCACTTGTAGTATGAGTGTGAGCCAAATCAATGACCGATTTTGCCTCATGAGTTATAACACAATGTAACTAGGCAGTGGATGGGTCATAATGGTATAATTGTCCAATGATTAACCAAAAGCATCTACTATATAGTGCGAAGCATTTTTGGGCTACAATAGTAAACTATCTAGATCCATTCCGGTGGTTAAAAATATAAGTAACAGATCATAGTAATTTTGGGTAAGGTCAAGAGGAAACTAGGCTCAATAGGTTGTGTCATATAGATAGCTAGAGGAGCATCGTTAATTCCTTGAGCTAGCTCACCGTTATCTAACCACGATAAGAAATCATCAATCGCATGCGAGGATCCTGGTTGATGGATGATATCAAAGTCAAACTCTTGTAATAGAAAGATCCATTTTCCCAATCGGTCACCGAGAGTCTTTTGCTTAGCCACGTAGGTCAATGTCAAATGGTCAACATGGAAGGTGAATTTTTTCCCTAGTAAAGAATGCAAAATTTCTTTATAGAATAGACAAGTTCCACACATTCTTGTTCGGTCAAAGAGTAATTACGCTCAGGTGGTGTCATTTGTTGGTTAGTATAGTAGACAAGGTGGTACCGTTTTTCCTTGTACTACATCAAATTACTATTGACTGCAATATTGGAGGCATAAAAGAAAAGAATGGTAGTTCCCAACTCGATGCCTATAAAATGGATGTTTGAGTCAACAGGCATTTGAGGCAGTTTAAACTACATTGACATTCATCACTCTAATCAGAATCATAGGTAGCAATCATGGTTAGTCGATTGAGGGGTCAGTTAATGTGTGCAAGTCACCATAAATGGTGACCCGTGCCACCAAATTTGGCTTAAAAAATAGAGGACTTCCTTTTATCTATGGGGAGGTGGTTCTTATAAAACTTCTTTAACCTTTTCAACGTTCACTTGAATTTCTTCGGCCAAAATAATGTGGCCCAACAATTTTCCACACGATACCATAAATATAAACTTATGCAGATTTAGACAGGAACAATATTCTTGACATTTTAAGAAGTTGAGTTCGAGATGATGGAGGTGCTCATTTGCCTAACCAAAAACAAAAAAATCATCCAAAAAAACTTTCATGAAGCTAGTTCAATATGGGGAGAAGATATCTTGTATGGAGCGCTAAAAAATGCTAGGTGCATTTTTTTAGCCGAACCACATGATTATACAAGCATATACTCCCTAGTTGGTAATGAAGTATATCTTGCTCGACAATATGTACTTGATTATAAACACTATAACCATCAAGAAACAAATACATTTCTTTTTCTGGCCACTTCATCCAAGATGCTATCTAAAAAAAGGTAAAGGAAATGGATCTAGAAGAGTGGCTCTCAAATTTTGATAGTTCACACATATCCGCAACTATTTATTCTTCTTATTAGGGATACCCATTCTACATGCTCAATTGGGACAATAAACCCTACTTAAAATAATCGGTCAATTTTGGCTTTTACTATGTAGTGGAGATTCATTGGATAACTACGCTATCGGATTGGTCATGCATTCGATTTAAGAAGGACGTGATGTCAAAACATTCTACAAATCAACACCTCCTAGTGTAAGGGAATCCCGATTAGTCATTGAAAATTGAGTTTCCTCATCATCAAATAAACCATCCAAAATATGGACAGGTTCAGCTACATGGAGCATGGTATGAATTTCACAGGGGGCGAGGTCATCAAGAGGGATGACATACTTCCAGTGATTGTGTTTAAAGATAAGTTCTTTTGTGGAATAGTCTTGTAGGACCTCGAATTGTTTTAGCCATGGCCTTCCAAATAGTAAATTAATCTAAAATAGATTTGAGAAGAGCCGAAACCACAAATGTCATGTGAAATATTGCTCCTTGTAGTGTGATTGATATATTCTTACTATTCTAGCCACATGCACTTGTGATTGATCGGCCATCCGAACAAAAACTTTTGTCAGTTCTAAATTTTTCAAACCCAACTTCTCACAAATTTGAGTCATAACAATATTTATGTCAGAACCACCATCCACCAAAACTTTTGGTACACAATTGTTTTTTTAACTAGGTCATAATTAATGGGACCTTGTGGTCCACTATACGATCAAGTTCTCATTGAACTATTGTCATCACTATTTTTTGTTTTTTCTTTTTTAGATAGTGCTCAAGCTATTGCCCAATTTTTGAGACCAATGTGAGTAATTCTCCCAAGGGCAACATGATTGGGGCATTTTCCAAAACATTCCAAGTAGCTATTGTATCTCGATCCTATGCTAAGGAGGTGGAATTTAGTAAGCTTTTTTTATTTTGGTATGATAGTCTTGTCCAATATAGCTATTGTTTCAATAATAGGGGCACAAGTGGAGAATATGGGTGGTTCCTACCAGGACCAACTCACAGCTCTATTCATAATTCACTATTGCTCTTTAAAGCTAGATTCAAATGTTGTTGTCACCTGATGTAAAATCCTTACCGGAATGGGTTTTTACTATAGCTATTTGAGGTTCTTCACTTGTAATGATGACCATGTTAGCCATCGGATTCTATTGTTCTTTTTTCCACATGTCATACTCTTTAGTGTCCTTATAGTTTCATCCTATGTGGCCCAATTCCCCACAAAAATGACATTGTGGTGGTAGATTTTGGTCCACATTAAGGTCTAGATCCTCATTGTTCCATCCAAGAGGGTTGTAATTTGGCTAAAAACCTATGGTTGGAAGATATATGGGATTACATATATGTGAAGGGACATAGCTACTAGTTGTTGCTCATGGTTCCTAGAATACTGCATTAACAACCAATCCACTTTGATTCAATTAATCTATGTGAAGGGACATAGATACTAGTTGTTGCTCATGGTTCCTAGAATATTGCATTAACAACCAATCCACTTTGATTCTATTGCTCATGTAATTAATCTATGGAATGGGTGCAGCATTCATGAATAGCACAATATACTTGATTCAAAGCACATTACGTAGCAATATGTCTCGATTTTTCCATTTGATATACAAAACTTGTTTCAATACTCTATCTCGTTTGTTCTTTCTCATCTACATCCACTCCATGTATTATGCGAATCCTCCAATTTTATGTTCTAGTTGTAATGACATGTCTATAAGTGAATCTACATTTAGTCCTCCAATACACCGGATAATCATGATTTTAAATAATTGGGGATTTAAACCATTAATGAACCATTGTTTGATAACATGTATTGGTAGAGACAGATTAGTTGTTCATAACTATCTTAAATGTGTTCGAAAATGTATGGCATACTCCTAGACTCCTTGGTTTGGCTTTTGTTTGTTATTCGTAGGAAATCAATAATTTGGTCTAGACTTTTCTTTAATCGAAATATCTATAGGAAAACATCTCATACAGTTTCATATTGTTGGAAATGGTTCAAGTCAAATTGGGTTAGACATTTGGCATCCCCATTAACCACAGTAGATTGGAACACTTTTGCTTTGTACTCATCATTTCTTGGATTTTTTTGTACTCCATAATTGGCTTCGAAGGCTCGAACATGTGCATCTATGTCATCTCTTGGGAATCTGCTAGATTTGGCATAGGTCTTCGCACAGGTAATATTTTGTCTGCCATTGTTCTAAGACTAAAATATTCTACTCCCTCCATCACTTCTTTAGAATTTGAACTTATGTGAGATAATTGTCCCACATATTGTGCTCCCTTTCCAATAGGTACTAGATTCCATGGCTTAAGCAATTCTGGTTCACTAGTTGGAACTATCTTTTTGTTAATCAAGAAATTTGGGAAATATTCTCTAATTCGTCCTTCAATTGGTGTTCCCCATCCCTCATTGGTTCTTGCTCATCTTGGGAGCAGTCCTTTGAAGGTTTTGGAAATTTCCACTACTGGTTCCCTTCATATTTCTACCTGAGCGGTCTACTTTTATTGCTTTGTATCTTGATCAATTATTGATTCTAGGCTGGCCAAACTTTCACTAAACACCAAAATTAACCAGAAAAGTTTCCTTTGGTATTTCTTGTAGGCAAGAATTAGGAGAATCCTTTTATTCTGGGAATTCCTCACCTAGCTCTTGATGAATGTTTGCAATTTTATCTTTTCATGTCTTACCATCTTCAGTTCATTCATGTGGTAAACCTAATACACTCTTTACTTCAACCGGTTTCTTGTCACTCTCATACTTTAGGATATTTTTCACTGAACCTCAATACCGGAATTTATTCTAAAAAAAACACTCCCTAGTGAGGTCATGGGTGTTAGCCTTACCATTCCCAAATTACTAAAGGATACAGGTCATACAAGGTTCTTGGATGGGATAACTCAGGATAGACCTAAGTTTCTATATTTCTCCTTTTTGGCCAACTCTGAAGTTGACAAATTACTTAATAGATATACAACCTATATCATTATCCCGATTGGACCAACTCTAATCATAAAATGCTTAAACCTTCCCTTTGGGCACACAGTGTTAGTGTTGGAAACACATCAAACACTACATCTTCATTGAATTACATACACAAAGTCACACCTGAAAATATTCCTTCACCGAAATAAATAGGCAATGCTAAGAGTGCTCCGTCATGTATAGGCTTCATTATCAAATAATCCATCATAGATTGTGCAGATATACATAGCTGGACTCAAAGACAGTCACAATGAAGTCGACACCGGAATGTAAAGAACTTTGAGCATGAATCTCTGCTAGCAGATGATTCCATCGGCATACAACCCGAGTATCTCTCTGTGTTTTTTTTTAATAAAGGAAGTTCGGCCTTAGCCTACTCTCTCGGACTTGTATTAATTAAATGAAAAGTACAAGTGAAGTGGACTAGTGCCACGGGACCCCCCAAATCCCACAAAGCAAGGGTAGATTTTACAGGGTTTAGATGGCATTACAAAGAAGGTTAATCATCCTCTTATCACCCTCGTGCGGGGCCCACTTGGGTTTAAGCTTGTTGTTGATCAGAAGGAGCACTTGATGATGCCTGAAGGGGGGGATTTCTTATAGTTAGCAATTCCTTTGCCGAGGAGGAACAACGACTTCTCAATTGACCACTTTTTGGGGGAGTCGCCAAAGTTATAAGTGCATCTTTCCCGCCAGATCTTCCATAGGACATCCCCACTGATGGTATTCCAAAGATTTGTGGAGCATCCGATCGTTTCTCCTAGTAGAGCTTGTTTCCAATTGATATGTTTTTGAAGTCTAATTTTCTTTCCGACAATCTACCAAAGCCTCTTGGAGTTGGGACAAGTAAAGAAGATGTGAGCAACATCTTCAATGGACTGATAGCAGCGCTTGCACCAGGGAGACACCCCACAAATTTTGCTAGCCTTTAAGTTGGTCCAAATTTTGCAATGAAGAATTTTCCAGAGTAGGATGGACTTTTTGATTTCTATGAGAGGGTGCCAGATAGCCATGAACTTCATGTCCCACTACAGCCGCATCCATGGTAGGCACCACTTCTTGTTGAGGTTGATCTGATAATCAATGGTATCTTTGATGTTCTAGATTTTCATTAGGCAATTCCCATTATGTCATCTGAGACCCAGCGGGCTTGGCGAGTCATGCCCCATGATAAGAAAAACTTTAGAGCGGTCCTAGGCAAGATATGTGCTTTGCAAAGTATTCCATTCAACACGTTCTTGTTTCTGAAGATCAACTTGGCCCACAAGGCCTCCCCATTGCACCACGCCTTAATCATACATTTTTTCGTAAGTTTGTTAGCCATGCACCCAATGTCTAGGACGCGAAGTCCCCCACTATCTCTTTTGCTAGTGTAGATGGACCACTTGATTTTAGGCACCCCCCTCTTATTTGTTGGAGGATAAACACTCCTATGTGCACAACAAAAGCAAATGAACCCTCCTAGGATCCTGAAATTTTTCAGACATAGGTTCTGCATTTTTTGAGTTTCTCTGAGTATATGCAGAGACTGAAAATGAAATTTTGCAGGCATAAACTAGACTTTAAGAGCTTTCAAATGAGAGTAAAATCACTCCATTTAGATACTGGATGATGCCTCAACCAGCTGCAACAAAATAGATAACTTGATCTCTTCACAGAGTATGAGCTAACTAGACAGACACTATTCTAGACATTTCGCTGCACATGTGCAGGCACTGAACCTGAGACTTATACCAGACAAAGTAGAACTTATAAGCTTTGCAACAAGACAAAAATCATTGCAAATGGATTCCGGATGAAGGAGAAACAACAATTACAAGACCGAGGGGTCTGCCAAAAACATCTAGATAGATAGAGTGTGTAAAAGTGAAATTTCTACAAAATATGCAGAGAACAGCTAGTAGGGGGTGTGCTTAAGCAAGGGGGCAGCTTGGGCATGTATTTCCACGACTCTAAGTCATAATACAACTCATTAGAGGTTTTAAAGACCACCTACTAACCTCTTTAACCAATCAAAAACATATACATGTCAAAAGTGAGGTCCAATCACATCAAGAGGTGAGCTAAATCTTCTCTAATCAGCTTCTTTCCATTATGGGCATAATTGGATGCCTCAAACTCGTGGAAATCAGCCTCCTTTGATTGTGGATGATGTGGAAGGTTCAATTTGGGGCATGTTCCCACACTCTTGAGCTTGAAAAACTTTCAACATTATTGTGGTCGCCTGTCCAAAGGAAGTTTTTGCAAATACCTTCTAGTTTGGATAGCTCTTGCTCTTTTGGTCTCCAACAAGAGAGGAAGTAAATGGTCGATGAAATGAGAAATGTGTTAATAACCATTGCAAGACCCACGATATTGATTTGCATACCTCTCCAATAGTTTAGTTTGCTTTCGAGTCTGGCAAGGACCTAGTTCCATCGCTACTCTAACGAGATACCAAAGCCAAAGGGAATCCCAAAAAGCTAGAAAATTTGGCCTCCGAGAATGTTTTGGCAACCATGATCAAAGAGAAGATAAAGTTGGACTCCAATGATGGCTCTAAAATCAGTCTTTGAGTGATTGATTTTGGATCCGCACTGCACAGGCTTTGTAGAAAATATCTAGGCACCTCCAAAATGTCTCCAAGATGGTGCTCTCATTCTGGACAAAAATATTCATATCGTTGGAAAAAAGTCTCATGGTGATGTGGCCCTAGTTACGAGGCAATAGGAGGCCTTTGATATTACTAATTTCCACTTGTTGTGCCACAAGTTGGCTAAGTCCTTCCGTGGCGATGGCAAAGAGAAGGGGAGCCAACAGGCACCCTTGTCTAATCGATCGTTTCAATTTGATTGCCTTTGAAATATGGCCATTAACATTAATTTGGGTCGATGCGTTTCGCAAAAGGGTTGAGATCATCTTGGTGAATCTCTGGCTGCAATCGAGATCTTTAAGTGATTGCAAAATATAGTCCCATTTCGGCCTGTCATAAGCTTTGTCGAAGTTGATCTTGAGGAAAACCACATCTTGTCTTGACTCATCCATGAAGTTGAGACCTTCCCAAATATCAATAATGGCTTCCAAAATCGACCTGACTTTGATGAAACCTTTTTGTTCCTCGCTTAACCAAGTGCTTAGATGGTCAGAAATTCTATTGGCTATGACTTTAGCAATAATCTTATATCCTGTTTGAAGCATCATAATCCAATGCCAATTCACAATTTTGTTCTTTTCCCCTTTTTCGTGGATTAACTTGATGATGCCATTTTTGTGACAGGACGGAAGAGCACCAAAATCAAGTGCCTCTTGCGAGACCAAACGAAGAGAGGTAGCAATCACCACCTTGAAGGACTTAAAGAACTCATTAGTGAGCCCGTCCGGTCTTGAGCTTTTCCCTCTAGGAAGGCCGTCAATGACTTGAATGATTTCTTCTTCCGAGATACGGGCATCAAGTAGGCAGCGAAGGTTGTGTGGGATCCTATGAGAGGAAACCCTAGAGATGTCCGCCATACAGTCCTGTCTATGAGGGGAGAGAGCAGTCAAGATCCCTAGGAGTCTCGTAAAATGATCTTCAATGATTCTGTTATTTTCTTCTTTTGTATTGCAAACATCGTCGTTTGAGTCAAGCAAAAGGGGGATTGATTCTCTATTTTGCTTTCTTTTAAGAATGCTACACACACTACAACATATGAGGGGCATACCGACGCTGCATATACTGACGGTCATAGTCGGCGTCGGTATAGCCCTCGGAAAATCTCACTAAGAGATACCGACGGTCAAGTGACCGTCGGTATGACCGTTTTAAACGGATCATCGGTGTGGCCCGCAGGCGCCGGTATAAGCGTCGATATAGTCGTCGATATAGGCATTGGTATGAGTGTCGGTATAAGCGTCGGTAATTTACTGGCAACTACCGATGCATATATCGACGTCCATATCGGCACCTATACCGGCGGCGAGTTTTAAACATACCGCGAACCCGAGAGCAAAACTTCATATTTCTGTGCGTGTTTGAGTACTGTCGGTCTACTGTCGAACTTGCGCACGCGAACCTGCATTGTCTTGTGCACACACACACATGGATCTCTCTCTCTACACACACACACTCTCTCTCGGCTTAGATCTCACATCTTGGTAAGTGCTGCGCGTACTGTTAGCATTTGTGTTTCTCTATGCTTTAGGGTTTCTAATTTCTCTTTTCGTTGATTTTGCAGAAGTTCTTTGGCGTTGATTGTTTGGAATTGGACGAGACGACCTACATTACGCTTTGACAACAACGATTCAAAGAGGGACATACTTGTAAGTGATTCTTTTATTCGCTATTGATAGAGAGAGAAGGAGAGAGAGAGAGAGAAAGAGAGAGAGAGAGAGAGAGAGAGAGAGAGAGAGAAAGAAAGAGAGAGAGAAGAGAAAGGAAGATACACATTAATTTACACATGCATACATACACACATACATGTACACACATGCATGCTTACATACACACACCTATACACACATGCATGCTTACATACACACACACATATACACATGTGCATGCATACACACACACACATAAATTTACACACATGCATACATACACACACATGCATACATACACACACATGCATACACACATACATACACACACATATATACACATATGCATACATACACATACACACACACATATACACACATACATACACACACGCATATATACACACATATACACACATGCATGCATACATACACACACATATACTGGCATGCATGCATACACACATGCATACATACACACATATACACACATGCATGTATACATACACACACATGTATACACATGCATACACATACACACACATACACATACATGCATGCATACATACACACACGTACACACACATGCACACACATGCATGCCTACATACACACACATACACATACACACACATGTATACACATGTATACATACACACACATGTACACATGCATACATATACACACATATATACACACATGCATACATACACACATATAATCCTATTTTTATTTCAAAGTTTTTTTTACATCAAATATATAAAAATAGGATTAGGGTTTTAGGGTTAAATATTTAAGATTAGGGTTTTAGGGTTTTAACACCTACATAACATACACGCACACATACACATGCACATATAATACATATATACATGTATATACACATGTATACAAAAAATATACATATTTTAGGTCTAGATATTTTAGATTAGGGTTTTAGGCTTTAGTATTTCAGATTTGAGTCTAAGTCTTTCTGATTACGGTTTTAGGATTTTAATACGTAGATAACATATATACACAAACACACATATACATATAATACATACATGCATGTAGATACACATGCATACAAAAATATACATATTTTAGATTTAAATCTTTAAGATTAGGGTTTTAGGGTTATAACACCTACATAACATATATGCACACATACACATACACATGTAATACATATATACATGTATATACACATGTATACAGAAATATACATATTTTAGGTCTAGATATTTAAGATTAGGGTTTTAGGGTTTAGTATTTCATATTTAAGTCTAAGTCTTTCTGATTAGGGTTTTAGGATTTTAATACGTAGATAACATATATACACAAACACACATATACATATAATACATACATACATGTAGATACACATGCATACAAAAATATACATATTTTAGATTTAAATATTTAAGATTAGGGTTTTAGGGTTATAACACCTACATAACATATATGCACACATACACATACACATGTAATACATATATACATGTATATACACATGTATACAAAAATATACATATTTTAGGTCTAGATATTTAAGATTAGGGTTTTAGGGTTTAGTATTTCAGATTTAACTCTAAGACTTTCTGATTAGGGCTTTAGGATTTTAATACGTAGATAACATATATACACAAGCACACATATACATATAATACATACATACATGTAGATACACATGCATACAAAAATATACATATTTTAGATTTAAATCTTTAAATTTAGGGTTTTAGGGTTATAACACCTACATAACATATATGCACACATACACATGCACATATAATACATATATACATGTATATACACATGTATACAGAAATATACATATTTTGGGTCTAGATATTTAAGATTAGGGTTTTAGGGTTTACTATTTCATATTTAAGTCTACGTCTTTCTGATTAGGGTTTTAGGATTTTAATACGTAGATAACATATATACACAAACACACATATACATATAACACATACATGCATGTAGATACACATGCATACAAAAATATACATATTTTAGATTTAAATCTTTAAGATTAGGGTTATAGGGTTATAACACCTACATAAGATATATGCACACATACACATGCACATGTAATACATATATACATGTATATACACATGTATACAGAAATATACATATTTTAGGTCTACATATTTAAGATTAGGTATACACATGTATACAGAAATATACATATTTTAGGTCTACATATTTAAGATTAGGGTTTTAGGGTTTAGTATTTCAGATCTAGAATTTTAAGATGAGGGTTTTAATTAAATATATATAATTAAATATATAAAAATAGGATTACGCAAGGAAAAAAAATCTGTATATATAAATAAATATATATATAAAATAAGATAATTATATACATAAATAAATATAAAAAGAGCTAGTGTTTTAAATAATTTAATTAAATATTTATAATTAAATATAATATATAAAAATAGGATTACATAAGGAAAAAAAATCTGAATATATAAATAAATATATATATATATATAATAAGATAATTATATACATAAATAAATATAAAAAGAACTAGTGTTTTAAATAATTTAATTAAATATTTATAATTAAATATATAAAATTAAATATATAAAAATAGGATTACGTAAGAAAAAAATCTGAATATATAAATAAATATATATATAAAATAAGATAATTATATAAATAAATAAATATAAAAAGAACTAGTGTTTTAAATTATTTAATTAAATATAATTAAGTAAAGAAAAAATTTGAATATATAAATAAAGATATATATAAGGTAGGATAATTATATAGATAATAAAATATGATAAGAACTAGTATTTTAAATAAATAAATGAAATATATATGATTAAATATATAAAAATAGGTTTAAATTTAATCATTTTAAATAGAATGAATATATATACAATACACAAACACACATACTTATATACCTATCTATCTTCACATATATATGCATATACACATATATATACACATGCATACATATATATACATGTTTTAGTTCTAGGTCATTTGGATTAGGGTTTTAGGGTTTTAACACGTACATAACATATATACACACATACACATACACATATAATACATATATACATGTATATACACATGTGTATAGAAATACACATAATTTAGGTCTAGATCTTTAAAATTAGGGTTTTAGGGTTTAGGCATACATATAACTTAATTAAGAGGAAAAAAATCTGAATAAATAAATAAATATATATATATAATAGGATCAATCAAGAAAAAATCCGAATATATAGATAAAATAGGATAGCTATATAGATTAGGGTTTTAAAACTAGGGTTTTAAGTTTTTTTAGGTGTTTAAGTATTTAGGTCTTTAAGAGTTAGATTTTTAGGTTTAATAAAAAAACAAATGTTCTAAAATGTCCATATTGTAGCAGATGGCTTCTTTGGATCCTGAAGAGAGAATGGCATGTCCTTGCACACAGTGCAAGTATCAAATTTATCGGAAACGACGGATTTGTACTGCACATGTTAGAGAGTATGGATCCTTTGATAGGAGTCGACTGGAAAACCTACGCTATCATTCGCATGGTCCCCCAGGTGAGCAGATGGACCCAAACGACATTGCACCGGTAACCTCTCGTGGACAAAAGAGAGCAAAAAAGGACTTCGACGTAGAAGCAAGCACTAATAATATTACACAGAATGAACATATGGAAGAGATGCTTGAAGCATTTTATGAGATGGATGAAGATCATGATGGTGAAGAAGGTGTCGAGAGTTTCATGGACAGAACAGAAATTCCACGATCAGAAGTTGATGAAGAATATGAAAACATGCGAAGATTAGCTCGTTTACCACTTTACAATGGAGAAAAGATATCTGTACTACGCCACTTTCCCCGCAAAGGTTCTTCGCCACTTTCCTAGCATTCCACGAATTAAGAACATGTTTAGATGCAAATCTATAGCTGAGTTAATGTCATGGCATACAAAGAGCAGGTCTACAGATAATGTAATGCGAGTGCCAGTTGACTCTGATGCTTGGAAGCACATAGATAGTAAGTGGCCAGAGTTTGCTAGTGAGCCTCAGTCCATACGTCTAGGCCTAGCTATGGATGGAGTGAATCCATTTGGATTACGCAGTTCTTCATGGAGCACATGGCCTGTATGTTTGGTCAATTATAATATCCCACCATGGTTGGCCACAAAGAAAGGTCATTTATTATTAGCTCTTATTGTACCAGGTAAGTATAAGGTAAAAAACATGGATGTATATCTTGCACCACTTGTGGAAGAACTACGCATTTTATGGGATGGGATCACTATGCGTGACATGTCTCAACCTATAAGAAGAGTCTAAGGCATTTTTGGAGGTTTGCTCCATCAATTTTAATTTATTGAATACAGATAAGTTCAGGGTTTAGGCTGATGTCACGAAGCCATTGACGGATGATGGTCGCCCTTGAGGGGTCAGTTAGCCCCGTAGCATTTAACGAGATGATGATCATTGCCATAGGTTACCTTCTTTGTGGGAGGGGGCTTATCCCTTCTCCTCTTGGATTCGTCTTTCTTTTTCGCTAGGAGGGTGTCCCAACTCAGTAATTTGTTCTTAAGGGGGCTTTTCGAGGGTAACTCAATAGTCTATTTGCCCTTGCAAGAGGCCTCCTGTTGGAGTGGGTAGGACGCCGTTTCTCGAATAGTTGATCCAACGATGGAACTTTCACTATCCATATTGTCCTCGTTACTAGTGGTAAAGCTATCTTCTTTGCTTGTAGTGTAGCCCTCCTGATTGGTTTCTTTGTTGGGAGGAATCTCTAGGGCTTTGTCATTGATGTCCACCTCAAGCTGGTTCCTACCTAGGTAATCAAGCTCATTAATCTCCTTTTCCAGATTAATACAAGTGGTTTGGGGGATATCTGGAATGTGATTCCTCTCAAAGGTTGCCCTAGGACTTCTTTTCCTTCTTCTTTTGACTTTTGTGAACCCGTCTGAGTCGATTTTAGGGTTTTGGGAGTCCTTGAATTCCTCTTCATTTCCTGGGCATTTCAATGATCTATTAATGTCTTGAGTTTTTCTGGGTGCTTCTTGTTTTTGTTTGCTTTTCTGACTAAGTGAGAAATCTTTAATCCTATGGCCTTGTGGTCCACTTTGATCTTTGATGGAAGCGACATGGTGAGGCCAGCCTCAACACAGATTTGAGGGTGCCACCTAGCGTTGAAATAGTGTCTCACACCTTCATAGAGTAAGCCACCAACATCCCCTCATGAAGCCAACGGCTTGCCGATTGGAGAAACAATCTCCCACATGAAGTTGTACAAGAAGTACGACAGGTTAGTGAGCTCTTCCCAGAGAGGGTAGTAGAGAGATTTCGATTTCTTGAGAGAAAAATCGGGAGACCATCTGAACAAGCATAGGGTCACCCACTTGAGTTGCCAGGTTTTGACACTAAGGGCCTGGAACGCCATATCTTCATTCTCAAAAACTACCAACATATGCCTGACGAGTAAGAATTAGCATTTGCTAACTATCAATTCATGGGGAACCACTCTTTTCGAAACTATTGGTGTATGGATTGGAGTGGAGGCCTAGGGCCAAACACTCGTCCAATGAGACAAACTTTTTTGAGCTCTTGCTTTGACAGGACTACAGCTCTGCTAAGAGAGACCAATGGAGGCTCAACACTCTCAGAGGCCCCATGAGCAATACAAGATCCCCCCTCCAAAATAGGGGCCAGGTTACCAATCACCCCTTGAACTGATGCGAGGTTGCTAATCACGAGGGAGAGGGCTCCAATGCCATTAAAGAGACCCTGGAATGCGCTCTTAAAAATAAAAACCTCTTTTGAACCTCTAGTTCTTTCACAAAACCCCACTTTATGCTTTTCTGTTTCTTCTTCTTCAACTTTTATAATTTCCTTTTGGATTATTTTAAATAAAGACCACGACCGCAAGGGAAATCTTCATGACGGCGAGTAAGTCCTTCATCATGAGCGCAAGTTCTACAATTAGTTGCATGTTTATTTCGCTTCCATCTACACTACACTGCTCAAACAAATTATAATTCACTCCCTCATGAGCCGTGCGATAATTTACTTCCCCAAGCAAAATTTTCTTTTCCTTTTTCTTTTAAGTTTCTTATTTAGAAGTTTTGAAATTGAGCGTGGCGATGGAGGATCTTTGTTTAGTTAATTTAAGAGGCAAGAGACCCTTAAGAAAAAGCGCCTTGCACCCTTATGAAGGCCAAGCGATAGTCTGAATTGAAACTTCAGCGATGTTGTCCCAAGCTGCTTGGTTGGGTGTTTGGGCTTTTTGCCTTTTGAGGTGGGGGCGAGGGTTCAACGCCCATTAGTAACATATAAGGGATATGTTATCATAGAAACTTGTATCTTGTGGCTGATGTGTCATCGATTGTCATGCTTTGCGGTAGTTGTGACCGTAGTCTAATCCAGCTATGTAAACCCCTGTTCTTGTGGGATAAGAGAGGTCCCATGGGTACTATACCCTTCCTTGTACAATTGCAATTTCAAAGTTAAAAGCTGGAGGAGTAGGCCTCCGCAAAAGTTCAGGGATGTTGCAATGGCAAAAAAAGATGGCCTCAGCAGTGTCGTGCAGTTGTCTCGAGATTCGTGTATGCCCGTCGCGAATCGCGATGGGGTGGCCTTGATCTTCGAGATGCATACATACCTCCACATCACGATGGGGCGGCCTTGAACATCACGATGCTACCAAGTCTTACTGTCGTGATGGAGCCAACATTGAGCGTCACGTAGGAACCAATTCTTACCCATCGCGATGCTACCGGCCCTCTAGCGACGAACAGCAATGACGATTGTGTCAACCCATTCATACCTGGAAGAATCTGCTCCGCCCTTGTTGTACTCTGATGTCGTCGTGAGAATGTCGTTTGGATAATGCTACCACCTTTGTGACGTATATGACGGAGTGCTACTCAGAGCGGTAACTATGTTTTGGAGCAACCATCTTTTGGAGCGCCACGGAGCAACCATCTCTCTTTTTGGAGCACTACGGAGCAACCATCTATTGGAGCAACCACCTCTTTGTGTTTTTTTTTTTTGTTATATAAAGGAAGTTCGGCCTTAGCCTACTCTCCCGGACTTGAATTAAATAAAGAAAAAATACAAAAGAAGGGGTCTAGTGCCCACGGGATCCCCCAAATCCCAAAGAGCGGGGGAAGCTTTTACAGAGTGTAGGTGGCTTTACAAGAATAGGGTTAATCGCCCACTCATCTCCCTCATGCGGGGCACACATGGGTGAAGTGTGTTCTTGATCAAACGGAAAACTTGATGACTCCTAAAAGTAATGGGGGGTTTCTTCCAATTAGCGCTCCTTTTACCTAGGAGGAACAGTGAATACTCAAATGACCAAAGTTTTGAGTGTTTTGGAGAGTCACAGCGCGACCACTCACTTCTCCCAGCAGAGCTGGCTTCCAACTAATATATTTCTGATGACTAGTTTTTCATTTCGATGATCTGCCATAGCCTTTGGGTTAGGCCTTGCAAGGCTTACATGGAGTTATAGAGGAGGTTGATAAACCTCGCATCCCCATCATGTGGAGCCCACTTGGTTTTAAGCTTATTGTTGACATACTATAACTCTTTGTGATGTCTGAAGGGGGGAGTTTTTTTACAGTTAGCAATTCTTTTGCCGAGAAGGAAAAGGGACTTCTCGATCGACCACTCCTTGGGGGTATTGCCAAAGTTTTGAGCACATCTTTCTTGCCAAATCTTCCAAAGGATCTCTCCCCTAATCTCGTTCCACAATGCCACAGAGCAATTGATCGCTTCACCAATGAGGGCTTGCTTCCAATTGATTTGTTATTGGAGTCCCAAAGAACGACCAAGGACCCTCCATAACCGAAGGGATTTGGGGCAAGCAAAGAACAGGTGACCAATATCCTCTTTGCTACGGCAACATCTCTTGCACCAGGGCGGAACCCCACATATCTTGTTAGCTTTTGCATTGGTCCATATTCCACGGTGTAGGATTTGCCATAGGATAACCGACTTTTTGTTTTCAATGAGAGGATGCGACATAAATTTCATATCCCATTGAATTCGCGTCCAGTTGAGACACCATTTCTTGTTGAGACTGATGTGAATGTCATTGCGAGCTTCGACATATGGAAGCTGGGAGAGGTGATTACCGTTATACCATTTAAGGCCCATTGGGTTCGGAGAGTCTTGTCCCATAAGTAGTCGGATTTTAGATCGGTCCCAAGCGTGGTGTCTGCTCAGTAAAACATTCCATTCCTCGTATGTGACCACAGTAGTAGGGTCAAGGTCCTCAAAGTACACCCATCTATTCCTGTCTTGTTTCCAGAGGTGCTTCCATTGTTTGAATCCCTTATTCCAGATTCTCTTGGCACTCAAGACATTCCAAGGCTCCACGTTTCTCATGCCTTGGATCAGGAACCAAATAGAGTCGTTTTGTCTTATACTTACAACCCACTTCCAATCTTCATTGATTCTGATGTGCGGTTTAAATGTGTTCCAACTCATCCACAAGGATCTAACCAGGATCGATCCTTTGGGTGAGACCGGAATCGGAGAGAATAGGAGGGTGAGGATATCAAGGTTTTTCCATCCAGGGTAGCCTACCAAAGTAATTGCATTTGTGTTTCTGAAAATTAATGTGGCCCAAGAGGAATCTCTATTGCACCACGCCTTAATCATCCATTTAGCTGCAAGTTTATTGGCCATGCTACCAATGCCCATAATACCCAGACCTCCATTCTCCTTTTGGTTAGTGCATATGGACCATTTGGTCTTAGGCACCCCCCTTCTGTTATGGTCCCCGGTCCAAAGAAAGTTCCTACAAGTACTTTCTAATTTGGCTAAATCTTGATTCTTCGGTCTCCAGCAAGAGAGAAAGTATATGATTGAGGATATGAGGAACGTGTTGATCACCATGGCCCGGCCAGCAAGATTGATTTGCAAACCCCTCCAGTAGTTAAGTTTATTATTAAGTCTAGCGAGGACCCAAGCCCACCTTTGTTCTAGAGTAACACTGAATCCCAAGGGGATACCAAGAATACGAATGACCTGACCTGATTGAATGGTTTGGCATCCTTGCACAGTGAGGAGATTGGGTTGATTCCCTTTGATAGCCCTGAATGCAGTCTTGGTATGGTTAATTCTCGATCCCAGAGGCTTCACAAAACATGTCGAGGCACCACCAAAAGGTTTCCAAGCTGGTATCATCATTATGAAAAAAGGCATTTGTGTCATCCGCAAAAAGCCTCATGATCATTTGCCCAGAGTTATGTGGCAAAGTGATGCCTCTTATGTGACCAAGCTCCATCTGTTGTTCCACAAGTCGGCTCAGTCCTTCAGTGCTGATGGCAAAGAGTAGTGGAGCCAACGGGCAACCTTGCCTAATCGATCGTTTCAGTTTGATTGCCTTTGAAAGTTGTCCGTTGACATTGACTTTGGTCGAAGCATTGCCTAGGAGAGTGGAGATCATCCTGAGGAATCTCTGACTACACCCGAGGTCTTTTAGTGATTGTAAAATATAGTCCCATTCCAATCTGTCATAGGCTTTGTCAAAGTCGATCTTGAGAAAGACAATATCCTGATTCGTTTCTTCAGCGTAGTCCAGACCTTCCCAGATATCAATGATGGCTTCCAATATTGACCTTCCCTTAATGAAGCCTTTTTGTTCTTTGCTAAGCCACTGGTCTAAATGACAAGATATCCTATTGGCAATGACTTTAGCAAGAATCTTATATCCAGTTAATGCATTGTGATAGGTCTCCAGTTCTCGATTTTGTTCCTTTCCCCTTTTTTATGTATAATTTTGATGATGCCGTTGCTGAGACAAGTGGGAAGGGTGCCGAAATCGAGTGCATCAAGCCAAACAAGACGCAAGGGGCTGGCCACCACGTATTTGAATGATTTAAAGAACTCATTAGTGAGCCCATCAGGCCCCGGGCTCTTGCCATTCGGAAGCGAATCGATAACTTCCAGGATCTCTTGTTCAGAAATGGAGGCGTCAAGCAGAGCGCTCAAATTGCATGGGATTCTATGCAGGGAAGTCCGAGAGATGGTGGCCATGCAGTCCCGCCTATGGGGGGAGAGGGGACAAGCACTACCCAAGAGACTCGTGAAATGTGCTTCTATAATGCCAATGTTTTCTTCCATTGTTTTACATTCTACCCCATCCTTGTCAAGCAGGAGTGGGATCTCCTCTCTAACTTGTTTTCTTCTGAGAATAATGCATCTCTTTGGAAGGTCTGTCTGCCTTACCAACCCACCATTCCTTAAAATAAATTTGCAGATTTCTCCTTTTGATCTCCTCCTCGTATCTTAATCTTCCTCTTATATTTTGGAGTCCCTTCTGAGACTGAATCTTCCCTTTATTCACTTCTTCTTCGAGTATTCGGAGCCGGCGGTATAGGTTTTCTCTTCGTCTTTGGCGGATGGTTTTGAGAGCCTTCGTGGTCCTAATCAAGATCTGACAAGACTTTTCCACCGCATTTCTCCAACACTTGGCTGGAGAGGTGCAGACGGCAAAGGCCTCAAGCCACGGGTTAGTGATTTCATGTATATTCATACAATATCTTTGGGAAAGATCCTCAAGATAGGGCAAACATTAAAAGAAAGTGTAGAAAGGCTTCCCCATGTTTGGGAGGATGGATTTTGGCACACACCATGAAAGTGGTTGTTGTTTACTTCAAGTGAATATCGGCTTTTTTATTTGGCTTGATCATATATCTATTGAAAAATCTCTAGAAAAGGACCTTGTTGAAGAGGAAGAGACATCATTAGACCTTTCTCTTGAGAACAACTTAGATATTGATGTAAATTAAATTCTTGAAGTGATAAACTTTATAGTAGAACTAGAAGAGGTAGAAAAAGTGGATGTGGTAACTTTAGAGCAGAGACAACCATAAGAGAGCTAACACAATATGTAAATGCCTCAGAAATATCACTTATTCTCCTAAGCCTTCCATATTATTTTATCACTACAAAGGACTCTATTTCTCTCTATTTCATACATGAGCTTTTCAATCTTAGAGAAGACTCCTGCTTTGTAGCAGTAGTTGAATTTGAAGAAACTGCACAGAAGTTTATGAATGAGAAGGAAGAGAGCAAAGAGGAATTTCTCAGCTTTGATGTAAGCTTTTCAAATATACATTTAAAGATTCACCCAAGACACTCTCTAGCTTCTTTAAGAGGGCACTTGAAGAGAAGCCAACACTTTCATATGAATATTTTGACAAGTCCTATAAAGAACTTGGAATAAACTCTTTTGAAAGAAGATATTCATTTGTGGAAGTTTTTGAGGACAAAGGCACAATAAGCATTGGTAGTGAAAAACTGATTCAATATGAGGATGAGGTTAAGGTATGTTCACAATCATTATGCCTGCAATTGTGCTCATATTTGAGAGACAACCACTTCAAGCAATTATGCCTATCCAAGATTTTTCAATGAGCTTGATCACTTGAGTTGTTCATGTCCTAGATTCATTTCATGCAATGAGTTTTTTGTCTCATTATGCAATCCCCTCATCCCTCATCATTCATAGATATTGATAAAAGACATAGGAAAAATATCCTTTCTTTGTTATGATTTTTATTTATGACCAAGTCAAGGGATTAGCACAATCCAAGTTATTTCAATAAGCCTAATCACTTGAATTGTTCGTGTCCTATATTAATCTCACAAATTGATTTTTTTTTTTATTTTCTCCTTATGCAACTTCCTTTTCTTTCATCATTCATAGGTACTTACAAAAGAAATAGTTCAAATATCTATCATTTGTTTATGATTTTGACAAACAATTGCTTCAAGCAATTAAGCCCATCCAAGATTTTTCGATGAGCCTAGTTACTTCAAGTGGTAATTTACTTGACCCATTTCATAACTTGAGTCTTCTGTATTTTTCTTTTTCAATTTCCTTTTCCTTCATTATTCATAAATATTGGTAAAAGAATCAAACAAAATCACATGATCGTTCTTATGATTTTAACATACGATTGATTCAAGCGATTATGCCTACCCGAGATTTTATGATAAGTCTAATTGCTTGCATTGTTTGTGTGGTAAATTCATGTGATCTATAGAGTTGAAAAATTTAGAGAATAAAGGAAAAGAGAAAGTGGATATACATTCAATTATCCAATATCTTCCAAAATTGAATACATATTCATTCTCTGTTGTACATAGCTTTATAGTGAAGACCGTGATTTTTCATTGTTCCCTTTTAAGCCCCAATTAAAACATATGGGACATTACTCATTGCCATTTAATGCATATAGTGTATTGCTTCGTGGAAGAATAGCATGATTCATGATATTTAGATATGCCCCATGGCTAAATGCTTCAAGAGCTTGTTACTTCCTCTGTTATTCTAGCTATGCACTAGCTACAGAGGTCTCATATGTAAAAAGTATAGTTTTTATAGGAGGAAAGAGTATCTTAGATACAAAGGAAGTTTGCTAGATCCACGCTCATTCAAAAGACTCTAAAAAGACTAGTGCTTTTTTTATTTCATCAATATTCTTGTTGTAAGATCTATAAATACATCCATATGTAATTTTGGTCAAAAAAATGCCAAAAGATATTCCAAATCCCATTTGATATTATCTATGTTCCTTTAGTTCTACATTCGAAAGGGATGTCATTCTTCTTGTATTTAATCCAAGAAATTATCTACATTAACATTTTGTCTAGAAGGAGCTTGCCCAACCTTAGTTCTAGCCATCCAACCTCTTATACCTGAACATAGCATGCACTTTAGACAAGGTACTTAGAATTTTCACCCCTTGTTATACTAAACATGCACTTTAGAGTAATTAAATCTTCACTAATATGCCACTCAATTTTTAAACTTTCCACAATGCTTAACAGTCAGCAATTCACATGAACATTGCTTTTGGCTAACATTTGGAATGTTTGTTTTTGAAAAGAAACCATCTAAGTATTTATAATTCTGAGATAGAACATGGGGGGGAGTGTAGAGGGGTGCTTGCCCCCTTCTGCATGGTTTGGAGGGGTCTATCCCCCCAGCCAGTAGGGCTGAGATGGTAGGACTTTTGGTCATGAGTGATCCCCTAAGCGTAAAGTCGTGCACGTATTTTGGTGAGCATACTCAAGTTGTTTCAAAGATCAAAACAACTTCACTTTGTGGTGTGGAAATCGCGATCTAAGCTCGTTTCGGCCTCTGAACGCACTATGGTAGCACTTGTGCAGGCTATTTTGTCTTTTTGTGATAAAGGTATATACCAGTTTTGGTTTGCCAATATAAGCGTCTCAAATTTTGCTACAGGTTTAGCAAAATTCATCTAGGCAGTTCTGTTCAACTTTTTGAGATACAGTCAATTTTTTGCATCAAGGTATTTTAGTCACCGACCATGGCTAAAAGCAGTGATGTATTCCGTATGTTGGCTCTTGAGGATAAGTTGGATGGTACCAACTACCCATTGTGGGCTTATATGATGCGACATGTATTGGTTGCAAAAGGATTGTGGAATATTGTATAGGGTGTTGAAAGGCATCGTGTTACATCTGCGAATACAGGTACCATAAATACAATTGCTAGAGCTGATGGAGAGTGTGTCGAAGATGATGATATTCTGCAGATTCTTGTTTGTGCTGCGGTTTCTGCTGCGCCTACTGCAGAGCAAATTTGTTGGGATGGCAAAGATGCTCAGACACATGCATTGATAGCTTTGTCTGTTAAACGTGCCGTTATTCCTCACATTCGCTCTTGTAGAACAACTAAGGATGCTTGGGGATACACTTATCACAATGTACCAAGCTAGGAATGAGGCTCGTATTGCTTACCTCCGAAAACAGTTAGAGAGTGAGCACATGAATGAAGGTGATTCTATGGACAATTTTCTAACAAAGATCAAAGACTTGAAGGAACAATTCATTTTTACTGATGAAGTTATACCTGATAGCTCACTTGTTCAGACCGTTCTGAATGGTCTTCTTGATTCATATCAAAGTTTTGCGTCTACTCTTGATTTGATGATGAAAGGCAATCCAAATGCCTTGTCATTTGAGGAGTTAGTCTCTCTTATATTGCAGGAAGATCAGTCAAGGCACAACACGTCCATTATGAATGTTGCAGATCAAACTTTCTTGGCTAGTCAGAAGGGCAAGGAAAATAGAGCTCTTCAATTAGTAAGCAGAAATCTACTAATTCTGCACATTCGAAAAAGGAAGACAAAGATGAGATGAAATCAGAAAAGTAGAAATGTTTTTGCAAGTAATGTAAAGGAAATGATCATATCATAAAGAACTATCCTAAAGTGGCTGCAAAAGAGGCAAAGAAAAAAGAGGCTGGAATGGTTGTTGCAGAGGCCTCTACTCCAAAAACAGAGTCTGCTAACCTTGTGCAGGATGAAGAATGGGCATTTACTATTGTTTGTAGTTTTGACCCATCATTTCATGAGCAGTGCATGTCTGCAGTAGACTTAGATGTTTGGTACTTTGATAGTGGGGCGACCAAACATATTACCTTGCAGTGCAATTTCTTCTCTCTTCACTCGAGTCTGCCCCTACAGGGAATACTATCACATGCACCAACAACTCCTCTTATCTTTTCATGGGAGTTGCTAAGATCATTTTGATTACTGATGATGGTAGTTCTTTCACTTTGGGAGATGCTTTATTTTTGCCAAGGATCAAGAAGAATCTGTTATCAGTTTCTACATTAGCCAAGATTGGCTTGGCTGTGAAATTTGTTGATGAAAGATGTACAATTCATGATCTGTCAAATGGCCATGTTATTTTTGCTTCTGGCATTTTATGTCATGGGCTGTATAAGCTTATAGACTATGAAAAATTGGTGAATGATTTGGCATGTGTAGTACATGATTCTCAAGCTATGTCAGATGCAAAGCTTTGGCATGCACGCTTTGGTCATCTCAACTTCATTTTGCTATGCCTACATAAATCTGAAACGGTGTCCTCTTTGCCCAAACTTGAGGCACCCAGTAAACATGTATGTGAAGGCTGTATTTTGGGCAAAATTCAGCATTTCTCATTTCCAAAAGATGGTTCAATTCGCGCTACTCAGAAACTCTAGCTTGTTCATAGCGATGTCTATGGTCCTATGCAAACACCCTCTTTTGGAAATTATCTTTACTTCATGACTTTCATTGATGATTTTTCTAGGCATGCATGGGTATATCCACTCAAAGCAAAGTCCAAAGTGTTTATGTGCTTCAAATGGTTTCTAGTTTTGGCTGAAAATATGTCAACATGTAAAATGGGCATCCTATGTTCTAATCGAGGGGGAGAATATATGTCTTCTAATTTTAATGCATTTCTGGTTGAAAGTGGGATAAAACACTAGTGTACAATGCTATATACACCTCAACAAAATGGAGTTGTTGAATGGAAGAATAGGCCACTCATGGAGATGGCGAGGTGTATGGTCAAGAGTCAGACCTTAGCACATAGTTTTTGGCTTAAGGTTGTTATGTGTGCAACATATGTACTTAACAAGTGTCCCACTAAAGCACTACAATCTATCACTCCATATGAGGCTTGGCATGATCGCAAGCCATCTATTGCTCATCGGCGTGTTTTTGGTTGTCTAGCACATGCATTAATGCATGAACAACATTGTAGAAAATTGGATGATAAAGCAGTAAAATGTATTTTTGTTGGGTACAGTTCTGAAAGTAAAGGCTATCGTCTGTATCATCCATATACTAAACGCATCTTGGTAAGCGGTGATGTTGTTTTTGTGGAAGATGCTATTCAACCATTGCTTTCATGTACTAAGGAGACATATGTTAGCTCCAAAGACATGTATGATACTTTGCTGCCTCTTTTTATAGGTGGACAATCTAGTGCTTCTCCTAATGAGGCAACTTCTCAGCCTCTGCAGGTTTCATGTGATGATGCAGATCATTCCATTTTTTATGCCAATTTACATGACACACTTGTTGATGAGAGAGCTGATATTGAGCAGGCAAAAACTATGCCAAAATGGCTAGTGGAGACTTTGCATGACAACAAATTAGATGCACCTCTATCATATCATACTCGATCAGGCTCTCATTGTGCCTCTTTTGCACCAGATTTCTATGTTATGGCTGCCTCTAGTCTCTATGATGAGACTAAACCTATTTCATTTGATGAATCACAAAATTTTGAACATTGGATGGTTGCAATGCAATATGAATATGATTCTATAATGAAGAATGATACTTAGTCTTTATGTGACTTGCCTCCTCGCAAGAAGGCCATTGGCACAAAGTGGGTATACAAGCTGAAGCATAAAATTGATGGAACAGATGACATGTATAAGGCTAGGCTTGTTGTAAAGGGTTATGCTCAAGAAAGAGGCATTGATTTTGATGAGACCTTTGCACCTACTTGTCGAATGAGTACTCTTCATAGCATCTGTGCAGTTGAAGCTCATCATGGTTGGAATGTACATCAATTGGATATCAAAACAACATTTCTGAATGGTGACTTGCATGAAAAAGTGTATGTTTTTCAGCCCCGTGGCTTTGTGCAAAAAGGGCATGAGAACTAGGTGTGCAAGTTAAAGAAGGCATTATATGGTTTAAAGCAAGCACCATGTGCTTGGTATGAAAAGTTACATGCCTATCTGATCACACATGGTTTTGAGAACAGTCCAACCGAAAGCACCTTATATGTTAAGAGTGCTAATGTTGTACTTCTGATCATTGTGGTTTACGTTGATGACACGTTGCTTACTAGTCCTCATGAGAGGCATATTGCTGATTTTAAGGCTAATTTACATGCCTCATTTGAGATGTCTGATTTGGGGCATTTGTATCACTCTTTGGGCATTCAATTTATGCATGTTGATGGTGGAATGGTTTTGTGTCAAACAAAATATATTGACACATTATTGCAACGTTTTGGCCTCGAAGACTGTAAACCTATTGCCATTCCTATGGAGAGAGGTTTACGATTGAGTCTTCATGATGCTGGAGATGCATTTGATGGTGTTCTCTATCAGTAGGGTGTTGGATGCTTGATTTACTTATGCATTACTCGGCCAGATATTCAGTTTGTTGTCTCACAGATGAGCAGGCTTATGCATTGCCTAGGAGTTAAGCATTGGCAAGCGGTTAAGTGCATCTTTTGCAACTTGAGTGGTACCCGACTACTTGGTTTGTTTTATCCCAAGGAGAGATCACTACCGCTAGATTTTCATGCTTTTTCTAACTCTGATTGTGCTAGTTGCTATGACACTCGTGTGTCTACTAGTGTTTTTTGCTTCATGCTTGGTAGCTCATGCATATTTTGGTTGAGCAAGAAGCAGCCTATTGTGGCCACTTCCAATTGTGAGCCTAAGTATAGGGTAGCTTTCACAACGAGTGTTCGAGTGTGTGTGGCTCAGACAGCCTATGGCTGATTTGGGTGTTGGTCATTCTTATACCACCACCATCTTCAGTGACAGTCAGAGCGCATTGGCAGTAGCAAGGAACCCTGTGTTCCATGCTCGCACTAAGCTCATTGATGTGCATTATCATTATGTCAGAGAGAGGTTCTCTGCTAGGGAGATCAGCTTGGCATATGTGCCCACACAATAGAACATTGCAGACCTTTTCATGAAGGCTCAACCTAGGGAGAAGTTTGAAGCTTTCTGAAAAGCTTTGGGCTTACTTCCTTTTGTGGATTGATTCCACATAGCTTGGCACTTCCTTATACATGAGTGTCAGCTCCTTGTTCACCGCATCACTCCTAGGGCGGATTTGTTGATATATTTAGGTAGTGATGTGTGTGAACACACTAGGACTACTTGGGCACTTTTTTCCCTCTTTAGGAGGTCCCCCCCTCTTATATATATGCCTATTGCCCTAACGGGATACTTATCTTTATACATTCTCTAGTAATACATTGAGTATTGTGTGTTGTGCTCCAAGCTTCTTCTTCTTCAATGTGATGTTTGCGTGCTTCCATAGATGTCTTACTCCAACAATCTGCACTTTGGCTTCTTCTTGCCTTCTTCATAGGAAGATAGTTCTTCAAAGTCTGAGTCTTGTGCTATTCATATTGAGTATTTAGTGACCAAAGAAGTATTATATCCATACCATTCTAGCTTCCTTTTCTCTCTAGTAAACCTTATAGCTTGTTGGGATGATTCTTCCACATCATTCAATTCTTGCACTTTGGCTTTGCCTTTGGAGCTCGAAGCATTAAATTCCCATCTTGGAGTCTTTTGATCAGCATCAAAATCATTTGATGATGCATCAAGTGTAAGCTCATCCTTTGTTGACATTGTTGGAAAGTCTCCCTCTAGATCATAGGAAGTTTGATTTTCTTGCAATGATCTTCAAACCAAGATTTTTTTTATCAAATATACACAACATCTCTACTTACAATGAACCCTTTGTTCTTTGGATTGTATAGCCTATAACCTTTTCGATTAAACTCATAGCCATTGAAGATGCATTTCGTGCATCTCTCTACCTTTGGATCCAATTTGCCTTTGATTTGTGAAGGTATGTGTGCATATGCTATCCACCCAAAGATTTTACAATGATCAAGGCTAGGTCTTCTTCCATTCCATGCTTCATGTAGTGTCGTGCCATCCACTGCTATTGATGGGAGTATATTGAGTCAAATATGTGGTTGTTGATACAACCTCTACCCATAAGTAGTTGGGTAATTTGTTCTCATTTGGAATTGACCTTGCAGCCTCTACAGTTGTTCCATTTCATCTCTCTTTCACTCCATTTTGCTCTAGTTTATATCTCCTACTGATCTCTCTTTTGATTCCTCTCTCTTGGAGATAAGAATCAAAGTCATGGGAGAAATTTTAACCTCCTCCATCTGACCTTAGTCTCTTCAAAGTTTTACTTGTTTGATTTTCTACAAGAGCTAGGTATATCTTGAAACATGAAAATACTTAATCTTTAAGTTTCATAAAGTATAATATTGTCCATCAACTAAAATCATCAATGAATGTCAGATATTACATGGATCTTGAGATTGAAGGCTCCTTGCTTGGTCTGCATATATTTGTATGGACTAGCTCTAGTAGATCTCCATGAATGTATCCTTTCTTTGTCAAGGTTTGTCTATGTGACTTACCAAATTGACAAGCACTACATTTTTAGATCATGCGTTGTTTGGATATGTTTGCTAGACCAAGTACACTATGATTCCTATTGATTTTCTTGAAAGCCCTTCCACCTATGTGAGCTAATCTTTTGTACCAAAGTTCCAATTCTGATGGAGTTTGACTACCATAGTTGAACAATGTAATATTTCTAGTATCCTAGAGTTCAAACGTAAATAATCTACATATATTTTCTCTTGTGACTATCCTCTTGAGTTCCTAATGTGGATCCTCAACAAACTCTCCATTCTTTTTGCATATGACTTGCAATCCTTTCTTAACAAGTTGACCTACACTTATGAGGTTCTTGGCGATAGTTGGTACATATAATACCTTGATGAATAGCTCATATTACCATCTGAAGTCTTCACATTACCTATCTTTTCAATTGGATGTCTAGTGTCATCTCTTGTTTGGAATTCATGTCTATTCCTTGGATCCTCTAAGTCTAAGAATAGAGCGACATTCCCTTCTACATGATTTGACGAACCTCGGTCGATATAGGATACATGTTCAACTACTTTACCTTGCTTCATGATCATGTTCATTAGAAGAAGTGAATCCTCTTGGGTTTGGTCATTAGCATAATTTTTGTAGTCTCTCCTTCCTCTGTATCCTCATTGGTACTTGTTGTTGTTGTTGTTGTTGTATGAGTTGTTATTGTATCCATTGTTGTTGTAGAATCTACCTATTGAGCTTCCATAGCCTCCTCTGTTATAACCTCTACCACTTTGATTCTTGGGATTCTTGAAACAATTCTTAGTGATATGATTAGTTAGGCCACGTATGGCAGATGGAGAGTCTGAGAGGTGCTCCCTTCATGATCAAAATTCTTACCTTTGCCTTTGCTATCTTCATTTTTGTTTTTATCTGTATAGAGAGTAGAGGATTGATTACCTTTTGAGTTTTCTCCATTCTTCATAAGCTTTGATTCATGTGTGAACAGTTGTCCCATGAGGGTTTTGAAGTCAAGAACTTGTGTGTCCATGTAGAAATCCATGCTTGTGGTGAAAGCCTCCTATTTGTCATCTGCCTTTGTTCCATTGATCACTTGCCTTTCTACTTTCTTCTCATCAATGGTTTCTCCAATGCTTCCAAGTTGTTCCGATATGTCCTTTATTTTGGTGAAAAAATTAGTCACACTTGGCTTTGGCATATTTCTAAGTGTCGTGAACATCCACCAGTGATTCTTCCTTGCCTTGGTGCTTGATGAGAAGAATGCTTCAAGAACACCCCACGTCTCTTGTGAAGTCTTGCAACTCCTGATGTGTGGAAGTAAAAATTAGAGATTGAGCTTAAAATATATGACCTTGCTAGAGTATCCTTTGAGCACCATGTATTTAACCTCTCTTGTTCTTCTTGTGTTGGTTGGCCCTTGCTTCTAAGGATTGCCATCATCTCAACTCGAGATATGTATCCATAAAGGTTCTCCTTTGAAGATAAGCTTCCATTATTAATGACCAAGCTGAATAGTTATGTTGATCCAATTTTTCTATGGATGATGGAAATCCATCTCCTATGTTGACTAATACCAATGTGAGGAGATAGTGAGATGATTCCAAAGATGAGGTAGTGTTGCACAAATCTTGCTCTACACCTACCAATATAACTTCAGTGATGCTTAATATACTTCATTAGCTTCACAATGATGCATAAAGATCCACCAAGTCCTTTGGAGCATCATTCTCAAATGTTTGCATCACAGATAATTTCTATATGCAAAAAATGAGCAGAACCTTCTATCTTGGGAATAGAAGGTCTTATTATTATGCTCAAAGCTCACAACCTAGCATGAACTCACCATAGAGATTTTGCATACACCTAATTCAACTTTATACCTAACGAAAGAAAGTTATTTTATAAATTTAACAACACCATACATGTAGAAATGAATTTAGCAAGTGAGGGGGTCATCCTGACTTTTTAGGATCTAGAAGGTATGTAGACATAGTCATCATCTTTGCTCCATATCTCAAGATATATAGATTTAAATCTAATCAAACTTGAAACCTAAACATTAGAAATTCACTCTAGCTATTCCAACTTACATTATAGCAAATGAATGAGTACATGCAGAGAAATTGATTCGATAAGTTCACTGAAAGGATGAAGAAGCTAGAGCAGATAGTAGATAGAGATGTACTCAATGAGATGTATCTAAATGTGAATGTTATTGAACATAAACTACAAAGGGAGTGTAGTGGACTAAACTTACATGAAGTGACTTCAATGTATGCTCACTGAAGTAGCTCAAATCCTCTCAGAGGTTCTATCTCTTTTGCAACTAGAACCATGTGTATTTATACACATTGTTCGAGTTTGAATTTGAATTTTCCCTCACCTAAACGTGGTCCTAGACTTTAGGGATGAAATTGATTTGATTGCTTTACAATTATCCAAAGTAAATACATTAAAATTTTCAAGCATGAGGTCACATGTGGTTCTCTCTGTGAGCTGATAAATAGATGTGTAGTCCTAAATCCTTAGCAAAGCACTTAGGATTGCTAATTGAAGCAAAAAAACAAACCTTGAAATCAATGAAAATGAGTACAATGAGATAACAAAAAATGTTGTGGTACAATCAGATTTGTGAAAGCCAAATTAAACCTCTAGATAGAGAGGAGCAAAATCATGAGAAACTGAGGTAACAAGAAAAAATGATGCTTGATAGACTTTAGGAATCTACTAAACTAAGTGGGAGACTCATTGAATGAAAGATACAAAGGAGAAATGGTGCTTATATAGAGATTTCAAATTTTCTAAAATCAAGCTAATCACCCACCAATCACTGTAGGTGCACATTTTGGTGGGTGATTGATAAGATTTGAATTTGATTGATTTTGGGAGAGCTTCTAACTCAATTGCATGACTTTGGATCCTCCTTTTTATTGGTTCACTTGTAAAACTCATGGATGAGTCCTTTTGCATGGTTGAGACTTGATTTTCAACATGAGGAAGAAAGAAGAAGGGAAGGTAAGAAAAGAAAGCCAATGCTCGTAAAAGAATCCATTGACACCCAATTAGAAACTGTTATAAACTCAAAGAATAGGGCATTTAGATGTATGGGTTTGCATTCTAGAAAACATTAACCATTGAAAAGATAGAAAATGAAATAAGATGATCGGGATCTAAAAGACCAAGATTAGAATTCGACTCCATTGATTTTGTAGGTATTGTTTTTGGTTGGTTTTAAATAGCTAATCATTTTCACCTTAAATCCCTTCTTATTCCAATGCTTAAGGGACTTAGGGTCATAAATCATTTAGTTTCCATCTCAAATCAATATCCTAAATCCCTCAGCTTCTCCCCTTCCTTAAAAGTGCCCCTGAATTCACCTTGTATATGATTCGGGACTACAAAGAATGTAATTCTTTTGTAGTGATCTAAGTCTTAGTGTGCAATTGAATTGGACGAATTATAGTGACTAAGGCAATACCATAAGTGAGTTACCTAATGTATAAGAGAGGGAAGAATAGTGGGTTGAAGTTTGAAGGTTGGAACATATTGGAAATATTTTGGCTATAGATTGAGAGTGTGGGTGAATTCTCATCCAATGTTTAGGCTACAATTTTAGTATGAAGTGGATCGAATTTTAGTTGTATTTCAGATAAGAAATCAAATTTAGGAGCGAAATTTGAAAATTTGGTCTATTGGGGATAAAAAATCGAGGGTATTTACACATGTTTATGAGCATAGAGCAAATCAAGATTACTAAAATATGAAAAAAAATAAGTAGGTTTGGTTGTGAATAACCTAAAGTTTCTCAAGCTTAGGACGTTGCATTTGATGATCCTACTAGGGATTTTGACTTCACATATCCAAGAGAGATTGCTAAAAGTTTTCTTGGCTCCCCATTCATGCAGCACAGCCAGTACAACCAAATTCCCTCTAGTCTTTGATTAAAAATATCCCAAGAAAGGCAAGCTTGTGGCTCTCAAAAGACCAAAGAAAAGTAGATGAAATGTGGATGGACTAACACATGAGTTGAGTTTGGTTAAAAAATGAGAAATCATGTGGACAAATGTCCCTGGTTTGGCCAAATCTCAAACTATGTGAGATGTTGGTGTTATGAGGAAATTGGACACATTGCCAAATTCTCCCACGAGTATGTACTCCTTTGGATTTTATTCCTACGTGTGCATAATGGTGAAAAAGAAGTCTATGTGAGCATGTAGGCATGGCAAAGAAGCCGTCTTCCATGAAGATCTCAATGAACGGAACTAGTTTCTGCCTTGCCTCTCTCTCTCTCTATGTCGAAGTTGAAAACAGAGGATATTATGAAGAGAAAAGGGTGAAAAGTGAGGGTTTTTTGTTAATTGGGACCTAAAGGATAACTAGGGACATCTGCAAGATGATAAATCTCATCAACATGACCAATAGCTTTGAGCATTTAAGAATAGACAAGAACATTGACCTTGATAATGAAGAAATGGTCAATGAATATGAAGATAAAATCTTAAAAGCACTGACAAGTGCACAATTTCAATTGGATTGGTTGCAAGAAGAACAAGGTAGTGAAAGAATCAAGGTGGAGAGATTAGGAAAAAATCAAAATAAAGTAGAGGAAGTCTTAGAGAAATGGGAGGAGCACTTAACATGTATGGAAAACAACAAACAAAGAGTTGAAAAAAGAAAACAAAAACTTGAGAAAGAAAATTAAAAAACGTGAGAGTGGAAAAGTTGTTAGGAAGGGTAAAGAAATAGAAAGAGAGGTACTTGAGATTAGTTCCAACTTATTGATAGTGGATTCTTATTGTCTTACAACTGAAAATGAGTCCCAACATGAGGATGGTTTGGTTAGAAGGATTGAGAAAGGAGAGGAGGAAATCAAGAAAGTACAAAATGTAATTTTCCAACTTAGCGATGAACGGGGTAGAATCAATGAAGAATTTTAATTGAAATTAGAGAAGATTAAATATTCCCAAGAACAAAGTGATAAGAAAATGGAAGCAATTGGAAAAGAGAATGCAAAGCTAAGAGGAGAGCTCGATAGATGGATGAAATTGAGATAAGAAAGAGAGGTATAGAGGAAGATAAAAATTTTGATAGAATTGAAGAGGATTTGAACATGATGCTAGGCAAGTTAAGGGAATTAGGAGGAGAGATAGAAGAGACAAACACTTTGACGGGGACACTAGATAGGTAGGCTCCACACATGAGCTGGTGTTGCACAAAACCTACTCTACACCTACCACGTTCACTCTAGGGATGCTTAATAGACTCCTTTAGCTTCATATTAATGCATTTTGGAACCATTAAGGCTTTGGAGCATCATTCCAAAAAGTCTACATAAAAAAAATAACTTTCATTTACTAGAAATGTGAAGAAACCTTCTATTTTGGGAATAGAAGTGCTTAGTATTTTGTTCAAAGCTCACAACCTCGTATGAATTGAATGGAGACATTTTGCACACATCTAACTAGAGTCTATATCTAATTGAATAAAATTAATTCATCAATTAACCTACATCATACACAGAGAACTGAATCTAAGAAGTCAAAGGGTTCATCCTAACATTTCAAGATTTAGAAGGTGTGCAAACATAGTCACCTTCTATGCTTAATATCTCAAGATCCTATGAACTACATTTGATGAACATTCATATGCAAGTAATAAACACTTCAATCTAACTAACCCAAGATAAATTACAGAAAATGCATGAATACACACAGGGTAATGGATTCTACAATATCATTGTAATGATGAAGATGTAGTAGAGAACATCTCAATATATGCTAACTAAAGTAGCTCAATGCTTCTTAGGATGACTCTCTTTTTTCACGACTAGAAGTATGTGTATTTATCCACATGTTCTCATTTTGAATTTGAATTTTCCTTCACCTAAAAGTGATCCTACACTTTAGGGATGATTTGAATTTATTCTTCCTACCACATGAGTCCTGGGTTCAACTCTCTAACTTTAGGAGATTCCTTATTCTCTTAGCTCTTATGGTTATCCAAAGTAATTATGCCCAAAATGAATAGCATAGGTTCACATGTAGTTCTTCTTGTGAAGAGATAAAATGATGTGTAGTCCTGACTAATTAGCCAAGCAGTTAGGGTTGATAATTGCACCAATAGCTCCCCCTCAAGGCTAAGATGCTTGAGTCTTCAATCCTTCATGATTTCCTATAATCCAATCATTGATTTGAACCTATTCAATTTGCTTCCATCCAATGCCTTTGTCATCATATATGCACATTGTTGATGTGTGGGTACATATGAGAGTTGTATTTCCTTACTCATGATCTTTTGTATGAGATAATGGTCGTGAACCTCTATATGTTTAGTCCTATCATGAGAGATAAGGTTAGGAGCAAGATTTAATGAACTAATCTTGTCCCCAAATATATGTGGAGTAGAAGTATTCAATCCTAAATCTGAATATAAGGTTTTAATCCACATACCATCTTGTGTAGCATTTACAAGTCCTCTGTATTCAGCTTATGTTGATGAAGGAGCAACTATACATAGATATGTACGTATGTATACACACACACGCACACATACGTAGATAAAAACATATGCGCACACACACACATATATATATATACATATATATATATATATATATATATATATATATATATATATATATATATATATATATATATATATATATATATATATATATATATATATATATATATATATATATCACTCTATCTTTTGCCACCCACTGAAGAAATGCTACGCTTCATGGTACATGATTGTGTATTCGAAAGATTGCTACATCTGGAATCGTCTGATTGCATTGTTATGCTACGAGATTCGTTGGATGGACACGTCAAATTCTGGCTTCAATTCAGAGAAGGGGGATTTTTTTTTTCTGAAATGGTATGGGATCCCAAACAAAGTTCCGATGGTATTGAAATGATATGTGACGTTGTAGCATCCCAAACAAAGATCCGATGACATTTCCATTATAAAAAGCGGGATCATTAATTATCCAGACGCCTAAATCCATAGATCACGTACGCAAAGACACTTGTTCCATAGTTTAGGATTATTCAAAAAAGAAAAAAGAAACATAATGAGGGGCTGTCGTATATGGAAGGGCGAATATATGGTGTGTTTTCTAGGATGTTGAGCTGCTAGATTAAATGCAACGAACATGTCAATGACATTGTTCATGAAACTGCTCCATATTGCTCTGTATGTTATCAAGAGAATCGCTATAGAAACGATGCACATGTAAAGATAAATAGTGCATTATCTACCTGTAAGTATTCGCAAACGTATATTACAACCAAGTAAATGGAGAGAATTGCTTAAATCGTAAAGTAGAAAAATGCACTTGCCTTGGTGTTTAGACAAAAGAAAAGGATTTTGATGCTAAAATACCATCGCGAAACTTGATTATGAGAAGGGATATTATAAAGGTTGATAAGCTTCATGGTATGCAACGAAGAATATGGTTGTGTTTGATTCATGTATATGAACAACCATATGTTGATTATAGTTAACCTATGTTGATTATAGTTAACCTCGTAAAATTTGAGTGCATTATTACCATGTTCATGTAATCAATAAAACATAATTACCTTGGCACGTTATATAAAATGGATGTCAAAAGTGAAATCTTTAATGGATGTTTCCATAAGGCAATACGCATGAAGCAATTTCAAGATTATGTGCATCCTAAAAATCCACATTACATATGCAAGTCATTGACTGCATTTTATCGATTGAAACATGTGATCATTCTCACTTGCAAGTGCTTCATAGTGGGGAAAATCAACCTATTATTGCATTAGGTATTAGTAAAACTAGTTAGTTAAAAATTGAACAAATCAATTCTAGATCATAATGGATCAAGTGCGTGCTTAAAGAAATAGATATCTACATTCATAAAGAAGTGGTTATTTATTGGAAGAATGCCAATAGTATCCTGTGACAAAAAAAACTTCGGCCAAAGATGCAATAACAAGGAAGATGAAAATTCATTATGACATTGTACATGGAAAAGTGGGTCTAATGAAGTTTAGATCAGCTATATCTAAACTCAGTAATAGTGGTTGATATTTTTAGGATAGCTCTATGTGAAAAAGAAAACAACGGTTTTACTTCAAAGAAGCATGAAAATTTTGAGGTCTGTAGATTTGTCTAAATAGTGTATGCTTGGCATATAAGCTAATTTTTTAGATTGAGAAGAGATTTAATGACTTTGAACCTTGTGTAGAAACTAAGCAAAAGCTCAGTTTCAGCTTGAGAAAGAGATTTGATGGCGTGGAACCTTGTGTAAAGAAGAGATAAAACTATAATATATACATGAATTCTGATTCATACTTGCTGTATGTTCGATATTTTTGGAGATGGGTTTTACTGCCTTTGGTTGTGGATGATGTAAATACGGAAGAGAATAACAAGCGCGTTTTATGCATGTGGATACTTAATCTCTTATATATTTCAAATCTTTAGCGAATGTCTTTACGTAACATCAATATTTCTTGCAAATTGATGATTAAAGAAAAGATTAAAGAAAAGAGGCAGTTCCTCCAGGATGAGTTGTACAGCAATCTTAAAGAAAATCGAGTCTTTGTGGGTGATGTGGCTCACGATATGTACTCCAGCGTCAAAAGATCACACATTCTCATAAAGTCCATTACTGAAAGACTGAACAAAAAATGGAATTTTCTATGGAATCATAAAGTCCATTACTGAAAGACTGAACAAAAAATGGAATTTTCTATGGAATCCACATCAGTGGAAGTATAAATTTAAAAGCATCTGGGCCTTTCCCCTCTCTAATAAACATTCTTTCTTGTTATGGATGGTAACTCGCAAAGGCATCTAGACAGGAAGCAAAGCAAAGAAGTATAGCATTGACGCAGGAAATTGTTGCTTTTGTGACCCAGTTGAAGATTTGGCTCATCTTTTTTTCACCTGTCTGAAGGCTCAAAGATTTTTGAAAGGGATAAAGTTGCACTGTTTCAATATTGTTTTGAAGTCTCTCGGTTTCAGAGAAATCCTCCTTAGTGAATCCAACAATATGGATATAGTTTTATGGCAACTTCTAAGAGCTCATATTCTCTGGTCAATCTGGACATATAGAAATTGCAAGGTTTTCTCCACTTGCAACAAAAAAAAAAATTTCTCCTGCCTGGTGGGAATGAAGAGAATCTTGAATTATTGTAAAACTCTCACCAAGGAAGATCACACTGATTTAAATAACCCCTCCCTTGTGATCAAGAACTCCCCCAGTAGCTCCTGGAGGGAGAAACTTTTTTCTCTTTATTCGGACTCTAGGTTGAGTATCATCCACATCTTGGAAATGTATATCAATAGCCAAACTATGTAAAGTGCATGTGTACGTGCATGCATGAGTGTGCATGTGCACATATGTGTATATGTGCATGTGAATGTTTAAGTGTGAATATGGTAATTGACGAAACAAAATAATTTAAATGATTTATAAACAATGAAAATTGAACTTACAATAATTAACCATATATTATGCTCCGTAAACTTCTTGAATAACATGCAATAAAATTATGCTCCGTAAACTTCCTGAATAACATGCAATAAAAAGAAAGAAAGAGAGAGAGAGAATTACAATGTCTGCTGTTTCTGTTTGTAAAAAAGATCTTGATTATCGACAAAGAGAAACACAATGGGAGATCGAGTGGCAAATGATATACGATTCCTTCTAAAATCATGTCTGATCCTTTATAACCATCAATCCCTGTCACGAGCTTTATAAGTTCTCCAAGTCAAGAAATAGCTGACCCGTTCTTAGAGCGTTCGTGTTCTTTGCGTACTAATAATCTTTACGCGATTCCTCTCACTTACTCGGGAGTCTGTACAGGAGCCATTTATACTGTGCAGTAACGCTGAGCGTTCAAGAAGGCGATGGACATCTTCCTCTCTGCCTCTGCACAATCGACATGATTCAAGGTCCAAGAAAAGTGTGTAAAAAAAAACAAGGTTATGAAGTCGGGAACGTTAGAAAGTTATCGTTCCGGAACTCCGTAAAAAACATGGGCAATATAGTTTGACAAGATTGATGCTAAAAGAAACTCATAGTCTATGTAGCTTCTGTTCCGATCTCCACAAACTCCAAGCACGGAAGCTCGGGATTAGGACTCCCTCCTGAGTAGTGTCTGGATTTTCTTATTCGGAACAATCAATTTAATACTCGTCAGCTGTGTGAGTCTTTGTTTGCAGAGATAAACAGAGCTGCCAGGCACGAGCTTAGGTTTAAAGTAAAATAGATATAGAAAACAGAGATGATGTGATCATGCGAAGATTTGCAGAAACAGAAAACAAAAGTTTTTGTAGATTGTTTATATGCCGACATTCGGCCGCGTCGTACAATCGTATATCAAGTGAAATAGTTGAAAAATGAAGGACCTTGATGAAGAGATGGAAACATCATGAGACCTATGTGTTGAGAGCATCTCATATATTAATGTAAAGGAAATTGTTGAAGAGATCAACTTTGAAGCAGAGTCAAAAGAGGTAAAACATTTTGATGTGGAAACTTTCAGAGAAATGACAAACATAAGACGGCATATGGGGGATGTAAATGTATCAAAAACATTCATTCCTCATTCCAAACCTACCATTTTCTTTTGTCTTTGAAAGTGACTTTATTTCCCTCTATTTTATTCTACTGTTGTCTTGAAGCCATAGTTGAATTTGAAGCAATTGCAAGGAAATAAACTAACGAGGAAAATAAGAACAAAGAGGAGTGATTTCTTGGCCTTGTGCTTGTCAAATGATTCATTCAAAGATTGTGCCAAATAATTGTCTATGTTCTTTTAGAGGAAACTTTAAGAAAAGCCAACACTAACATATGAAAATTTTGACAACATGCAAAAAGAACTTGGAATTCACTCTTTTAGAAGAGGATATTCTTTTGTGGATGTTATCTGTGAGACATAGCCAATGCAAGTGATTAAGCCCACTGAAGGTTTTCTGATGCGCCGAAATAGCTTGTATAGGCTGTTTCCTAGAGTCATATGATACAATAGGCTTTTAAAGTTTTTTCTTGTGTAATTACCCATTTCCTCATCAAAAAAGATAATTCCAAAGGAAATAAGCAAAATAACCTATTATATCTTAAAATGAAAACATGACCAATGCAAGGGATTATGATCATAATAAATTCTTGGATGGGCCTAATTGCTTGCATTGGGCATATTCAAGACTCATAAGATTTACCATTTTGCATTGCTTACTTTTATTTTTTGCAATTATCTATTTCCTCATCAGAAATAAGGAAAATACAAAGTGTATCTTATTAGTTTTGGACACAAATGTAAGGCATTAGTTCCATACAATTTCTAATGAGCCTAATCTCTTGCATCGTTCATATGCTAGAAAAATGCAGTTATCTTGGTTTTTAGACAAAAGAAAAGGATTTAGATGCTAAAATACCATCGCAAAACTTGATTAACCAGAAGGAATATTATAAATGTTGATAAAGCTTCATGGTATGCACTGAAGCATATGGTTGTGTTTGATTTATGCATATGAACAACCTTATGCTGATTATACTTAACCTAGTAAAACTTGAGCATTATTACCATGTTTATGAAAATCAAGATTCTGGCTTATGTATTTCCTTCACGCAAACCATAAAAAAGTGATGATGTCAAAAGAGAAGAAAAAAAAAAAGATTTTATATTATCGTCCAATTTATAAAGCGGATGACATCTAATATTTTCCTCATGATGCTTTGGAAAAAAAAAAAGCAAGCATGTTTAACCTCTTGAAGGAAGTAAACAAGCGTCAAGAAAATACATTGTTTCGTAGTGCAGGTTTACTAGGCTCCATCCAATGGATGGATAAGATTTTTAGAATAAATCGAAGAATTTTCACAATGCATATTGATAAAAAAAAAATATCAAACGTGCTGGACCTGCGACTTAGTGTGAAGCACCAAAGAGTTGAAATTGGAGAAAAGTTAGAGATGAAAGTGAGAGATGGGAATGAATGAAACATACAAACCATGCAACGCATAGATTATTACGGATCTTTTTGAACGCTATATAATTTTGTGAGACATATAATTACTTTGGCAAGCTATATAAAATGGATGTCAAAAGTGAACTCTTAAATGGATGTTTCCAAAAGGAAGTACGCGTGAAACAATTTAAAGATTATGTGGATCCTAAGAATCCACACTACATATGCAAGTCAATGACCGCATTTTATCGATTCAAACATGTGATCATTCTCACTTGCAAGTGCTTCATAGTGGGGAAAATCAACCTATTATGGCATTAGCTATTACTAAAGACAGTTAGTTAAAAACTAAACAAATCAACTGTAGATCATAATGGATCAAGTACGTGCTTAAAGAAATAGATATCTACATTCATAAAGAAGTGGTTATTTATTGGAAGAATGCCAATATTATCCTGTGACAAAAAAAGATTGGTGAAAGATGCAATATCAAGGAAGATGAAAATTCATTATGACATTGTACATGGAAAAGTTAGTCTAATGAAGTGTAAATCAGCTACATCCAAACTCAATAATAGTGGTTGATAATTTTAGGAGAGCTCTATGTGAAACAAAAAGCAATGATTTTACTTCAAAGCAGCATAAGAATTTTGAGGTCTGTAGATTTGTTTAAATAGTGTATTCTTTCATTGTATGTACTCGGATGTTCGGCATATTAGCTAATTTTTCAGATTGAGAAGAGATTTGATGACTTTGAACCTTGCATAGAAACGAAACAAAAGCTCATTTTCAGCTTGAGAAAGAGATAAAACTATAATATGTACATGAATTCTGATGCATACTTGCTTTAGGACTTGATTTACGATCAAATGCCTTTCTTTTTCGGTAAAAGTTTTTTCCAGCGATGGCAGAGATGCTCAAAATCTGTATATGACGCCAAACGAAGCTCGAAAATGCACGTTTACCATTCTGTGTCCTTGAAATCATTTCAGTAGTCTTCGAGTGTCCATCCGTGATGATACTTCGCTTTGTACCATTATATATCCTCGTTATATTCACCCTTATTGCTGTATGTTCGATATTTTTGGAGATGGGTTTTACTGCCTTTCGTTGTAGATGATGTAATTACGGAAGAGAATAACAAGCGCGTTCTATGCATGCGGATACTTCATCTCGTGTATATTTCAAAACTTTAGCGAATGTTCGATATGTATGAATATATTTTTTCCCGTGTGTGTGTATGAGAGAGAGAGAGAGAGAATTACAATGTCTGCTGTTTATGTGCGTAAAAAAGCTCTTCATTAACAATGAAAGAGAAACAAAAAGCGACATCGTCGAAAGGATGTTCTTCTTCTCGAATCTTTAAACCTTCCTCTCAATTACTCGGGAGTCACTAGAGGAGCCATTTATACTGTGCAGTAACGCTAACCATTCAAGAAGCTGGACAGCTTCGTCTCCGCTCTGCACAATCTATATGTTTCAAATTCCAAGAAACTGTGTAAAAAAAGGGAGGTTATAAAGATCGGGAACGTTATAAAGTTATCGTTCATGAACTCCGTAAAAAGCATGGGCAATATAGTTTGAGAAGATTGATGTTAGAAGAAACTCATACTCTATGTTTCTTCTGCTCCGATCTCCACAAACTCCAAGCACGGAAGCTCGGGATTAGGACTCCCTCCTCCGTGGTGTCTGCATTTTCTTATTCGGAACAATCAATTTAATACTCATCAGCTGTGTGAGTCTTTGCTTAAATTTAAAGTAAAATAAATATAGAAAACAGAGGCGATGTGATCATGCGAAGATTTGCAGAAACAGAAAACAAAAGCTTTTGTAGATTATTTATATGCCGACATTCGGCCGCCTCGTACAGTCGTAGATCCTATCAAGATGACGCCTCTTCCACGCTTATAGAAATGTCCGCCATAGTCTTAGTATGTAATCCAGAGCACGATGAACAAAACTGGTAAATCTAGATATTTTCTCGCTCCAAATACCGAATGTCCTGGCGAATGTAGCGTCAATCAATGTAGAATTCGAAATTTATATGCTCGTACATTGGTCAAATCTAGAATATATCGAGGTTCCGTGCACTGCGCAGCAAGCAAATGGCATAAAAGTCTAGTACTATGAGCAAGATGTGCGGCATTGGCGTCACAATTCCTGAGAAAGCGAATTCTTCAAGGATCGTGACGGTAAACAAACCGAATCGGGTTGTTTAGACTTTGTGAAAAAGGCTTCATGGCATGCTTCTGGACCGACCTGATATGAGATACTGATAACTACAGATTTAATCGAGTTGTTCTCCTCACAGAGAACTTATATCCTGCTATAAAACAGTTGATTTGACACATCAATCTGTGTCACCATTCGAGACGAAGCGAGCGCGCAACCAAGAATTTTCTTAAAAGGAAGTTCGATTTTACGGTCTGCTTTTGTTTGATCGCTTGAATTAATGCTCCTCTTTGATAGCTTGAATTAATGAAAAGTATCATGTGATTCATAGTATCCATGGAAACTCTCGAATCCTATAGAATGCTCGATACATACTAAGATTGAACAAAGGCCAACATGAGTGCTAGAGTGACCAAAGGCCAATGGTTTCTATAAGCCATCTGATGTTAACATCTCTTTAAAAAATGATGAGATGAAAGTATTACTTAACAATAAAATAGGCAAACATAATAAAAAATAGGCAAACATAGATTCGTTGAAAACAAAGCAAACACCTAAAACACTTGCATACATCCATGATCGTTTGCACATTTATTTTTACAAGCGATGGTTCCTATGCACCATCTAAAATCTAAAGCTTTATTTTTCACAACATAAGCTTTCCGTTTCATTAGAATATTTCTAGATGCATAGGAACATGTACATGAACATGTTGATACGTCGAAGGGGAAGCCCATATAGTATTTTTCTGTGCATGAATGCGCACAACAACATGTAATGCATGAGCGATAAGCATAGTTGAAGCAAAGGACTCCTTGAATCATTGATTACATGCATGCACATGCATTTGAATGCAAGTATGTGCATTAACATGAATAGACTTCACTTTTTGTTTTCTTACATGAAGGAAACAATTAAGTAAACAATCTTCGATAGTTATTTTTAAATGGAACCATGAAATTTGGAAACCAATGAAGATCAGGTACTTGAAAGGTCATGCTAGCTAGATCTTGCTATACTAGGGTATCAAATGCTTATTTTCAAATTTGGTGGGAGAATGTACACCTTCCCTTTGTAGCCTAGAAGCATAAATGGCCTCACATGTATACTCATAATTACCTCTATTCTTTGAAATTGATGATTTTGTGAACAGAGATGATAAGACTTATTTGACTAAATAATCATGTCATTCGCATGCGAAGGACCTTAGGAAAGTGTCCACATGAGGGACGCTTGGCTGTTCCATAGGAGATAAAACCCCTCGGCCTAGAGGTATATATATGGGTGGAGTTGGTTGGGAGGATACATGCATGTAATAGAAGATGACACCTGTAAATGGAAAGCTACACACTTGTATGTAGACACGTGCATTAGAGCACTCGTTAGAGATGCATCCTCCTCCTCCACAAAGGAGGACTTGTTGTGCTCTCTTCATTGTGGTGATGCTAGAATGAGTTGTCATGCACCTTTTAAGGGTTCATTCATGCACCTTTTTCTGTGCATGAATTTGCACAAGATCAACTAATGCACACATACATACATGGATACATGCATACATAGATACCTACATGCATACATACATACATACATACATACATACATACATACATACATACATGATTAGATAAATATATACTTACATATGTAGTTACATACATACATGCATGCATACATACATAAATATAGATATACATACATAAATATATACATATGCACATACATACTTCTATATTCCAACACCACCTCTATAGTGGAATACAATCACCTTTTTAGTGCAACACACCATATGCTTTGTGGTCTACTGCCCATATGCGGGCAACAAGTGAAGCCCATCAACATATATAGTCATAGTTTCATGTACTGTTTCATGTGTTCGGATGCATGCATTTTGCTCAAAATTTGGGTCTTCAAAAGGCCTTACCATCGGCCTTGGGGATCAATGGACCACCCATCGCTCTCCCTCGGATGGGTTCATTGTTCCCTCGATTCCCCCATACATGAAGATGTCATAGGGGAAGTTGCACGCTATTAACAGGTCACTTTTATAGCCTCAAAAAGATATCCATAAATAATGAACTTCATGTGCTACCAAAAAGAAATGAGTTAGGCTCATAAAGAGTATCTAGACCTACAATCACTCTTGGCCTCATATGAGTTCCTATCTAGTAACCTACAGAATGTCCATTACTGTCACATGGCTTCTCCTCATTTTTCATGGAGAAGAAGAGGTGATAGATGTATGCTTGTGAGAAGATTCTACTGAGGACACTAATGTTGGAGGAGATGGTGGATAGTCTTTAGAGATGAAGTGGTGTTGCTTAAACCTGCTTCACACCAGCCAAAAACAATTGTTGGAGAGTGTAGCGGGCCTCTTCAGCTTGTTGATGATCATAAATAATCACCTATGTTGTTTGAAACATGATCCACTATTAAGGGATCAAAATAGATAGGTAGGAAATTGATCCAAGATCATAGACTTGCTATTTTAGTCTCTACACCTATCCAATATAATGAACAGTGCTTTGAGCATGATAGCAATTAGCTTAATTCCTTTTGGTGATGTCTAATTGACTTAGATGTCTACCAATCATGAGTAATCTCAATAAAAAAGATGAACTACATGTGCAGTATGATGTTTATCAAATCATAGGACTTCCTCGACATTTTCGAGATGCATCAGCCAATAGACCAAAGAGTAATGAAGTGAATATATCTCACGATTCACAGAAGCAATGATAATGAGATTTTGTACCTATAAAGTAGACAATATAATGAATCTATGATGCTTTAAATCATGACAAATAATCAATCATACATTGAGAACAAGCTCTGAGAAGATCACTGTACTGATGTAGTCATGACAAAGAAGTGAAGTAAAAATATATGTATTAGATCACATAAAATTACAATGTCATTGGCAATAATATATTGCACAATGTGAGGAAAGTGATTGAGCTATGGAATAAGATCTCAAAGCACAATGAATCCCTCTCAATTGATTTCCTAGTCGAGGCATCTCCATGCATGTCCTTTTTATCTACTTTTGTAGTTGCGTTTGGAGCCAATCTTTTGAATTCAAATTCAGAAGTCCACCTAAAAATAAATCCTAAACTATAGGATATATTCTCATCAATCAACTATGATATTTGATGCTTCCTAAATTCCTCATTGAAGTAAGGTTCTTTTACAAAGGTAAATGTAATTGATTTTTCAAGGGATTGATCATATACGGCTCCATGAGAAATATACTAATCATCCAAGTATGTGGGCTTGGATTCTCTTGTACCAATGGCTCACCCTCAAGCCTAACATGCTTGGTCTTCATGGCTCCTTGATTTCCTGCAAATCAATCATCAATTTGAACCTATTCATCTTGCTTCCATCCAAAGACTTTGTGACTATATCTGCACATTGTAAATGAGTTGATACGTAGGACAATTGAATGTCCTTGCCAAGAAATTTCCCCCTTACATAATGATAGTGCACTTCATTTTCCTTAGTCCCTGCATGATATACATGATTAGCAACCTAATGAAGCAAGCTAGTGTTGTCTCCAAAAATTATTGGAGTGTAAGAGTGTAAACCCAAATCTCTGTAGAGTTGCTTCAGCCACATATCCTCTTCGGTTGCATTTGCCAAGGCTCTATATTCTACCTCTGTAGATGAAAATGCCACAATTGGTTGCTTCCTGGATGACCATGATGTAAGCTTTGAACCTACAAAAGACAAGTATCCTTAAGTGCTTCTCCTATCACTACAAGGAATACGGGAGCATAGCGACAATTAAGATGACACAATTTCGTCACTATAAAATTGTATAAAGTGTCACAAGAAGTGTCAAGTGTGGAAGGTTAGTTAAACAAAGTGAAATATGATGGGATATGCGACGCTCACATTGAATGTCACTAATGTGACAATTTAAGAAAGCGTCACTTATGTGATGCTATTTGCATCGCATAAGCGACATTCATTAACATCACTTATGTGAACATAATTGGATGGGCCTTTATGATGCCTTAGCATCGCTTACATGATGGGTTTTTTGACAAAAAAAATTAAAACATTGGAGGCTCTTTGATCGGCATATGCACACATCTGATCGAAGATCTCTCGAATGTTCGCAGTTGTGCTTTGCCTATGAGCTGAAACAATCGCTTGTAGAATTGTTGTTTTGTCTAATCTCTATCTTATTGTCTCTCTCTATCTCTGTTTCTCTCTTTCTACCTCTTTCTCTCGTTGAATTCTCTCTCTCTCTCTCTCTCTCTCTCTCTCTCTCTCTCTCTCTCTCTCTCTCTCTCTCTCTCTCTCTCTCTCTCTCTCTCTCTCTCTCTCTCTCTCCCTCTCTCTCTCTCTCTCTCCCCTTTATTGCAGGTTATTCAAGAAGCTAACCAAGCAAAAAATATTAAGTACAATTTCCATTCTTTGTATATCATTTGAATTGTGTTATTTTCATTATTTAGCATACCCACACTTATTGATATGCACATATACACTTATACATGATGAAGATGCACATTCACGCATATACACATATACGCATGCACATACACACACATATATACACACATATACATGTGCACATACACTTACACATACACACACATACACATGCATATGCACAAACATTTCTACAACCACATAGAAAGACTTTCATGCATGCATAATTACATATATACATACACATATGTTGGGAAAGATGGATGGATGCACCAAGAGACTGAGTAGGTACTGCTAAACCTGCTTTGTACCAGCCCTCTTTTGCTTCAGAGTTGATAACTAGACCTCCTTAGCTTTCCAATGACACCATAAAATTTCCTATGTACTTTGGAAGTGATGTGTGTAATGATTGAATCAAAACAGATAACTTTGGAAGTCACAAACTCAAGAAAACCTTCTATTTATTTCTTGACACCTGCTCGGTATTTTGCTCAATATGACCAGCACAGTAGGAATTGGAAAAATTCCTTTTAGGGGTATCTAATTAGCTTAGTAAGCTACTTATTCCAAGTGGAATGATGTAAAATAATAAACTATGCTAAGATAAATCAATTTAGCAAGTTAAGCTATACCCCTGACTTTTTAGGACTGTAGCAGAAAATGACCAAAGATCACCTCGACGTAGAATTTCTCCGAAATGGGTGAGTAGAATGCCTTCAAACTTTGATATCATGTCGATTACTTCAAGCTAAATCCAACAAGCTTTGAATCACTGAATTTGGTGAAGAATTGACCGAGATATGGCCTTGACAAGTTGACAGACTTTTGAGTAGACTAACAGAGAGCTCAGAGATGGACAATGTGAATGTATGTATTAATGAACATTTTTATACAACTCCATTGGCATGAATATCATTGCCAAATGGTGTAGAGAGGTGTGGGCTAGAATGTAGACCTCACACACACTCAAAAATCAGTAATGCTAGGCTCGAGAGTGCTCTCTCTTACCCGCGACTTTTCATGTCCATTTTTATAAGGAATGAGTAAAAGTTTGAATTCAAATTCAAACTTTTGGCTCCCTACGTAAAGTGGTAATTAACCACTAGCATATGTTCCTATGCTTCTTCATGTATGTATAAACTTCAATGCATCCTTTGTGCCAAATGTGTAGGCTTGTAATTTACACCAACAGCTCCCCCTCAAGCCAAACATTTTGGCTTAAGTCTTCATCTTCAATCTTCAAGTATATCCTGCAATCCAATCATGGATTTGAACCTGCAAAGTTTGGTTCCATCCAAAGCTTTAGTCAACAAATCTGCACATTGCATGTTGGTTGATACATAGGTTAGTTGAATGTCCTTGCTTATCGATTTCTCTCTCACATAATGGTAATGGACCTCTATATGTTTGGTCCTAGCATGATAAATAGGATTAGCTGCAAGGTGAAGAGAACTTGTATTATCTCCAAAGATAATTGGTGACCTAGTGTATAATCCCAATTCTATATACAAAAGCTTAATCCATATTGCTTCCTGTGTGGCATTAGCCAGCCCTCTATACTCTGCCTCTGTGGAAGACAAAGCAGCAGTAGGTTGCTTCTTTGAAGACCATGAAATTGGTTTGTCACCTGCAAAAGAAATATATCCAGAAGTGCTCCTCCTATCATCCTTGCATCCTGCCCAATCTGCATCTGAATAAATTTTGATATCAATGTTTGAAGTGTAAGGGAAATACAAACCATGGTTCTGTGTACCCTTGAGATACTTCAGGATTCTCTTGGCAGCCTCTAAGTGAGGTATCCTTGGCTTGTGCATAAATTGACTTGGCACACTAAATCCATATGCAATATCTATCCTTGTTAAGGTAGCATAGTTCAAGCTACCCACCATACTTTGATAGCATGTAATGTCATTGACTTCATCACCTTCATGGGCACTTAGTTTTAGGTTTACCTCCATTGGAGTGCTTGCTACTTTGGCATCCTGCAAGTGAAACTTCTTCAACATGTCCTGTATATACTTTTTCTGAGTGATGTATATCCCAGAATTAGTGTAGACTAATTCAAGTCCCAAAAAATACTTCAATAGACCAAGATCATTGATCTTGAACTCCTTCATCATTTGACTTTTGATATATCTGATTCCATTGACATCATTACCTGTAATGATGATGTCATCAACATAAAGACAAAGATATATTACCTCTGAATTACTTCTCTTGATGAACAGAGAAGTATCTGCCTTGCTCATGACAAATCCTTGGTCTTGGAGATATGTAGTTAACCTGTAATTCCATGCCCTAGGTGCCTGCTTCAATCCATATAAAGCCTTTTTCAATTTGCAAACATATGTTACCTTCTTAGGGTCCTCATAGCCAGGAGGTTGTGACATATATACCTCCTCTGAAATCCATCCATTCAAGAAAGCATTCTTGACATCCAATTGGTACATATTCCAATTTTTTGATGCAGCCACACTTACCAACACTCTGATGGTTGGCATCTTGGCCACAGGTGAGAATGTCTCCTCATAGTCAATGCCTTGGGTTTGTGCAAAACCTTTGGCTACCAATCTGGCTTTGTACCTATTAATTGTGCCATCAGAATTTCTTTTAAGCTTATAGATCCATATGGATCCTATTACCTTCATTGAGTCCTTCTTAGGTACTAACTCCCATGTGTCACTCTCCTTGAGTGCTTCAATCTCCTCATCCATAGCTTCTTTTCATTCTGATTTGGTTATTGCTTCTTCATATGACCCTGGTTCTTCATTTGACAAATCTTTGGCAAGATAAACAGAATGTTTAGTAACAAGAGATGTATCATACCCATATCTGATAGGTTTTTTGCTTTCTCTTTGTGATCTTCTAAATGGTTGAGGTGAAGATTCAGGTATGTCTTCAAGCTTCTTCATCTTCATTTTGCCTTTGGACTTCCATGCTTTGAATTCTTCAAGGTTGATAGTATCTTCATCATCTGAACTTCAGGCTTCATTTTGAGTAGGTTCATCCTTTGTAAGACTTGGAAATTCCTCTTCCAAATCATAGGTTAACTTAACCTTCTTGCATTCATTCTCATACAAGAATCATTTTCATCAAAGACAACATCTCTGCTTACCATCAATCCCTAAAGTGTGTGATCTTTATAACTGTATAGTGCAATGTTCTTTGTATCTTCTAACTCAAAAGTGAAAAGTCTACCTGATTTTTCTCCTTTAGCAATCCTCTTGAATCCATGTCTTGGATCCTCCACAAATGCTCCATATTGGTTGAATCTGACCTACAAACCTTTCTCCAGAATCTGACCAACACTCATCAATTTTTTGGTAATGGTTGGTACATAGAGTACCCTGCTCAACAAATTCTGATTTCCATCACAAGTCTTAACATTTCCAACTTTAACTATAGAATGCTTTGTGTCATCACCTGTTTGGACTTGATGCTTACCTTTTGGTTCCTCAAGATCAGAGAGTAATGCTACATTGCCTGCCACATGATTTGAACATCCTGAGTCAATGTAGAATAGGTGTTCATCATTTGTACCTGATTTTGAAGTCATATTCATGATTAGAACAGAGTCATCCTGCTCCTCTGTGTAGTTGTTGTAATCCTTCCTAGATTTGAATCCTCCTTGGTAGCTGCCATTGTTATTATTGATGTAGTTGTTGTTTGTAGTTATTGTTGTAGCTTTGGTGATGGTTGAATCTACCTCTTGACTGTGAGTAGCCACCTTTTTGATATCCTCTTCCTCTCTGATTCTTGTAATTCCTGAAACACTCATCTGTAGTATGATTTGATAGACCACAAATGTTGCATGGTGAGGAGATATAAGATCTCCCCTTACCTGGCTTACCTCCTCTACCCCTTCCTCTTGATGATCTACCTCTGCCTGCATAGTTGGCTTGGGAGGTAGAACCTTCATCTTCCACCTTCTTGCTTTTGCCTTTATCTTTAGACTTCTTATCAGTATATAGGGCAGAAGAGTTATTACCTTTGGATGTATCTCCATTTTTGTTGAGCTTTTCTTCATGAGTAAACAATTGTCCCATGAGAGTTGTAAGATCTGGAGTGTGCATGTCCATGTAAAGATCCATAGCTATGGTGAAGATTTCCCATTTGTCATCAGCCTTGATCCCATTGATCACTTGCCTTACAATTTGTTCTTCTTCAATCTCTTCTCCTATCTTGGTCACAAATTCTGAAACAGCTTGCTTAGGTTGCTTCCTTAATGTTGTGAATTCAATCCACAACTGATTTTTCCTAGCCCTTGTGTTGGAGGAAAAATATGATGACAAGGTTTCCCAAGTCTCTTGGGATGTCTTACAATTTCTAATATGTGGCAAAATAAAATCAGATATAGAGTTGAGTAAATAAGACCTTGCCAATGCATCCTTAGCACACCATGTGTTGAGCCTTTCATGTTCTTCCTTGGTTGGTAATCCTCTTGTTTTGAATGAGGGCAATTCCTCATCTCCTGAGATGTATCCATAGAGACTCCTTCCTTGTAGGTAGGTCTTCATCCTTAGAGACCATGCTTGATAGTTGTTCCTGTCCAATTTATCAATGAATGAAGGAAAACCATCTCCCATTTTACCTTAGTAAGCTCTAATACCACTGTTGGGAAAGATGGATGGATGCACCAAGAGTCTGAGTAGGTACTCCTAAACCTGCTTTGTACCAGCCATCTTTTGCTTCAGAGTTGATAACTAGACCTCCTTAGCTTTCCAATGACACCATAAAATTTCCTATGTACTTTGGAAGTGATGTGTGTAATGATTGAATCAAAACAGATAACTTTGGAAGTCACAAACTCAAGAAAACCTTCTATTTATGTCTTGACACCTGCTGGGTATTTTGCTCAGTATGACCAGCACACTAGGAATTGGAGAAATTCCTTTTAGGGGTATCTAATTAGCTAAAGCTACCTATTCCAAGTGGAATGATGTAAAATAATAAACTATGCTAAGAGAAACCAATTTAGCAAGTTAAGCTATACCCCCGACTTTTTAGGACTCTAGCAGAAAATGACTAGAGATCACCTCGACGCAGATTTCTCCAAAATGGCTAAATAGAATGTCTTCAAACTTTGACAGCATCTAGAAGATTACTTCAAGCGGAATCCAACAAGCTTTGAATCACTGAATTTGGTGAAGAATTGACCAAGATATGCCATTGACAAGTTGACAGACTTTTGAGTAGACTAACAGAGAGCTCAGAGATGGACAATGTGAATGTATGTATTAATGAACATTTGTATACAACCCCATTGGCATGAATATCATTGCCAAATGGTGTAGAGAGGTGTGGGCTAGAGTGTAGACCTCACACACACTCAAAAATCAGTAATGCTAGGCTCGGGAGTGCTCTCTCTTACCCGCGACTTTTCATGTCCATTTTTATAAGGAATGAGTAAAAGTTTGAATTCAAATTCAAACTTTTGGCTCCCTATGATCAAGCTCCTAAATGCTTGGAGATATTCTTTCAATCAAACAACTAATTTTTCCACGAATCCGTTTGGTAGGTGATTACAAGAGATTCCAAGTCAATTTGACTTTTACAATGAGGTAAAGTGGTAATTAACCACTAGCATATGTTCCTATGCTTCTTCATGTATGTATAAACTTCAATGCATCCTTTGTGCCAAATGTGTAGGCTTGTAATTTACACCAACAACATACACACATTAACATATACTTAAATACATGTATATGCACATCCACATGCACCCACATGGATGCAAATGGAAATGCATCCACACACACATGCACATTTCATACATATACACATACATATACACATACATATACACATGCATATACATACACTTGTATATGTTTATACACACAGACATACATATGCATATATATATATATATATATATATATATATATATATATATATATATATATATATATATATATATATATATATATATATATATATATACACACACGTATATGCACATATGTACACACATATACACATACACACACATGCACATACATACATATACACATATACATGCACATACACACATATACACAGACACTTACACATATACATGCACATACATATACACACATATACACATGCACATACACATATACACACATATACACTTACACATGCACATACATACATATACACACACATACACATATATACACATACACTTACACATACACATGCACATACATGCATATACACATATACATATGTACATACATTCATATACACACACATGTTACACATATATACATGCACATATGCAAGAGAACAAGGATTACGACCACCACTCGCTTGAGAGATGACTCTCCTCCCAACCAAATGCCTCTATATATAGCTCTCTCCAGGGGACTGCCTTCTTGGGCAGGTGGATACTAACCATCCATGTGTTGGCCATGTAACTACATGTGCGCCAAGTGTTCCAGTTAACTTGAGTTAACTCAAGTGGATGCTTCTAGAAGGCTCTAGATCTCTTTGGGCAAAATACTCTCCCCATGTTCCCCATGGGGATTGAACCCAAGACCTCCTCCTTCACATCCATGAGACTTAACCACTAGGCTAAGTGGGTCACTTCTTCACAAGAGCACAAGACCTCCTAGTAAGTCTAAACTCGAGATCTTTGGTCATACGCACGGATGACCAAACGATGTCCGATTTCAGATCTGTCTGAACCGGCCAGACCCTTGGATCATAGACTTACTTTATTACATTCTTCCCCCCTTGGAAAATATTTTCATCCTCGAAAATAGAGCTATATACATACTGTAGGAAACCCCCGAGCCTCATGTTCTAAAACTGGAAGAACATGGTCATGTTCTAGAACTAGAAGAGCATGTCTCATCTCTGTGGTGGCGTCCCTGCCCAAATGATTCTAAATGCGGTCTGGTTTTGCACTTTGATGAACGGGACAAAGTACAAACTAGTGAAGAATAATGAGGGTGGATCTAAACACATCCTTGGCTAATTCACAGTTTCTGGATGTGCGATCTAGGCACAAACATGTGAACTAGGTGGATTCAAATTACTAGTCCATTTCTAGGCATAACTCATGCATGAACCTAATAACTAAGGTAGGATTCTTTATCCTTTGCAAGACTTTGAGAATTCTTGATTCACTTGAATTTGTTTTGGAAAACTTGAAGTTTGGTTGTCCCAAACATCTAACTTAGATGTTTGTATAATGGTTTACTTTGAACCAACAGTTACTTGATTTTTTCACCCAACTAGAGGACTTCTTTGTCCTTATGAGTTTAAAAATCCTTTGTAAACTATAGGAGAAAGTTTATCATTTCGGTGGAATCAACCATACTAACTTTACCAATGTAGATTCCCTATTTTTGCCTGTTTTTCTTCATTCTTGGCTATGCAAGGAGTTCAATGAGAGCTTAGAGCTAAAGCGTGGAGGAAAAACTGAGTTTCACACCCTCAAAACACCAAAATCTCAGCGAGAGTATCGCGGAGCGACAAGACTTGCGTCTAGTATCGCGAGTGGAGTATCGCGGGTTTGGAGAGTGACCTTGCATCTACAGGTACATAGGAGTGACAAGGAGAACCTAAGGTACACATATTTGCAAAAATCTTTGAATTTGGGCTTAAAAAACTCCAAGTATCGTGTCTACTTGAGATTTGGTATCACGATACCAAAACTCCCGTGTATCACGATACTTGTCGAGGTATCGTATCATGCATACCCACTTGCAGTATCATGATACCATTCTTGTATCGTATCGCCAACTCGGTATCGTATCGTCAATCGAGCGATATCGTATTGCCAACTCGGTAGCGTATCACCTCCTGTTATGGTATCATATCGTCCTATCCTTTAGTATTGTATTGCTCAAAGAGTCAGTATTGTATTGTGAGTTATCTCAGTATAGTATCGTGTGAGTTCAATGCTATCGTATCATGTCAATTCAGTGGTATCGTATCGTTTACAGACTGGTATCGTATCGTCCTAACTACTAGTATCGTATCGTCCTAACTATTGGTATCGTATCGTGAGGTTGGTATCGTATCGTGTCAATCAGAGGTATTGTATCATGACCACTTCCAGTATCGTATCATGGAAGTCGGTATCACCTTGGTGGTATCGTATCGCTTGATGTGGTATCATCCATAGTGGTATCGTGTATCCTGAAAATCTGGTATCGTATAGCTTGTTCTAAGGTACTCCGAGAGAGATCCTGTTTCCCTGTTTTTGTTGATATATTTAGGTAGTGATGTGTGTGAACACTCTAGGACCGTCGGGGCACTTTTTTCCCTCTTTAGGAGGTTTTTTTCCCCCGGCTTGTATATACGCCTATTGCCCTAATGGGCTACTTATCTTTGTACATTCTCTAGTAATACATTCAGTCTTGTGTATTGTGCTCCAAGCTTCTTCTTCTTCCTTGTGCTGTTCGCGTGCTTCCGCAGACGTCTAACTCCAACAATTGGTATCAGAGCAGGTCGTTGCTTCTTCTAGGGCGCCGTCGACACTCCTCCGTTTGCAGTCTCAGATTCGCACAAAATTTGGTGAGCATACTCAGGGTGTTTCCGAGATCAAAACAGATTTGCTCTGTGGTGCCGAAATCGCGATCTGAGCTCGTTTCGGCCTCCGAACGCACTATCGCAGTGCTTGTGCAGGCTATTTCGTCCTTTTCTACCAAAGGTATATACCAGTTTCTGTTCGCCAGTTTAAGCGTCTCGAAGTCTGCTACATGTCTAGCAAAACTCGTCTGGGCAGTTCTGTTCAACTTTTTGAGATATAGTCAATTTTTTGCATCAAGGTATTTTAGTCACCGGCCATGGCTGAAAGCAGTGATGTATTCCGTATGTTGGCTGTTGAGGATAAGTTGGATGGTACCAACTACCCATTATGGGCTTATATGATGCGACATGTATTGGTTGCAAAAGGATTGTGGAACATTGTGTAGGGTGTTGAAAGACGTCCTGTTACACCTGTAACGACAGGTACTGCAAATACAGGTGTTGGAGCTGATGAAGATGGTGTCGAAGATGATATTCTGCAGATTCCTGTTCGTGCTGCTGTTTCTGTTGCACCTACTACAGAGTAGATTCGTTGGGATGGCAGAGATGCCCAGGCACATGCATTGATAGCTTTGTCTGTCAAACATGCCATTATTCCTCACATTCGCTCTTGCAGAACAGCAAAGGATGCTTGGGATACACTTACCACTTTGTACTAGGCTAGGAATGAGGCTCGTGTTGCTTACCTCCGAAAACAGTTGGAGAGTGAGCACATGAATGAAGGTGATTCGATGGACAGTTTTCTTACAAAGATCAAAGACCTGAAGGAACAATTGATTTCTGCTGATGAGGTTATACCAGATAGCTCACTTATGCAGACCGTTCTGAATGGCCTTCCTGATTCATATCAGAGTTTTGCCTCTACTCTTCGATTGATGATGAAAGGCAATCCGAATGCCTTGTCATTTGAGGAATTAGTCTCTGTTCTGTTGCAGGAACATCAGTCCAGGCAGAACAGGTCCATTATGCGTGTTGCAGATCAAGCTTTCCTGGCTAGTCAGAAGGGCAAAGGAAAATTGAGCTCTTCTACTAGTAAGCAGAAATCTGCAAATGTTGCACAATCGAAGAACCAGGATAAAGATGAGAAGAAATCAGAAAAGCAGAAATTGTTCTGCAAGTACTGTAAAGGAAAAGATCATATTATAAAGAACTCTCCAAAACTGGCTGCTAAAGAGGCAAAGAAGAAAGAGGCTGGAATGGTTGTTGCAGAGGCCTCTACACCAAAAACAGAGTCTGCAAATCTTGTGCAGGAAGAAGAATGGGCGTTTACTACTGTCTGCAGTTTTGACCCATCTTCTCATGATCAGTGCATGTTTGCAGTAGACTCAGATGTTTGGTACTTTGACAGTGGGGCGACCAAACATATTACCTTGCAGTGCAGTTTCTTCTCTTCACTCGAGCCTGCCCCTACAGGGAATACTGTCACATGCACCAATAACTCCTCTTATCCTGTTATGGGAGTTGGAAAGATCATTCTGACTACTGCTGATTGTAGTTCTTTCACTTTGTCAGATGCTTTATTTGTGCCAGGGATCAAAAAGAACCTGTTATCAGTTTCTGCATTAGCCAAGATTGGCTTGGTTGTGAAATTCGTTGATGACAGGTGTACAGCCCATGATCTCTCAAATGGCGATGTGATTATTGCTTCTGGCATTTTATGTCGTGGGCTGTATAAGCTCATAGACTATGAAAGATCTGTGAATGATTCGGCATGTGCAGTTCATGATTCTCAGGCTATGTCAAATGCAAAGCTTTGGCATGCACGCTTTGGTCATCTGAATTTTGCTAGTTTGTTACGCCTGTAGAAATCTGAAATGGTGCCCTGCCCAAACTTGAGGCACCTGGAAAACATGTTTGTGAAGGCTGTATTTTGGGCAAAATGCAGCGTTCTTCCTTTCCAAAAGATGGTTCAGTTCGGGCTATGCAGAAATTGAAGCTTGTACATAGTGATGTCTGTGGTCCTATGCAGACACCCTCTTTTGGAAATTACCTTTACTTCCTGACTTTCATTGATGATTTTTCCAGGCATGCATGGGTATATCCACTCAAAGCAAAGTCCGAAGTGTTCATGTGCTTCAAACAGTTTTTGGTTTTGGCTGAAAATCTATCAGCATGTAAAATGGGCACCCTCCGTTCTGATCGAGGGGGGGAATATATGTCTTCAGATTTTAATGCATTTCTGGCTGAACGTGGGATAAAACACCAGTGTACAGTGCCGTATACACCTCAACAAAATGGAGTTGCTGAACAAAAGAACAGGTCACTCATGGAGATGGCGAGGTGCATGGTCAAAAGTCAGGCTTTACCACATAGTTTCTGGCTTGAGGCTGTCATGTGTGCAGCATATGTACTGAACAGGTGTCCCACCAAAGCCTTGCAGTCTATCACTCCATATGAGGCTTGGCATGACCGCAAGCCATCTGTTGCTCATCTGCGTGTTTTTGGTTGTTTGCCATATGCATTAGTGCCTGAACAACATCGCAGAAAATTGGATGATAAGGCAGTAAAATGTATTTTTGTTGGGTACAGTTCTGAAAGTAAAGGCTATCGTCTGTATCATCCACAGACTAAACGCATTCTGGTTAGCCGTGATGTTGTCTTTGTGGAAGATGCTATTCAGCCATTGCTTTCATGTACTAAGGAGACATCTGTTAGCTCCAAAGACATGTATGATACGTTGATGCCTCTTTTTACAGGTGGACAGGCTAGTGCTAGTCCTAATGAGGCAACTTCTCAGCCTTTGCAGGTTTCATATGATGATGCAGATCATTCCATTTCTGATGCAGATTTACATGATGCACTTGTTGATGAGAGAGCTGATATTGAACAAGCAAAAACTATGCCAAAATGGCTGGTGCAGACTTTGCGTGACAGCAAATTAGATGCACCTTTGTCATATCGTACTCGTTCAGGCTCTCATAGTACCTCCTTTGCATCAGATTGCTATGCTATGGCTGCATCTAGTCTCTGTGATGAGAATGAGCCTGTTTCTTTTGATGAAGCACAAAATTCAGAAAATTGGATGGCTGTTATGCAATCTGAATATGATGCTATAATGAAGAATGGTACATGGTCTTTATGTGACTTGCCTCCTGGCAAGAAGGCCATTGGCACTAAGTGGGTATACAAGCGGAAGCGTAAACCTGATGGTACAGTTGACAGGTATAAGGCTAGGCTTGTTGCAAAGGGTTATGCACAGGAAAGAGGCATTGATTTTGATGAGACCTTTGCACCTACATGCCGTATGACTACTGTTCGGAGCATTTGTGCACTTGCAGCCCATCATGGTTGGAATGTACATCAGTTGGACATTAAAACAGCATTTCTGAATGGTGACTTGCATGAAGAAGTGTATGTTTTTCAGCCCCGTGGCTTTGTGCAGAAAGGGCATGAAAACCAGGTGTGCAGGTTAAAGAAGGCGTTATATGGTTTAAAGCAAGCACCACGTGCTTGGTATGAGAAAATACATGCCTATCTGATTGCACATGGTTTTGAGAACAGTCCAACTGAAAGCACCTTATATGTTAAGCGTGCTAATGATGTGCTTTTGATCATTGTTGTCTATGTAGACGACATGCTGCTCACTGGTCCTCTTGAGAAACATATTGCTGATTTCAAGGCTGATTTGCATGCCTCATTTGAGATGTCTGATTTGGGGCATTTGCATCACTATTTGGGCATTCAGTTTATGCAAGTTGATGGTGGAATGGCTTTGTGTCAAACGAAATATATTGACACATTATTGCAGCGTTTTGGCCTTGAAGACTGTAAGCCTATTGCCACTCCTATGGAGACAGGTTTACGATTGAGTCTTCATGATGCTGGAGATGCATTTGATGCTGTTCTCTATCAGCAGGCTGTTGGATGCTTGATTTACTTATGCATTACTCGGCCAGATATTCAGTTTGTTGTCTCACAGATGAGCAGGTTTATGCATTGCCCAGGAGTCACGCATTGGAAAGCGGTTAAGCGCATCTTTCGCTACTTGAGTGGTACTCGGCTACTTGGGTTATCCCAAGGGGGGATCACTACCGCCAGATTTGCATGCTTTTTCTGACTCAGATTGGGCTGGTTGCTATGACACTCGTGTGTCCACTAGTGGTTTTTGCTTCATGCTTGGTAGCTCATGTATATCTTGGTTGAGCAAGAAGCAGCCTACTGTGGCCACTTCGAGTTGTGAGGCTGAGTATAGGGCAGCTTTCACAGCGACTGTTGAGTGTGTGTGGCTCAGACGCCTTATGGCTGATTTGGGTGTTGGCCAGTCTTCTGCCACCACCATCTTCACTGACAGTCAGAGCGCATTGGCAGTTGCGAGGAACCCTGTGTTCCATGCTCGCACTAAGCACATTGAGGTGCATTATCACTATGTCAGGGAGAGGTTCTCAGTTGGGGAGATCAGCTTGGCATATGTGCCCACGCAGGAGAACATTGCAGACCTTTTCACGAAGGCTCTACCTAGGGAGAAGTTTGAAGCTTTCCGCAAAGCTTTGGGCTTACTTCCTTTTGTGGAGTGATTTCCACATAGCTCGGCACTTCCTTATACATGAGTGCCAGCTCCTTGTTCACCGCATCACTCCCAGGGGGGATTTGTTGATATATTTAGGTAGTGATGTGTGTGAACACTCTAGGACCGTCGGGGCACTTTTTTCCCTCTTTAGGAGGTTTTTTTCCCCCGGCTTGTATATACGCCTATTGCCCTAATGGGCTACTTATCTTTGTACATTCTCTAGTAATACATTCAGTCTTGTGTGTTGTGCTCCAAGCTTCTTCTTCTTCCTTGTGCTGTTCGCGTGCTTCCGCAGACGTCTAACTCCAACAATTTTAACCCCCAAAACCTTGAACTAACACAACTTTCTCATACGAAATCTGTTTTTTGTGATTTTGGGTTCGTTGGAAAGCTCGTGGGGAGTTCTAAAAAAATATTGGTTGATTACAGTAAAACTAATATGTGGATTATTAGATATAGTATTTTGAAGTTGACCCTCAGGTGGACTAGGAAACCAAGGTGTTCCAAAGGATTTTGAACAATACAAGAGACCTTTGGGACTAGAAGACAAGGCTTATGAACCTGAGATCTGGTAGACACTTAGGCAAGGATAGACAAAGCATTAGATCATCTAAGTCTAGTGTCAACCATACAGCTAGGTCGTGGACACAACTTAGTGGTAATTCCTACACGCTAAATTCTGACACAAGTGATTCAGAAATGTCTTTTGGCATGGAGAAACCCTCACATACCTCAGGTATTGCCTATTTACAAACACGAGAAGGTCCCTATAAGACACAATTGGAATATATTAGGACCAATGGATTAGGTGCTCGCATCTATGAGGATGGCCTGAGGCGATCAGTGTTCCATCTCAAAAATCCAAACCAACCCTTTGGACTTGAACACCCCGTGGTCAAGTTCGAAGAGAGTTCATATATTGATAAGGAAGGAACCATGTATGTGGTTACCAGTCTACAAGATAGGACAGATGAGTTTGGAAACATCATTCCTGAGAACAAGCTAGGAGACCTAGGACGAGAACCCAAGACTCCCAGAGGTAAGTCAGTTTTGACTAGGGTGATCACTCCAGAGTGGATTCCCCAAGACAACAAAAGCATAGAACTGTTCTTGAATAGAGAAATGGAGGAAGCCTTTTGGAGATTCAAGCCAGATGAAGATAACCCAATAATCACCATCTATGAGTTCAAAGATCATGAGACACCAAGCAAAGTTGTATATCTAGATAACACATCTGAGAAAATGTTCTTTGTAACAGAGTAGGATAGGCATGCATACATGTGGCAAGGGGAATCAATTTTCCCTCCATCGAGATCTAATGTTTCCCATGGCCTCCAAGAAGCAGGATCATCCAAGGCTCATGAAACCTAGAGGGAAAGAACTAGAGAGAGACCTGAGGTAAGTTTTGCACATACCGCAGGTAGAGACCGATCAGGATTTGAAAATGAAAGACCTGAAAGGGAGAGACATACAGCACACAGGCATCAAAGAGATGAACGTGATTTTCCATTGCCTATACCACGAAGCACTCAAGAACCCTTCGACCCTCTCAAGTGATCAAGGCAATGAAGAACTATTTTGATGGATTTGGAGACCCTTATGATCATGTGGCCGAGTTCAAACAAGTGTTAAGAGCCGAGCAGGTTGAGGACTTGTTCACACAGTTTGAGGCATTTGGTCTGACTCTCAAGGGTACTGCCTTAGCTTGGTTTCAACCTCTAAATAGTTGCAACTTTAGAGAGATAGGCCAACTGCTAGCAGAATTCATTGTAGAATTTTCCATGAGTGGTATTACGCATAACACATCATCCCTCATCCACAGCTTCAAGCAGACACCCCAAGAAATTGTGCGACTGGTAGGAAGAAGGTTCAGACAATACTTAGAAAGATGCCCTGTTTTAGAGTTACCCACACCCGCCAAACAAGTGGCTTTATTTTTAGATGGTTTACTGAGCACAAATTTAAGGTCATGTGTGTACTTGAAAGAGCCTAGATCCATAGAAGAGTGTGTGCGGATATGTATTGACATAGAGGACAACTTGGGTGAGGAGTTAGGACTATCCAAACTCTATAAGGATTCAGACAGTTCTACTAGTCATACCTCAAGAACCTCCACTGAGATAGATGATAGCTGAGCAAGTTGCCAAAAAAGCTAGGAGTTCAAAATAGACAAACACCAAGAGTCACCTCATTGAATCGGTGTTATACTTGTGGAGGGGACCAAATGTCTAATGTATGCCCAATGCAAAACCCAAACATAAGAGAAAGGAATGCTTCTTATTGCACCATTGATTGAAAATACACAAACCACACAACTCAAGATTGTCCATACAATACATAGGCTGTCAGAAAAAATTTTCAGCAACCTTATGAGCAAGGTAGGTATCAGAATCAATACCAACAGCCATATTATAGGCCACAACAGCAATATCAGACACCATATAGGCCACAAGAGCAATATCAGGCACCATATAGGCCACAACCAGTCCTAGGAAACCAACCACCAGCTCCTGCCAATGTGATCCCACTTAAGTATGGAGTGGTAGAGGAGAACCTTAATAGAGCATTGGTTTAGTCTTAGAAAATGACTCTGGTGCTCATAGTTTAGACTACTCCCATGAAGATAGTCCACATGGTATTACACAGAGTCACGTGAGCATAGTGAGACCTATTCTTATCAATAGGAGGCACCACGTACAAAAAAAAAATTGGGAGCCAGAATACTCCAATGTCATGTATATGAATCCTAACATGAGGCCCCAATTGAGACAAGTAAGACCACAAGCCACTAGAGGACCATGTTTTAGATGTCAGGGCGACCATTTAATTCGTGAATGTCCCCACCCATCAACTCCAGGACAAGGAAAAAACATCACAATACAAGGCTTTTGTCATGAGTGTGGCAAAGAACATCTTCCAAGAGAGTGTCCTAGGAATCCCTCTAGTGCACCCAAGGTTACACCCATCAACGTGGTATGCTTAGTGGCGAAGTCAAGTGCAAGTAGCAGTAACGTGGCTCTTGTACAGGCAGTTACTAGGGCACAAGCATTAAAACAGGATAAGCCAAGAGAACAATCAGAATCAAGTGAATCAGGAGAGCGTAGTAAGAGGAAAACAAGAACTTGGAAGGATACTAGAGAGAAAGCTAATCGCAAGTGGAATAAAAAGTTATCTAAACTAGAAGAAAGCCTGAAAGACGCAAAAACAAAAATAGAAGATATTGCATCTCAAAGCCCCTCGCATGTCGAAGCTCCACCCACTCCACCTCATCCCATCCCACCAGTCACTGTAAATAAACCACAACCAGGGTTTGTTCTTGCAAATCCAACCCCAGAAGGCTTGGACATGATGTTCAAGGCCTACCAGGCTCGACTTCAAGAAGGGCCAACAACTGCAAACCTAGACAAGAGTTACCCTAGATCAGATTTAGAGATTGAACGGACAAAAATGTGCATAAAAATGGTAGAACTAGCCTCAAGCTATGCTCGAGACTAGTCAAAATTTCAATCAGACAAACTCTGTCAAACCGGATTTGCATTTCCAGGGCTTATTAGAAAGATTAGAGCAGTTGGTAAACAAGCCCCAGGTTTCTTCACCTCCACAGGCTCAATCAGTTATTGAAAGAGAAAGCTCACCACCAGCGAAAGTTTATGTTCCTGATTCCATAGATGAGGGAGCACCTCTTTCAATTCAACAGTACTCTCAAGAGTTTTTGTGAGAAATACAAGAGGAGAAATGGGCCAAGGAGAAGGGTAATCCCCCTCCTATTCCTGAAATCGATGATCTTCACGATCAATTTCCCCAAGACATTCCATCTATTTATGGAGACCAAGCAAAGCAACAAGAAGATGAAAGATTAGATTTTGAATCTAATTCCTTGCAAGAGTTGCCACAATTCACAGGCCCATGGGAATCTAAATCTCTCCAGATTAGAGCTCCCACAATACTTGTAAGAAAGGAAGACTCAGTGGTTCCAAGGAACACTGATGTCATGAAGAATACTAAGGTTCAATGTCATCTCACCGTAGAAGAGCTACTAAAAGTAAAACCAGAGCTATGGAATCATGTGAAGGATCAGGTTCCAAAACTTGATTCCCATATGCCAAAAGCAGGCTCTAAGTAGAAAGTACCAAAGATACCTCTAGATAAAATAGGAGACATGGGTGAAGGTGAAGAAGGTAATACTTATCTTCCAATCACCTACCAAGGTTACACAACCAAAGCGATCGTAGATTCAAGTGTTGGTGTTTCTATTGCAACCACCTCGTTGTGGAAGGGATGGGGCAACCCCACATTAAGACCAACTAGAATGAAGCTTCAAATGGCAGATAGTCATTTTGAAAGACCTCTAGGATTTCTCGAAGGGATAACTCTAACCACTTGTGGTGTAGAGTTTGAACACACATTTTCTATATGTGACTTTCAAAAAAATAATGTCTATGAGATGATCCTAGGAAGACTCTTCCTATGACAACTGCAAATAGTACAAGATTGGAGAACCAACTCCTTGTACTTACAGCACTTAGGGGTCACCACCAAGGTCAATCTAAAGGATTATACCTTCAGAGATGTACCAACCCTACAGTGGAATCCTATCCACAAAGCGAAAGAAGATTCTATCTTTGTGCACTCTGGAAGTTCACCTAATCCATCATGGATGCATAAAGATACTCATGCGTGGATGTGCAAGGTCGTAGAGGAAGAGGAAAGACGCCTAAAAGCGAGAGAAGAAGGAACTTCTCAAAGAGAAAGATGAGTAAAAGATCCAACCTATACACAGATGATCTTTCCAGATGAGGAATTTGAGCCTCATGGTTGGGTAGAAATGTTAACTACCATGGACATTGTTGTCAATGAAGAACAATGGACACCTCATTATGATGAGGAGGGTTATGATATTTCAGTGTTCATGTGTCTACCCTTGCTAGAAGAATGTGACCCTAGTGACTTCATAGAAGAAGAAGAGATGATGCGGATCTACATTCCATTGTAATGGATAGTTGCTTTAGTTCAAAAACGCACTATCTAGAAGATGTAGGAGTATTTAACCAACAAGAAGAAGAACCTCTCACAAGAATTAAAACAGTAAATTCAAAGGATGGAAGTGAAGGAGGTCAAAAAAAAGAAAGAAAAGCAGTGAAACAAGAAGAGCAGCAATCATTGTTTGAGGTACGAGAAAATTTCAAGAAATATGAAGTTGAAGACCAAAAAAAATTGGTACGAATTCCTAAGAGAGAGGCCATCATAGGAGAAGCATATGATCACAAAGAAAAGACCAAAAAAATTGTAGTAACCATTGAAGTGAATGAAGAGCGATGTACATACATAGGAGATGACCTAAGTGCAGAAGAAGAAATGGAGCTTGTAGCCCTATTAAGAGAATATAGGGATGTGTTTGCATGGCACTATAGAGACTTGAAGGGAGTAGATCCAAAAATTTGCTCTCATATGATCCCCATGACTAGTAACGCCAAACCCACCAAACAAAAGCCCTACACATATAATGACACTTATGCAGCTAAAATAAAAGAAGAAATTGATAGGATTATTGAAGCTTGATTTATCTATGAGATTGAGCATACTGAATGGGTGTCCCCCATTGTAGTGGTGCCCAAGAAGAATGGAAAGTTGTGAGTGTGCATTAACCTTAAAAAAGTCAATGCTACTACGATTCAAGATAGTTGTCCACTTCCAATCACTGAACATCTATTGGAGCGTGTTGCAGGCAACGAAGTTTATAGTTTCCTTGATGTATTTTAAGGTTACAACCAAGTAGCCATTGCCCCAGAAGATCAACACAAAACAGCTTTTGCCACAGAGTGGTAAATCTTTGCATTTCATGTGATGCCATTTGGTCTCACAAATGCCCCTACAACATTCCAAAGGCTCATGTGTTCTCGCATCACTTCAAGAGAGTCACTGCAAGGAGTGTCTGATGAATTGCCCAGTGCTTATCTATTCAATTTAGAAGTTGTTTGTAAGTGGGAAAATAAGTTGGTATGTGTCTTAACCTTTGGACCTACAAATAAGAATGTAAAAACAAACAAAGAAGAAATTATAAGATCACAAAAATATCAAATATTGGTAGGAAGCATGTACAAACAAGATACAAATGGTGTATTAGCTTGTTGTGTCGAGGATGATGAACATACTAGTTGGTTGCAACAAGCGCATGAGGGACTGCTAGGAAATCACTACTCTAAACAATGAACATTGCAAAATCTAAAACGTTTAGGAGTGTATTGGCCTAGCATGCATAGAGAAATAAATGAGTGGATTAAAAATTGTCTAGTGTGCAAAGAGAGACCCCCAATGGAGCATGCTACCCTTTATCACATGTCATTAATTCCGGATTGGAGTGCTCCATTGGCAGAATTCATGAGATTGGGAACATTACCCAATGAGGCTAGTCTAGCAAGAAAATGAAGCATGGAGCAAGAGGCTCAAGACTATGCCTTAGTAGGAGACAACCTATACCGAAGAGGCAAAGATGGTTATTTAAGATTGTGCGTTCATGAATCAGATTATTTGAAAGTCTTAGAAACTGCACATAGTGGGGTTGTAGGTGGACACTTTGGTCTTGATTGAGTAATTAAGACCATTCTATTCTCAGGGCTTTGGTGGCCCACTCTTCATATGGATGCACATACTTACATGAAGAAATGTGACACATGCCAACGTGCACAATATCCGATAAGAAAAGAGGAGATTCCTTTGAGGCCAATGATGGGAGGACATGCATTCTCGAAGTGGGGTATAGACTTTGTAGGTCCCATTAACCCCCCAGCCAGAAACTCCCATGCAAACTACATTATTGTAGCCATAGATTACCTTACAAAGTGGGTGGAAGTAAAAGCCACAACAAAGAATGATGCTCAAACGATGGCTAAGTTTTTATTCAAAAACGTGTTCACCAGATATGGGTTACCAATGGAGTTAGTAAGTGATAGAGGTACACACTTCTTGAATGAAGTCATTGAAAATCTTCTCCTTGGTGATACATAAGAAGTCCACCCCTATTATCCACAAGCTAACGGACAAACTGAGAGCACAAATAAGATCCTATGTAATGTATTGACAAAACACATAAATAACGAATGCTTTGATTGGGACAAACAACTTCATCATGTTGTTTGGGCTTACCGAGTTGCTTACAAAATGGTACTCAATGCCACCCCATTTTAGATGGTCTTCAGACAAAATGTTGTGCTACCATTGGACTTCCTAATCCCAACTTTAAAAGTAGCACACAAGATCACGAGTGGAATGGACATGAGTTGTCCTCAAGGATCTTTGATCTAGAACGTTTGGGTGAGACGAGGCTATGAGGGGAGCAGGCAGGCATCTATGCTGCAAAGAAACGGCAAAAGGCATACTTTGATGCCCATATAAAGGATAAAGGATTGAAAGGACATCTAGTGGTGGTTTCTACGTTAAAGCAACATGCTCGTAAATTGGAAAAAAGAGGATATGGACCCATGATCATTAATCGAATTTCCACTAGCGGTGTAGTTCAATTAGCCACTTTAGAAGGTGATATCTTGCCAAACTATATAAGTGGTTGTCGAGTCAAGTTATATCAAGAACCTCTTACAGAGGATATGCTAATGAGACTCAACACTGCTAAGAAGCAAAAAGAAGAGGAGTTAAGGGTTAGAGAAGAAGCACAAGCAGAGGCTAGAGAGCACATAAGGCGAAATAAGTTAAGGCGACTAGGCCTAGATGTCAACACAAAAGCCCCAAAATATCACATAGACATGTGCCAAAAATTGGGCATAATTACTTCTAGTAAATTTTGTTTTATTTGTGGAGCATACAACACATTTGAAAGCTTTCTGATATCGCCATTAAAGTTAATGAAAGAAACCGTACCTTTGCCCTCTGCACGACATCTTGCATTGTTTCCTACCTTTACTGGGATGGGTTCCTTTAGAGGCTATAAGGAACTGTAAAGATCTTTTCTACTCGTCATGTGACGAGATGCACCACTGTCCAACACCCATGAGTCATTTGTTCCTTGATCTTCAGCCGAGGAGCACACCTCCTCTATCGTAACAAATGACCCAAGCTCTGTTTCTACTGTGTTGGGAGACTCCTTGCCCTTGCCACCTTTTGAAGAGCCACTCTTCTCTTCTGCCTTCTTGATGCGACAGTCTTGGATTCTGTGTCCTTTCTTCTTGCAGTGGAAACACTCTCCCTTGAACTTCTTTTTGTCGTTCTTCTTTTTGTCTCCATCTTTTGAAGATTCTGTTTTGCCTCCTTTGGCATTTGCTGTGAATGCAGCATCTCCTTTGCTACCACCACTCCCTGCCTTGAGCCGCAGGTCCTCCTCCATGAGTAAGGCACTGAATTCTTCAAAAGTTAGTGGTTGAGGTATGATTTGAGTGTTAAGAGCAGTTACCAAACCATCAAACTTAGGTGGACAGATTCCAAGACATCGTCGAGCTAGCTCCTCACTTGACTTTTGAACATCTGCTCCCGCCATTTGATCTCGTAGATTCTTTATGCGAGTGATAAACACCTCTGCAGTCTCCCCATCAGCAAACCGTTCTGCTGCAAGCTAATTCTCCAAGTTTTGAATCCGTGTCTGATTACGAGTTTCATATTGATTTCTCAATATGTTCCATGCTTCACATGCCTTCGTAGTATGCTGAATGAGAGTCAGAACACTATCAGAAGTACTTGTAACAAGAGCACAGAGTGCATCTGCATTTCTACGTTTCCAAGCATGTAGAAGATCAGCATCAAGAGGAATCATTCGACTAGGATTATTTGGATCAGGTTTTTCTTGGGGCTCATGATCAGTCCCAAGAACAGTCTCCAAAAGCTCATATGAATCAAGAATAGAAGTGATTTTGAACTTCCACAGGGTGTAGCTCGTACCATCAAGTTTACCTTTTGTGAAGGTTGGTGGCCGTATCCGCAACATTGGGATGACCGGCATCATTGCTGCTCCTACTTGTGCACCACCTACTCCTGTTGATGAGCCACCTTGGCCCCTAGTCGTAGATGATGATGCACCGCTTGACATCTTCTCTCTTTTGTTGTTCAGACCTCTGCAACCTCTACGTTTCTATGTCTGCACCACTCAGAGCCTCTTGAGCTCTGATACCATGTAAGAAAATAACAACACAGCGGAATAGACATGTAGACAGAGTTGAGAGAAAAACGCAGACAAAGATAGACGCAGACTGAGAGATAGAGAACTAAAACTCTCAGATTATCGAGCGTAATGCAGTTACAATGATGGTGCTATCCACCCATGCGCTCCCAATGTGGAGCTTAGATGGCGATCTAGAGAGAATTTAGATGAAGGGCTTACTAGTGCACAATGCTATATAAAGCTCAACATGGGCCGTGCTTATATAGCTTTTATAAGGCGGTTTGGTATCGATAAACGTAGTCATGGGATACAAAATAGTCGGTAAAATATACGATCCAACAAGATCTCCACGATGAGAAGTCCTACCGTCTGGACCCTACGGGCTAGGGGGATAGGCCCCCCGGACCTTGCAGAAGGGGGCAAGCCCCCCTCTGCACTCCCCCCATTAAGGTTCTATGGGGAAACTGCGCGAGGCCACAGGGCCTTTATTTTCACCTTAAATGCCAACCCAATGGCCTGGAAGTTTATGCCCTACCTAACCTAATGGCTAGGCTCACAAAGATCATCTATAACCATCAACGGTCACACATAGACCTCATCTAACTTGGAAGTTAGGGTCCCACAAATGTCCGGGCTCTCATAATGGCTTCTCCTCATAATGGGGGCCTTACAACTTAGAGCACCATGGATCACTTGTGGTCACATGAAGGTGGAGTATTGAGCATATCTAACAACAAGTACTTGGCATACATTGTGAAAGCCATGTTTGGAAGATCTAGAGCACATTCAGGCTACAACATCACAACCTATGGAGTAATTCACAGTGGACACCTGCTCAAAATCCACATTGACAACCTCTTTTGAGCAACTAACACTTTTTGGAAGCTCACAACTATGACATCCAGCTACCATAGGAAGGAGTACATACAACGGGACCAGAAATTGCATAGGATAGCAGTGCCAAACTGAAGAACCTGACAACCGACCAAGCTACATATAGTAGATGGACCGCTCTTGTTGATACATGAAGGACACTACCTCTCCAAGTACTACATGGAAGAACTACTCCAACAAGGGTCTATTAGGGACGACAAACTCTAGAGAGGGGGGAGTGTTGACACTCAAGGTTAAGGACACAGCATGGAAACGCATCAAAGAAGTGATCACACAAGAAGAAGGAGCATGTACGGAGCTCCAAGAAGCACATGTCGAATTTTCAGAACAAATCCCTCTAAAAATAGTGATTTTTATCACTAAAAACCATTGTAAATACCATTTTCCATTTTTGCAACTCCATTTTGTTCAAGCGGAGGAGTCCTCAAGCTTGAAGAGTATTAGAAGTATCATCCTCTACCAATTTTCATCATTTTTAGATTCCATTTGAGCCCCAAATAAGCCCTGGAACCTAATTTTTAATTGGGTCAGACACTAGGTCTGGACAGGGCCAAAAACTATAAAGAGGGCTGGAGAGCTCATTTTTTAGGTTAACTCATTGTAGATTTGAGCTTTGTAAGATATTTCTTTTGTAATCAAAGATCTTTCATTGTTCCACTCTTTGCTCTTACTTTGTGTGCATGTGTGTATGTGTATGGATGCTTGTGTGCTTTCATTCACGCACTTGTGCCATCACTTGCTCACGATCTCCATACTGACCCTCACATCTCCGCAGATTGAAATTTATGAGGTGAATCTCCTCACATTGGTATTTTCCATTGTGCTAGATTGACAGTATGGAATAAGCTTTTTGATCGAATGAAAAAAAAATTTCTTAGAATTACATTTTCAATCAAAAGTGCTTTCGATCGAAAAAAGTTTTTGATCGAAAGTGCTTTTGATGGAAAGCCTTTCAATCAAAAACATATCTATGTCCAATTTTGTTTTCACATTTATTTGGAAATCTTCAAATAAAACAAACATATTCAGTATTTTTCCATTATTCAATCAAATAAATGAACCTAGGGCATAATAGCATGGCGGCCATCTCTAGAGTTAGATCCAAAAGAATTTTGCAAAATATGAATCCTCATCTTGAAGCTCCCATTTTGGATAATGAGATTTTTGAAGCTATTGATCACTTCTTGGCACTTCTTGTACGATAGTGGGTCCCAAAGAATCTTTAAGCAACAAAGTTTTATTGGTTTCCTTGAGGGTTCGACATTCTTCCTGTAAACGATCATAGTCTTCAAGCACACATGCATGGTCTTCCAACAGTATCTGCATCAATTCGGGGGGAACAGCCTGAAAGCAGGACAGACTAAGTGGTGTATCCGGATTTTCCAATGTAGCTTCCAAATTCTCACAATTTTGTTGTTACAGACATTGATTTTCCTCCTTTGCAGCATTGAGATGTTGGTAAAGAAGTGCCATATTGCGTGATAGTTGGGAATTTCGCATCAAGTGAACATCTAATTGTGATTCAACTTCTTTCACACATTCCTGTATCTGAGCTTCAAGATTTTGTTGCTATGTTTGATATTCGGTTTTCAAGTTTTGATATTTTTGGTTAAGCTCCTCATTCTGCACGGTGAGTGCATCTAAGCGTACCTGTAATTCTTGTCTAGTCCATTGTAGGGCAGAATGTTGTTGCTCGAGCGATGAATATTCGACATTAATTTGTTGCATACACCGTATCATTTGTTGGAGAGCCACATCAACAATGGATGACGAAGAACATGCAAGGGTGGGGAATGTGACATGCGGGGTGGTGTGTAATGCAGTGGGAGTGGGAGTAGGGGTAGGGATAGTGGATGTAGTGGTGAGTGATGGGAGTGACGTGTGAATAGGTGACGTGTGAGATGTAGTACGTGATGTGGTGGATGCATGCAATTGTGCATCTGGTGAAGCGGTGGGTGAGATGTCCATGTCATTAGTGGAACTTTCAGTGATTACCACATGAAAGAGTGATGTCGATGCTATGGTACCTGGTGGTGGGTGCAATTGTGTTGTGAGAGGTGAGTGAGGAGGTGTGCTTGGTGACCATAGAAGGGGAACTTATGGGCGAAATTCTTGCGAGGGTCTCACAAACAGAAAAGGTGTAGTTTGGGGTTGCAAAAAGGATGTGAAGGAAGTATAGAAAGAGCTTGGTTGTGTGAAGACGAAAAAGGAGTATAACGGATTAGTGGTATATGAGGGAAAGTGAGGGGGCGGAGAGATGATGAGTGGTGTCATAATAGGTGGAATGGAAACTAGGGGAGTGGGAGCAGTAGTCAGGATGGGGCTAGATTCAAGGGACCAAACAGAGACGGGGGACAAAATGCGAACCTCAGGGCTATCTACAACTTCAGGGGAGGTCAGGGCTGGGATCGATTGAGAGGGGAAGTTTTCGCTAAGGGTATATACAGGTGAAGTGTCTTCCTCGGTCAAGTCGATATAACCAGACAATACATCAGGGATCTCAAAATCGAATGTAGTATTGATGTCTTACGTGCCCAAACTTATAACTGGGAAGGTGAAGGAATCAGAGATGAATGTAGAAGTTGCTACGGGAGCTTCTTCAGTTGTGGTGGCCATAGTCGTAATGGTCATAGGCACGGTGGTCTTTGCTTGGGATACTTCTTGGAGGGTGGCAGATCTCCTCAGGTGAACACGGAGAGGGGGAACTCTTTGTTGTGGTTGAACTGGGGATTTTTTGGGGCAAGGTTTTAGGTGTAGGCTGAGGTAATGGTGATGCCGGCACTTGTAGACATGGGATGGTGCGACGCATGCACTTGACTCGTCAGGGTTTGGGGGGTCTTGTGGTCTTCTTGGAACCTTTATATTGTTTCAATTGATCAACTGGTAGTGCTCTCTCTATAGTAATATCGTAGGCAAGACACATGTATATGATGCGTGTGAGGGCACAGCATCCATTAACGACCTTCTTCTTCTCCCACCGATGTCCGGCCAACAAAAGCTAATCATGTATGTAAGTGGAAATATCAATTGTCTGAGGCACTGTGGTAGCCAAATGCAAACCAAACCAAAGATGCTTGTGTGGGATGGTGAATCGTTCCTGTGCAGAGAAAGCGAAGTGTTGTAGACATATTCGTAGCAGGGTGGTTAACTAAGGGGTGATGGCGGAGATGGTAGGCCATTTATCAACATTTCTTTGCTTCATTGGTTCTGGGATGAGATGCTCTTTTTGTGTGGGCGTATGAGTGCCGTGAATCTTCAGTGCAGTCCTGATTAAATCCAGTGATAATGTAAACTACTTGAAATTTGGGTCATTCACCAAGGATGGTAGTATGAAGATAGGGTCCAATTCTTTGCGCTCTTGCTCTCTAATAGGAGCCACTAAATAGTAACACCTATAAAAATCTGGTTTAGGGAGTTCCACACTAAAATAGTTTCCAAATCTTTCCCTTGCCATATAGGTTGGAGGTCTTGCCATACGCTTGCATCGTATGCCAGATTAGCTTCATATATGAATTCTACCTCTCCCAGGGACCCTACAAGACCTTGGAACCAGTGTGCCTTGATGCTCACCCTTTCTGTTTATCCTTGAGGTGGGTCTTCAATGGGCATCAGTCCTGTAAAACCTTGGCAGACTCTCAAATGGAAGGGCCGAGAAATCCACAACCGGTCATCCAAGCATTGTGCTTGTCGAACCTTCTGCTTGCATGATGGAAAACTGGTGTTGCGGACCTAAGCTGAAGTGAAGAGGAAAACATATTAGTCATGGAAATTAAGATCCCAAAGAGATGAGACCTCCATTCCTTTCCACCACCAACATGCTTCCCATGTGGTGAGTGATTACGGTGGTGATATGAAGTTGCCTAATTGGGTCTGCGTGTAGTGGTTAATAAGAGTGTTAGTTTCATTAAGTCGATGATCAGAATGAGCTGGGTTGAGAGTCGTCATGATTACGGGAGGCTTAGGGATCCATTGTTGTGTCACCTGAGGGGTTACAAGAGATGAAGTGTAATGTACAAAAGAAGGTGTGTAGGGTTTCCTAGTAGTCTCAAAATAGGTCTTCTTAGGGCTCAGTGAGGTTGAATCATAAACTAAGCACTTTTTAGGTACTTCGAGCTCGCGAGACTTGGAGTGAGTTGTCACCACGGACTTGGGCACCCAAACTTGCTAAATGTGTTGCCTCGATTGAAATTGAGAGGGTTGCTAAAGATTTGGAGTGTTTGACTTACTAGGTACAGTCACCTTGCATATCCTCATTGGCTGAGGGTATGCCGGAGTGGACTGCCTAACGAACCACTCTGATGTGTTGCTCCAATGAGTACGTGGATGATGTGACCCAATGGCTTGTCGAGGGTGAGATATCGTATCCACACACTATTTTGGAAAAGAAGGGAGATCCATAGCACTCTTGCTTGGAATGGATGAGAGTTGACCTCCATCTGAAGATTGAGTCTTACGCCGCCATACTTGTCTAATTCCTGTCTGTCTATCCAATTTCTGCTCCTGGATGGGTGGTGATTCATGTGTGGGTCTGTAGGGTGTGCTAAGGTGCACAGGGTTGGGAGAACTTCTATCGCATCCAACACCTCTCTGTGTCGACTTTGGAGAGGTAGTTCATGATACCGTCTTGCAAGTTCCAATTGAAGCACACTTCTATGAAGATTTAAACTCACCGAATGATGGTATAACCAGTCTTGGCTTAGGATCATAGGTTCCATCAAATCATCATCATGAAAAACCAATAGTTTTACGATCAGGGTCACGTTTTCTATGGAGATGGGTAACTCGACCTCACCTATGCAGGGGGTTTCCAATCCACCTAGTCCAATGAGATAGGCTTCAAGAGGCTTAATTGCATATCCCCTACAAAGAGAGAGTCGAATTGCATTCGTGGCTGCACTTGAGTCAATTAAGGCCTTACACTGCATGGGCATGGGTTCCTAGCCTGGAGTGATGTTAATGAACAGTCTCCTATCAATGATACTGGGGACATTTCTTCCTCTGAGTTGGCACATAGCTACAGGGTATCGTGGGGCATCCACCAATTGAGGTTCTCTCTCTAGTCCTCTCCTTGGTAGTCTCATTTGCCTAATGCATTCCAACACCTCTGCTTGAGCTTCAGCTCTGATTTGTTCCTCTTCTTCCTTTCACTTCTTGGCAAGTGTTAGTCGTTTAAGCATAACTGTGGTTAAAGGTTCCTGATATAGCTTAACACGCCATCCGCTAAGATAATTAGGCAATACTTCTCCTTCAAAAGTTGCTAACTCAACTGCACCACTAGTCGATATCCTATTGATGATCATAGGTCCGTAACCTTATTTCTCTAACTTACGAGCATGTTGTTTCAAGGTGTAAGCTAGCACCAAATCTCCTATTCGTAATCCCTTGTCTTTAATATGAGCATCAAAGTAGGCTTTTTGTCTCTTCTTACTGGCATAAACTCCTGCTGCTGCTCACAGTCTTGTCTCTCCTGAACGCTCTATTATACAAGCTATCACCAATGAGTTTGTATTCCAATGCCTCAAGGTCTGTTTCTTTAGGCAAGTCACTAAAGGTTTACTCTAGTCTGGCATTAGGGTCACCTGGTATAAGGTGGCATGTTCTATTGGGGGTCTATTACTGCACTTAGGACATTCATCACACAGTCATTGGACATCTTTTCCCATTGACTGCCAATACACACCCAACCTTTTTAAGTTTGATAGTGTCACTTGTCTAGAATGGTGTTACTCCAATGCACCTACATGTGCTAATTGCAACCAATTTTTGTATTCTTGTTCTTCTAGACAACAAGCAAGGATATAGTGTTGATCTAGGCAAGTTCAACTGTCTGCTGGCGTATGCAATGGGTAAATCTATATTTCCCTCCTCGGTGGGTTGTGCCAACACACATCCTATGGCATGATTAGAGGCATCTACGTGTACATGAAAAGGTTTGTTCCAATCACGCACTGCTAGAATAGGTGCAAAACATAATCATTGTTTAAGCTCACTAAACGAACACTCGCATTCTTCTATCCACTCAAAATTGGTTAGTAGGTTGTAGAGTGGTTTGGCAATGATTGCATACATATGTATGAATCATCGTCAATAACCGCAATGGCCCATAAATGCTTTTACTTCTTTGATGTTCTTTGCCCTGGGTAATTCATAAATTACTCGTATCTTATCTTCATCTATGGAGATTCCATTTCTTGAGACTATATGGCCGAGTATCTTGCCTTGTCTGACCATAAAGGCACACTTATCTGGGTTTAAACAGACTTGATATTCCCTACACTTTTCAAAGATACATTTGAGCTCATGGATATGTTGTGGTCTAAGCACTGAGTGAGCACGCAGGTCATCCACATACACTTCTAGGTTCTTTCTCAGAAAATCTTTGAACACATGGCACATCAACCTTTGGAAAGTGGCACGTGTGTTAGTTAGCCCAAAAGACATTATGTGAAACATGAAGATACCCCACTCAGTGGCAATTGTCGTCTTGTGTTGGTCCTCAGGGGCAATGGCAACTTGGTTATATCCTGAGAATCAATTAAGGAAATTGTACACTTCCTTGCCTGTGACTCTTTCCAACAGGTGTTCTATAATGGGTAGACGATAACTATCCCTAATCGTGGTAGCATTGACCATTTTTAAGTTAATGAACACTCTCAGTTTATCGTTTTTCTTAGGCATGACTACGATGGGTGAAACCCATTCGGTATGTTCTATTTCATAAATGAATCCAGCTTCTATGAGTCTATCTATTTCTTCCTTGATTTTCAATGCATAATTGTCATTATATGTATAGGGCTTTTGCTTAGTGGGCCTTGCCTTGATGGTCATGGGTATCCTATGGGAACATATGTCAATGTCTACCCCTTTCAAATCCTTGTAACTCCCAGCAAACACATCCCTATACCTCTTCAATAGAGCAATCAAATTTTCTTCCTCTTCGTTCGTTAAATCATGTCCTATGTATGTGCATCGTTCTTCTCCTTCCTTGATTGCCACTATGACTTTCTTCATGGTTTCCTTATTGTCATAAGCTTCTCCTGAATTTTTGTCTCTTTTGGGCATTCGGATCATGATTTTTTGGTCTTCCACCGCATATTTCCTAAAACTTTTTGGCAACTCCATCAAGGTTCTTCCTTAGTTTTCACACTCTTGTTCTTCTTCACCTTTTCATCTCATTGTCTAGATCGTGAATTTTCCTTTTCCTTCCTAGGGGTGGTGTGTTCTGTGGACATGGCTTCTACCCAGCCTGGGAATTCCTCTTCCGATGAACATTCAAGTATGTCCAAATCTACTTCCCATTCCACGTTGTTCACTTGCTTACTACAATCCGAGATTTCTTCTTTAAGTTTATCTATTTCTGTATCTTCTCTTACTAGGCTTACAGTGAAGATGGATATATCATAACCGTCTTTGTCACAATGGGGGTCCATTGTTCTTCGTTAATTGCAATATCCATAGTTGCTGAGATCTCTACCCAACCGTGGGGTTCGAATTCCTCGTCTGAAAATGCTACTGGGACATAGGTTGGGTCCTCAATGGTCTAGATGGGTGTCCTACTCTTGACGCTCTAGATGTAGCATGCCCCTCCTCCTTGGTTGCAATTTTACACATCCACATGTGTGTATCCTCGTGCAACCACGATGGATCTGATGTTAAGGAATGGAATGATTTCTTCTCCTCTTTGTTCCTATGTATTGTATTCCATCGCAAAGGTGGTACATCCCTATGTGAATAGTCTATGAGAATCACTTTCATGGTTACGCTTAGGTGTTGTAGGTACAAAGAGTTGGTTCTCCAATCTTGTACAACCTCAACTATCGCATAAAAGGTATACCTAAGAGCATCTCGTATGCTTGATTCTTCCCAAAATCGCATATTGCAAAGGTGTGGTCAAATTCTACTTTGCAAGTGGATAGGGTATTTCCTTCCAACAGTCCTAGGGGTCTTTCTATGTGTCCATCTCCCATCTGCAGCTTCATCCTAGTGAGTCTAAGGGCTAGTTTTCCCGAATGTTTCCATAGTGAAGTGGTCGTGATGGCTACTCGTGCACCTGTATCTAGGATGGCTTTTGTAGTGTGACCCTTGTACGTAATGGGAAAATAAGTGTTACATTCCTCTCCTTCACTTGCATCACCCACTTTATCTAAGGGTATCTCAAGCACCTTTCCTCATGCACTTGGTCTAGAGGGGGTTGTGGCTATTTCTGGGGGCTAGTTTGCTACATGTTTCCATAGCTCAGGTTTGATCTTCAAGAGCTCGTTCAGATTTAAATGGCATTGCACTTTTGTGTTCCTAATAGCTTCCGTGTTCCTAGGAAGAATTGAGTTCTCTCCCCTCACTCGAATAGTGGGGGCTTTCATTTGAACTGAACAGCCTTCCCAAGGTCCCGTAATGTGAGGTAACTCTTGCAAAGAGTTAGATTCAAAACTAGTGTGCTCACTTGGCCAATCCTCTCCTTGATCTCCATAGATAGATGGGATGTCTGCAGGAAACTGTTCTCTTGAGTCATCAATCTTGTTCTTGTCTCCATCTTTCTTCTTAAATATCTTTCAAGATGGCGTGTGAATCCATATAACCCGTGTGATGATTTTCTAAATTTGACCTAGCCTCTTCAATTAGAGTGGTCTTCAAGGGCTCCATTGGTCTAGTTTGTGTACTAGAGCTGACTTTCGCAGGGTTAGATACGACTTGCCCTAGTTTCTCTAGGAGTCCTTGAAAATGTAGCTCAGGTCTTGCCATAATTTCCCAATTGAGGTATTGTGATGCCTCAAACATTGCCTGGGCCAATTCCACCATTTTCATGCACAGTTTGGTTCTCTCAATTTCTAAGTCAGCTCGAGGGCAATTCTTGCTAGATTCTCCTACTTGGGGTCCTTCTTGAATTCTTGCTTGATATGCTTTGAACATCATATCAAGGTTTTCTGGGGTGGGATTTGCTAGTACTGATCTTGTTTTAGAGGTGATTATTCGGGGTTCAGCCTCCTATGATCTCATGTCTAAGATTTTAGTTATGGTTTCCCTTAGGCTTTCCTCTAACTCACTCATTTTCTTACCCCATTTCCTCTTGTGTCACTCTCTTGACTCTTTCCAAGTTCTGGTTTTCTTTCCTGTTGATCCTCCTACTTCACTAGCTTCAACTATTCTTCCTGGGTTTTTTGGTTGTGTTTGCCTCTGTGCGTGGGCTCTAGTCACTGCCTGGATGGGTATGTACTAAGGTATGGAGCCTTCGGAATGCTGCACTATGCCTATCACGTTGATGGGCATCACTTTTGTAGAGGTGTTTGGAGGGTTCTTGGGGCAATCTCTTATGAAGTGCTCCTTTCCACATTCAGGACAAAAGCCTTGAATATTGAAGTATTGCGGCTACACAGTAGTTGCTGCATGTGGAAAATCTCGTATGAAGTGGTCTCCTTGGCACTTAAAACATGGCCCTTTGGGTGCTTGTGGTCTTAATTGTCTAGCCTACGGTCTCGAGTTGGGGTTTGTGTACATGACCTGAGCATAATCTAGCTCCTAGAATGCTTATATATGGGGTTCTCATAGTAAGGATCTGAGTTTTTCGGTGACTCCGTATAGTATGCTGGTGGGCTATCCACATGAGTGGAATCAAAACAGTTTGCATTGGGGTCATTTTCTATGATTAAAGGGGTCGTGGGTACTAAGGCCATGTTGGAGTTCTCCTCTGGTGTTGCATACTTTATAGAAACTACATTAGCAGGGGGCGGAGGTTGTTGTCCTAGAACAGGTTGTGGTCTTGGCTGTGCTTGATATGGTGTTTGATAATGAGGGGGGGCTCGATAATATTTTTGTGGCTCATACTGTCCTTGGTATCTAACTAGCTAGTATTGCTAAGGATAGTTTTGCCTAACCACTTGTTTGTTATATGGACAACCTTGAGCAGTGTGGTTTGTATACCTTTGCTCTATAGTACAGTACACTCCGTTGGAGTTCCCTATTGGTTGCAATGCATGTGGATACGTGTTCGCCATATGGCCACCTCCACAAATATAACACCTTTGAGGGGGGACTAATTTGAGGCAAGTCTTTGTGAACCTTTGGAAGTTCTAGTTCATCTCCTAAGTTATCTTCTATGTCTACACAGATCCTTAAACATTGATCCAAGGTTCTTGGCTCCTTCAAGAAGACGTATTCTCTCAACTTAGCACTCAGTAGGCCATCTATGAATAAAGCTATCAACTTAGCTAGAGTGGGTACTTCCAAAGGGGGACATCTTTCTATGTATTGCTTGAATCTTTGACCGGCCAACCTCATAGTCTCTTGGAGGGTTTGTTTGAATGTGTGTATTAAAGAAGACGTGTTGTGTCAGATTCCATTCTTGGAAAATTCTGTAATGAAGGACTCTATCATATGCTGGATGTCTCTAAATTGATGTTGGTGCAATGGTCGGAACCAATCCAACGCATCACCTTTTAGAGAAAGTCCAAAGGCATTAAAGTGTGTAAACATGTCTTCCACTTGTTCGGCCTATAGCACCTACTTGAATTCTGCTACATGCTCGTAGGGATCTCCCCATCCATCAAAAGAATTTTTCATAGCCTTCACTAATTGAGTAGGCCTCAAGGTTCTAGGGTGGTCCCTTGGTCTAGGTACGATAAATCCGTCCCCACCCCTGTGAGCCCTATGATCCCTGAGAGGTTCTCTTTCAACCCTCTCGCTTTCAGTAGCGGCCCTCTCCCTTCCTGCACGATGAATGAAACTACTCTCTGCACCTTCCTTGTTCTTTTCTCTATGTTCTTTAGATGTGCCATCACCCAAACTATCCTTAGGTGCTTGGGATTTCACTAGAGGCAAAACTAATTCTCCTCTCCATGTATATGCATGGCTTCCATGTTCTGTGACCTTATACATTCGTTCTCAGGTGTCATCTAAGTATACTACCTTTCGTGGAATCTCTAGGTCTTTTAGTTCATAAATCGTGTTTGATCCTGCCACCTAGATTGTTCTAGCCTATATCTCCAAAAGGCTTCGCCACTCTCCTTATTCCAGAATAATTCTATACTCCTATTGTCTTGGGGCATCCACTTAGGCGTTATCACCCTTGTTAGTACAGATTTTCCTCTTGGTGTTCTAGGTTCCTCAATCTGTTTACAATGTCCTTCAGTATCTATGTCTGCATTCTCTACCATCTCTCCTAGGTCATTAGTTGAGTTTGCCCTAATTGCAACAATATACATGGTTCCTTCCTTATCTACGTAAACTTCATCTTCAAACTTTAATGGTTGGATGTTCTAATCCCATAGGTTGATCGGATTTATGTCATTGAATTACTAACCTATGAAGGCCATCCTCATATACCATGGCAGCCAATCTATTCGTACAAATATACTCCAACTAAGTTTTGTAAGGTCCCTCCGTCTTTTCGAGGTGGGCTACATTAAGCGATACTCCTGGTCTACTCATGTTGAAAGACATATCTGAGTCACTGGTATCTGAGCTAACCTCGTATGGATAGTTGCTTAGCTATTGTGCCCATGATCACATTGTCGTTCTTATGCTAGCCTTGGAAGATCGGACACTCCGTTTATCACTTTTCCCTAAGTATTTTTCGGACCTCAGGTTCATTAATCCTAATCTAGCCTTACGCGCTTACCCCTTTAATTTGTTCAATCACTTATTCCTTTTTGAATTTTTCTTTAGAGTTTCTTGTCTTGTTTACAATTGTCGCAAAGAATCATTTTGGTATGTTCTGGGTTTAATTCATTTGAGCGTTGCATGTTCAATTCACAAAAATTCCTTTAGGCTTGGTCCTTTCACCCACTTACGTCTTCTCTCGTCAGCTACTTACAACTCAATGAGCTAGGGTGATACCTGGCTACACTAGGAGTCCGAAGACACTCCATTGATAACAAGATAGCTATACTCAAAGAAATCATCAACAATTCAATAAATAGAAATTCCACTTATAGAGTACTCCTCGACTTGAAAAAGAAATTATTTTGACTTTTCTAGAGAACTTGAGGTACTTGCCCGCTTCTTCCTTTGCTCTATGCCACACACAAGAGTTCACAATGAATGTCCAATAATTGACCCAAAAAATTGGAAAATTTGTGCAAAAAACCCTAATTTTGCATTTGTTCAAATAGCCCAGATGATTAGCCACAGTCGCGATGGTGTGACACCCATGATGGTCCAAAGTCAAGATGGTCAAGCCTTACAATGGTCAGTCACAGTTGCAACTCTTAAGTCATGATGATCACTTAGGATCGCGACAATCAAGTCACAACGGTCAACTCATGATGATGAGTGAGGATCGTGATAGTCATCACATGAGGGTCAAGCGACAACTATCAGGGTCACGATGATCAGGCACACAATCGTGAAGATCAAGCCATGATGGCCAATCAGGATTGTGATTGTCAAGCACCATCGCGATGGTGAGTCACCGTTGCGATGGTGGGTCACCGTCACGATGGTGAGACACGATCGCGATGGTGTGAACCAATCGCCACGACGGTCAGTGACCATCACAATGGTCAGATGCAATTGTGATGATGTGTCATCATCACAATGGTAAAAAAATCATGCAATTTCACAAAATCAAGCCTAGTTGTGTGCAAGCACTTACCTAAGCTCCTCCTTCATGAAAAAAGTTTGCCCAAACTCATACCCTTCCTAACAGTCATGATGGTCAGCTTCAGCGGTAATTTTTTGAGAAAAAATGGAGTTTTTACCTGTGTTTCTAGCAAATCCATGGTGTCTAGAGGCTGCTCTGCAAGATTAGTGCACCAGAAAACACGAACATACACCTGAAAAATCTCTCTCTCACTCTCGCACACACAAATGAGGGAAAGAGAAGAGAAAGAGGGAATATGACAGATTTTTTGTGATTTTTTGGAGTTTAGATGATGATGGGGAATGATACTAGAGGAATAGAGGAGTAAAAGTGTGTAAAAACTAACTACAAACAACAAAACAACAAAGAACTTTTACCTTCCAACAACTTTCTCCATTATACTTACCATCACATGCTCAACCTAGAGTTCTTCCCCGGCAATGGCGCCAAATTTGGTATCACTCTAGCACAATGGGAAGTACCAACGTGAGGAGCTTCACCCTCATAATTGTCAATCCGTGGAGAGGTTAGGCCGATATGAAGGTCATGAGCGAATGATGTGTATAAAGAAGAAGAAGAGAAATGCAAGAGCATACACACACACAAGGAAAGTCGTGATGGAGATCAATGGAAGGCAAGAAAAGAACTCTTAATCATATTCATCATCATCTTGCTACAATAGCTCTTATAGTTCTAGCTCATAGATTCTTTCATAACCTAACAACAACCTCAAAATGAGCTCTCTAGCTCTATTTATAGTTTTTGCCTAATTTTGACCGGTTTCACATCTAGTGACCGGCATAGTTAAAAAATAGGTTCTACCTCTAATTTGAACTATCTAACGACATCCAAAAATTACAAAAATTGGTGGGAGTATTCTACCTAGACTCCTCAAGCTTGAGGACTCCTCGGCTTGCACAAAATCGAGTCGCATTCGTGATAATTGGATGTATATGCATATGATACATTGGTTTAGTGATAAAAATCACTGTTGTCTTGATGAAGTCTTCTGAATAGCTTTAAGTGCTTCCTCTTCTTCTATGACAAGAACTAGTCCTCGACCCTTTGCCTTGAACATGGATCTACAAACCCTTGAGGTTGTTCCATGAACACCTCTTCTTGTAAGTACCATTCAAGAAAGCATTTTGTATGTCCATTTGGTAGATAGGCCACCTCCTTGTTGCACATAGGGCTATGAGAGCTCTAATGGTAGCTTTGTTTCCCACAGGGCAAAAAGTCTGCTCATAATCCACCCCTTGTGTCTATGTGAAGCCTTTGGCTACTAGTCTAGCCTTGTACCTTGCCAAGCTGCCATATTGGTCTTCTAGACCCACTTGTTTTGGACTATCTTTATTCCTTCCTTCTTCGGTACTAGTTCCCAAGTGTTGTTCTCCTTAAGAGCTTTGCTCTCTTCATACATAGCCTTCCTCCAATCTCCTTTGGTTTTTGCCTTCTCATAAGAATCTAGCTCTTGATCTGCAATGACATTCATCATGTATGCATTGTACTTTGCCATGAAAGAACCATATGTATACCTTTGTGGGGGTGCCTTCTTCCTTGTAGATCTCCTCTCTTGACCTTTGGGATATTGCTTCTTGAGTCTATTGAGCTTTACATTAGGATTAATGACCTCGTCAAGCTCGTCCTCTTCTGACTCCTCCTGAGCTTCCCTAGTGTCATAGTCTGTCTCTTGTAGCCTTCTGTAGTTTGAAGTAGGGGATGATATTTCGCAGTCATAAGTGCAAGAGTGATCATATGAGTATACCTTAGATGTAGAAGCCTCTATTCCACTAATTGTGATTGTTTCTTGAGGTAGAATCTGCACATCAAGGTCTACAAACTCCTCTTAATCCTCTTCATCCAACTTTTCCTTGCCCTTGTCTCCATACCATGACCTTGACTCATCAAACACAACATCTCTTGACACATATAGCTTCCTTGAGAGAGGGTTTAGCACCTGTAGCCTTTTTGCTCATTTGAGTAGCCAATGGACACACATTTCTCACTCTTGGGCTCTAACTTTGTTCTCACTTCACTAGGAACATGAAAAAAGCATACACATCCAAATACCTTGAGGTGCTCCATGGTTGGTAATAGACTTCATGTGGAGTCAAGTTGTGCACACCACCTGTTGGAACCCTGTTTATTAAGTAACAATTTGTATTCACAGCCTCAGCGCAATAAGATAATGGTAACATGCCTTCATTTATAATACATGTAGCTATCCCAACCAAATGCCTATTCTTCCTCTCTACAACACCATTTTGTTGAGGGGGTGTACCTGAATGTAAAGTTCCTTTTTATGCCATTGTCCTGCAAGTACTTTGTGAATTCCTTGGAGAAATACTCTCCCCCTCTATGTGATGTATGCATCACATTCTTTCTCAACAAGGGACCTAAACTTTTGAAAGCATGAAAACACTTCTGATTTTTCCTTGATAACATATAGCCATACCTTTCTTGAGTGGTCATCAATGAAAATGACAAAATACTAGCCGCTCCCAATGAAGCCTCTCTGCTAGGGCCCAATAGATCTGACTGTATAAGCTCCAAGGGCTTAGAGGATATGTACTCTCTCTCTAGAAATTGCTTGTTGACAAGCATCACAAAACTCATGTAGATCTTAGCCTTCAAGATTTGATAGTCCCTACACTAAACTTGCTTTGCACATGCTTTTTAACTTGGGAATATTGCTATGTCCTATCCTCTTGTGCCAAAGATCAATCTCTAAAATCCTTTTGTTACCAATCATCACATGACATACCTTGTTGTGTGTAGGAGCAACATCTAGTGTGAACAATCCTCCTTCTTTCCTTCCCTTGGCAATGACCTTGCATCCTTGGTTCACCATGCACCCTTTTGCATCAAATATAACCTACATGCCTCTCTCTACCATATGTCCTATAGAGATAAGGTTCTTGGAAATAGATGGAACATGGAGCACAAATTTAAGAGCCTTCATAGATTTACCTTCACATAGCTTCACATCTCCCACATGTGTAATGGGATGTTTAATGCTATCTCTTGTCTCCACAAAACATTTTGAGCTTGGGACCTACATATGAACAAAAGATTCCTCCATACATGACATGTGATTAGAGCATCCAGAGTCTATGTACCACTTTGTGTCCTTGGGATCACTAGTGTAGCCATGTCTCATGGCTAGAAGGGTCTCCTTCTTGGAGTTGTTATCATAATTCCCTTGCTCCTTCTTCGTCATGCCTTTTTCATACTTGAACCAGCAATTTGAACAAATATGATTCTATTTACCACATATAAAACAATGTATACCTTGATGAGGGTTGTTCTTCCCTTTGCCATTCTTGCCCTTCCTTGAAGATGATGCCTTGCTATCTCCTTCTAAATCCGAATCTTCTTTCTTGGACTGCTTCCACTTGCCCTTTTCCTCCTTTCCCCTTGTTTTCACTCTTTCCTTTTCCTTTGCTAGCATATAGGACCTGTGAGTGACCATTCTTCTTGGATGTGTCTTCTATGGCAACCTCTTCTGCCACTAGCTGTGGAATAAAATCCTCAAACGTTGGTAGAGGATCTCTATACAAGATGGTGTAATGAGGGGTTTCCACTTGTCTTCCCCTCTCAACCCATTGAGAGTAATCTGCACAAGGTCTTCCACATCTACTTTGCAACCAATGGATGACAATTGCTCCCTCAACTCCATCACCCTCAAGGTGTAGTCAACAATAGATTGATCACTACCCTTCTTCAAAGAATGGAGTTCATTCTTAAGCTGCATCTTTCTGCTTCTAGTTTCATATATCTTCTCCAAGCCCTCCCAAACTCTCTAGCATGATCAAAATTTGATATATGACCAATCATAGTGTTAGAGATTACTTGTGATATGTAGAAGATGGCTCTCATATTCCTTTCCTCCCCATCCTTCAACATCTTCAATTCTTGATTGGTGATCTTTGGATCTTTGGGATCAACAGTGGGTTTATCTTCATCTCCACGCACAATAGGCCATAAACCTTTGCTCATGAGGTAGTTCATGACTTTGAACCTCCATGGCTAATAGTTGTCTTTCTCAAGCAACTCCACTTTTTGACCTAGGTCTACCATAATGAATGGGAAATTAGGGTTACACTGAAATGTACCTCTTAGCCTTGATGTCCAAGCTTTTGTGTCCTTCTCCTAGAGTTTTCAAAGCATTTTTCCTACTATGATACCAACTGATGGAATTTAATCCCTCAGATTTGCACACTAGAAGTGAAATGAACCCAATACCTAGGTCCCTTCATACACCTTTTCTACTACCCTACAACAAAACTCTGATTCACTACCTTAAACCATTCCAAATCACCTAATATTTTAGATACACTTATTATGGTTCATATTCTTTCCAACAAGCTATAGGATACCTCAAATGGATTTGTTTGGGTCAGTCAACAACTTTGTACAAAATAGACTATGCAAAGATGTAGGATATGCAAAAATTACGGTTATAGAGATACACCGATTTCTCTGCACATAAAAGTGATTTCAAGAAGCCCTCTTAGAGAAAGTAAGAGGAATGAACCTTAAATATCTTGAATTGGATATGTACACAAAGAGTTACAATTTTTATAAGCTGAATATGTCTACACCTACAAGAGACTAGAGGGGATGTGGGTTTGATAGCTCCTCCTTACTCCTCCTCTATGCATGTAATGTCCTTCTCTCCATTTTTCCTAGCTTGGATTGCTGCTTTTCAGTTCCTTGAGCCTTGGATGACTCTCTTCTTGAGCCTCCTTGAGTATATGTGTTGTAAAACAAGCTACTAAAGAATAAACTACCTCGCAAGACTACACAGACTACTAGCTTAGACCACTGACATAAAGAGAGAGTATGTATCCACCCACCCAACTCCACCCATATATATACCTCTAGTCCAAGGGGTTGCATGTCCTTGAGATTGGCCAAGTTTCCCTCATGTGCACACTTTCCCAAGGGTGATCACATGCCTTCTAATTTCCCAAGGTCTATCACATGCCTTCTAAATCAAATGAGGATTCTTCTCTCACGTACACACAAGGTGGCTCCTAGAGAAGCTTCTCCCAAGACTAAGTTTCCCACACCTTAGGATAAATCAAGCCTAAGGTTCTAACCATTCAATTGGGAGCTCATATGAATAAATACCTCAAGGGTTAACCAAGGGTTTCACCCAAAGGTTCAAGGCATGTTCCAAGGGTAATTCAAGGTTTAGACCAAAGCAAACATACATCATATTCTAACCTTTAGACTCCATATGTTTAACCTTCTAAACCCATGAATAATACAACAATATGTCTCTTAGTCTCTAATGACCTATAAGACTTCCGTGCATTTGATGACTCTTCACCTTCTTTTATAGCTTTTGGATGCCTCTCTTGACTTTTCCAATGCCTAAGGACTGTCTTACCCGACCTTGTACAACCTTGAGACCACCCTAAGTGATTTGAGGCATGACTTTTGTCTTCATTAAGGTCTTTTGACCCCTTTATCCACCTAAAGCTTGCATAGTTCACATTTTCAACACTTTTGCCTCGACTTCTTCCTCTTACTCTTCTTTTACCTACATAAAATGTTTGGGCTTCATTGCCCATTGCCTTTGACCCTCCACTAATCATCTCTTTGGCGACCATTAAGTACACTAATTGCTCAAAGACAGGAAGATTATCTCTGACATATTAAGAAATGGTGAAAGCCTTCCACTTCTCATCATCCCTATGTCCATTTAATGTGTATGAAACAAGGCCATCATCATTTATGGGAAAACCTATGGATGCCACTTTTTCACGTACTTTCTTTATCTTTAAAATGTAGCCATTGATGTTGCTACAAGATGCCTTTCTCAAGTTATTGACTTCATTCTTAAAATAATCTTCCTAGATTTTTTGAAGTAGAACAAGCCAAGATGTTTAACTTGAGCGGGAGCTTTTGGGTGCAAGTATCCAAGCCTTCAAATTTGGCTTAACTTAAACGATCATATGAAGAAGCATGTGATAAGTCACATGAACCATTGCTTGTAATACATGGACACTTACCACTTGTAAAAGTGTTTTATCTTAAGAGAATCTAGTGACTCCTTACATCTTGTGGAGTTAGGAGAGATAATGCTACGAATTCACTTTGGTAGGATGTCTCCTAATTTAGAGGAGAACTTTTAGGTACATCCAAGTTTGAATTCAAATTCAAACATCGGAGGTAAATCACTTATAAAAAGAGGTTGTAATCTCGCGGCCTTAGAGCCCACATTACAGAGCTTATTGCTGATCATTTGTATATGTTGAGTGGCTTACACCATACCCTACCCTCATCACTATCATTGGGTATCATATCTATGTCAATGATCATGTATAATATTGTTATATAATACATTACATCATTGATCATGTCTATCTCCTTCTCTGTTATGTCTAATCAGAATAGTGTACTTGTGATGATCATATCTCAGTGATCCTTCCATTATTTTTCATGTTCTATAGCTTGTTGGAACCCTTACAAAGTCTATTACAATCTCGAAAAGTTTCAAAAGATTTTCTTTAGCCAATTGGGAGAAAACGTTCTAAAAGTGCTCACTGCACAGTCCCTAAAAAATCAGGGATAAGCTATTGATTGTTAAATTGATTGCTCAACACGTAGTACATCATTTTAAGTGAAGTGGAATCATTATCTCTTTACGCTAGTTTGATTCCCACAAAATGAGTTTTCCTAATTGCTACTATAGTGTGAGCACTAAGCAAAATATCCAGCAGGTGTCAAGACCAAAATAGCAAGCTTTTGGTCGCTAGCTATTTGCAAAGTCATCTGTTTTGATCTAATTGTTTGAAGCATCATCTCCAAAGTACATAGGCTCTTATTTATTGTCATTAACAAGCTAAAGAGGCCTTCTAGCAAAATATGAGGTGAAAGAGGGCAGGTACAAAGCATGGATTAGCAGTACCAGCTCATTCTCTTGTGGTATCCATCCATCTCTCCCAACAGTGGCATCAGAGCAAATTGAGGTAAAATAGGAGATGGTTTCCCATCTTTTATTGATAAATTGGATAGGAACAACTACCAAGCATGGTCCTTGAGGATGAAGACATACTTACAAGGAAGGAGTCTCTATGGATACATATCAGGAGATAAGGAGATGCCCATTTTTTCAGAAGCAAAGGACAACCTACAAGAGAGGAGCTTGAAAGACTCAACTCATGATGTGCCAAAGATGCATTAGCAAGGTCATATTTACTTAGCTCTATCTCTGACTTCCTTCTTCAACACATTAGGAATTGTAAAAAATCCCAAGATACTTGGGATACATTGTCTTCATACTTTTCTTCCAATACAAGAGCTAGGAAGAATCAATTGTGGATTGAGTTTACCACTCAGAGGAAGCAACCCAAGAAAAGTGTTTGAGAGTATGTGACCAAAGTCAAAGATGTGGCTGATGAATTGGCAAGCATAGGAGAAGAGATTGAAGAGGAGCAAATAGTGAGAAGGGTAATCAATGGCATCAAGGCAGATGATAAGTGGGAAGCTTTCACAATTGCTATGGACCTTTACATGGATATGCAGATTCCAGATCTTACCACACTCATGGGACAACTCTTTACCCATGAAGCCAAGCTCAACAAAAATGGAGAATCATCAAGAGCTAACAATTCTTTTTCCCTATACATAGATAAAGGAAAGTCTAAAGATAAAGGAAAGAACAAGAAAGTAGAGGATTAAGGTACTACTTCTCAAGCTAACTATGCAAGGAGAGGTAGGAACTCAAGAGGTAGGGGCAAAGGAGGTAAGCAAGGTATGGGGAGACCTTTCAACTCTTCCCCATGCAACATATGTGGATTGTCTAATAATAATATAGATGAGTGTTATAGGAACTTCAAGAATCAGAGAGGAAGACGATATCAAAGAGGTGGCTACACACAATCAAGAGGAAGATTCAACCATGGCTACAATAACAACTACAAAAATTACAATAACAACTATCAAGGAGGATACAAATCAAGAAAGGACTACAACAATTACACAGAGGATCAAGCGGATTCTCTTCTCATTATGAATATGACTTCAAAACAAGGTATGAATCATGAGCGCCTCTTCTATATTGACTCAGGTTGTTTAAACCATGTAGCAGGCAATGTAGCTCTTCTTTCTGATCTTGAGGAACCCAAGGGGAAGCATCAAGTACAAACAGGTGATGACACCAAGCATTTAGTGGTCTAGGTAGGAAATGTCAAAACTTTTGATGGGAATAGAAATCTATTGGGCAGGGTTCTTAATGTACCTACAATCACCAAGAATTTGATGAGTGTTGGATAGATTGTGGAAAAAGGTTTGCAGGTTAGGTTCAACAAATATGGAGCTTTTGTGGAGGACCCTCAACATGGATTCAAAAGAATTGCCAAGGGAGAAAAAATAGGTAGACTATTTACATTTGAACTTGAAGATACAAGGAATATTGCACTTTACAATTACAAGGATCAAACATTGTTAGAGCTTGAGATTTGGCATAAAAGGTTAGGGCATATTGGTGAGAGAACCTTGAAGCAAATATGTAGAGATCAATGTGTGCTTGGGATACCTAATGTATCCAAGCAACACATGCTCTATAAATGTGGTGCATGTCAATTTGGTAAATCACATAGGTTACCCTTCTCAAAGAAAGGTTACATGCATGAGAATTACTTGGAACCTGTCCACACAGATGTGTGGGGACCAAGCAAGGACCCTTCAATTTCTGGCTCAATGTACTATGTGTCTTTCATTGATAATTTCAGTAGGTGGACTATCTTGTACTTTATGAAACATAAAGATGAAGTGTTCAATTGCTTTAAAATGTATCTTGCACTTCTGGAAAACCAAACAGGAAGAAACCTAAAAGGAGTAAGGTTAGATGGAGGAGGTGAGTACTTCTCAAATGAATTTGATGCATTCGTGCAGGACAGAGGTATCAAAAGGGAGACTACTATAAGATATACCCCTGAGCAAAATGGGGTAGTAGAGAGGAGAAATAGGTTGATTGTGGAAACAGCTAGATCAATGCTTAATGAAAAAAGGTTACTTACTTATTTGTGGGTAGAAAGTGTATCTACTGCCACTTATGTCATTAATAGGTTGCCATCCAAATCACCTGATGGGATGACCCCATATGAAGCATGACATGGTAGGAGGCCATCACTTGATCATTGCAGACTCTTTGGATGTGTTGCTTATGTGCATGTTCCATCTCAAATCAGATGTAAGCTAGACCCTAAGGCAGAGAAGTGCATCTTCATAAGGTATGATTTAAATCAGAAAGGATACAGGTTTTATAATCCATCCAACAAAAGGTTTATGGTCATCAGAGATGTTGTCTTTGATGAGAATCATTCTTGGTTTGAAAGTGAATGTAGGAAGTTTAAGTTGCCATATGACTTGGAAGAGGAATCTCCAAGCCTCACCAAGGAGGAGCCAAACCACATTGAAGACATCAAATCAGATGATGAGGACACCATCAACTTGGATGAGTTCAAGACATGGAAATCAACGGGCAAGGCCAAGATGAAGAGGTTGGAAGACTTAGAACACCATCAACTTGGATGAGTTCAAGACATGGAAATCAACGGGCAAGGCCAAGATGAAGAGGTTGGAAGACTTACCTGAATCATCCAACCAAGCTCTAAGGAGATCACAAAGGGAGAGCAAGAAGCCAATCAGATATGGGTATGACACTTCATTAGAAACTAAGCATTCCATCTATCTTGCTAAGGATTTATCACTTGAAGAACCTACTTCATATGAAGAAGCAAAGACCAAGACAAAATGGAAGGAAGCTATGGATGAAGAAATACAATCACTCCAAGGGAATGATACTTGGGAGCTAGTACCCAAGAAGGCATCAATGAAGGTAATTGGTTCCAGATGGATTTACAAAATCAAGAGAAACTCAGATGGATCCATAAATAGGTATAAAGCTAGACTTGTGGCTAATGGTTTTGCACAAACCCAAGGAGTTGATTATGAAGAGATATTTTCTCTAGTGGCTAAGATGCCAACCATCAGAGTATTGGTAAGTGTGGCTGCATCTAGAAATTAGAATATGTACCAATTGGATGTGAAAAATGCCTTTCTTAATGGCTCGATTTCAGAGGAGGTTTACATGGCTCAACCTCTTGGATATGAAGACCCAAGCAAGGTAAATTATATGTGCAAATTGAACAAAGCTCTTTATGGTTTGAAGCAGGCACCTAGGGCATGGAATCATAGGTTAACTACCTATCTTCAAGATCAAGGATTCACAATGAGCAAGGCAGATTCTTCTTTGTTTGTCAAGAGAAGCAACTCAGAATTGATATATTATGTGTGTATGTTGATGACATCATCTTGACAGGTAGTGATGCCAATGCCATCAAACAGATCAAGAATCAAATGATGCAAGAGTTCAAAATCAGTGACCTAGGGTTTTTAAAGTATTTTCTTGGACTTGAATTGATCTACACAAATTCTAGAATTTACATTACTCAAAGAAAGTATGTGCAGGACATGTTGAAGAAGTTCCACTTGGAGAATGCCAAGATAGCTAGAACCCCTATGGAGCATAAATTGAGTGCTCATGAAGGTAATTTTCTTGAAGACATTGCACGATACCAAAGCATAGTTGGAAGTCTAAACTATGCAACTCTAACAAGGATTGATATAGCATATGGAGTAAGTGTTTTAAGTCAATTCATGCATAAACCTAGAGCACCTCACTTGGAAGCTGCCAAAAGGATTTTTAAAGTATCTCAAGGGTACTCAAAATCAAGGTTTATAATTTCCATACACTTCACATTTAGACATCAAGATTTACTCAGATGCAAATTGGGCAGGTTGTAAGGATGACAGGAGGAGAACCTCTGGTTATCTCTCTTTTGTAGGTGATAAGCCCATCTCGTGGTCTTCCAAGAAGCAACCTACAATTGCTTTATCTTCAACAGAGGCTGAATATAGGGGATTAGCCGATGCTACACAAGAAGCCATATGGATTAGATTGCTCTACTCAAATTTGGGACTTCACACTCATTCACCTATGATATTTGGTGACAACACAAGTTCTTTGCATCTTGTAGCCAATCCTATCTATCATGCAAGAACCAAGCATATAGAAGTCACTATCATTATGTGAAAGAGAAGCTATTGAGCAAGGAGATTCAATTGGCATATGTATCCACAAATATGCAATGTGCGGATTTATTGACCATGGTACTAAACTTTGCAAGTTTAAAGCTATGCTTGGATTGCATGACATTCAAGAGGATTGATGAAGAAGAACAAGCCAAGATGTTTGGCTTGAGGGGGAGTTGTTGGTGCAAGTATCTGAGCCTTCACATTTAGCTTAACTTGAAGGATCATATGAAGAAGCATGTGATAAGTCACATGAACCATTGCTTGTAATACATGGACATTTACCACTTGTAAAAGTGTTTTATCTTATGAGAATCTAGTGACTCCTTGCATCTTGTGGAGTTAGGAGAGATAATGCTACAAATTCACTTTGGTAGGATGCTTGCTAATTTAGAGGAGAACTTTTAGGTACATCCAATTTTGAATTCAAATTCAAACATTGGAGGTAAATCACTTATAAAAAGAGGTTGTAATCTTGTGGCCTTAGAGCCCACATTACAGCGCTTATTAATGATCATTTGTATATGTTGAGTGGCTTACACCATAGCCTAATCTCATCACTATCATTGGGCATCATACCTATGCCAATGATCATGTATAACATTGTTATATAATACATTATATCATTGATCATGTCTATCTCCTTCTCTGCTATGTCTACTCAAAATAGTGTACTTGTGATGATCATATCTCAGTGATCCCTCCATCATTTTTCATGTTCTATAGCTTATTGGAACTAGCTCAAAGTCTACTACAAGATCGAAAAGTTTCAAAGGATTTGCTTCAACTAATTGGGACCATCTCAAATTGCTCACTGGTCATTCTCTACACAGTCCCTTAAAAATTGGGGGTAAGCTATTGATTGTTAAATTGATTGCTCAGTATATAGTACATCATTTTAAGTGATTTAACTTGGAATCATTAGCTATCTAAGCTAATTTGATTCCCACAAAAGGAATCTTCTTAATTTCTATTGTACTATGAGCACTGAGCAAAATATTCAACAGGTGGTAAGACCAAAATAGCAAGTTTTTTATCACTAGCTATTTGCAAAGTCATCTATTTTGATCTAATTGTTTGAAGCATCGTCTCCAAAGTACATAGGCACTTATTTAGTGTCATTATCAAGCTAAAGATGCCTACTATCAAACTCTGAGGTAAAAGAGGGCAGGTGCTGTTGGACCAAAGCAATCCCTAATTGGTGATTATGAAGAGCATTGGAAGTCCCGATTGCTACAGACATTGAAGTTTCTTCTAATTGAAGATGGACAAGATCAAAGACTTGAAGACAACCTGAAGAAGTGCGAAGATTGAGTTTGAAAGGATCTGAAAGACTGAAGCTTTGCATTAAAGGTACAAAGTATATTCATTCATCCTAATATTTGCAGAAGACAAAGATCAATGATGGGAGAAAGCTTGCAGATTGATAAGCTAGATAGGTAGAACTATCCAACTTGGTCCATGAGGATGGAGGCACACCTCATGAGAGAAGACTTGATGGCATTCATCATAGGAGAAGAAGTAAAGCCTGAGTTTGAAGATCCTAGTGTTCCACCTAGGGAAGAGCTTACAGATTTGAAGAACTGGATGAAGAAGCATGCTCAAGCTAGGAGCATCATTTACATGGTTGTAAATGATTATCTTCTACCTCATATTAGAGGATTAGAAAGTGCAACAGATGTGTGGAATGCTTTGGAAGAGCATTTTCAAAATACAACCAAGTCAAGGAAGTCATCATTATGGGCTAAGTTCACAACCTTCAAGAAGAAGAGCTCACAATCAATTTTTGATTATGTGGCAAGAATGAAGGATATTGCAAATAGCTTGGGAGCAGTAGATGAAGATATTGAAGAAGATAAGTTGGTAAGACAAATACTTACAGGACTGAGAGGAGATGAGAAATGGAAAGCTTTCGTATTGTCCATAGAATTGTCATTAGATCACTTTACTCCTAATCTTAATCAATTGCTAGGACACATGCTAACTTTTGAGCACGACATTAAGGGAGATAATGATAGGAGTACAAGTCAAGCTATGTACTCCAAGGATAAGAAAAAGAATGGCAAAGGAAAGCAGTCAACTAATGATGAAGGATCTTCAAGCCAAGTTAATTTCACAAGAGGGAAGATGAATTCAAGAGGTAAAGGAAGAAGAGGTAAGAATAAAGATAATGTTAAAGCTTGTTGGATTTGTGGCAGAACAAATCATTTGGCAAATGATTGTTGGTATAACAATCATAATGGTGGAAGTCATAATCAGAGTTCCAATCAAAGAGGTAGAGGAGGCAAAAATCAAAGAGGTAACCAAAGGAAGACGTGGTAGGACCTCATATGCTAGAGGAGGTGGAAGAAGCTTTCAACCTCAGTCCTATAATAACAACTATTATAATTATGCATCGGATCAGAAGGATGACATGACTCTCATTTTGAATGCAACACATGAAGCAATAGGAGAAGATCAAAGGGTATTCTATATTGACTCGGGATGTAGTAATCATCTGAGTGGCAATATATCATTGATGACTGAAATGGAAGCAAAGGTGAGTGGACATACAGTTCAAACAGGAGATAACACAAAGCATAAAGTGGAAAGCATTGGTATAGTAAAGACAAAGAGTGGAAGCACACTCTTAAGCAAGGTACTTTATGTTCCTACTATTCCTAAAAACTTGATAAATGTAGGACAAATTGTGGAGAAGAGATATGAATTCAGATTCACAAATGATGGTGTTTATGTGCAAGATCCAAATCAGGGATATAGAAGTATTATTACAGGTCTAAAAGAAGGAAGGCTTTTTACTCTCAAGGTCCAAGGTAATGTGGGACATGCATTGTTTACTTATGGAAGTCAAAAGATGTCTGTGTTAGACCTATGGCATAAAAGGTTAGGTCATTTCAATGAGAGAGCCATAAAAGAAATGTCAAAGAATGATGTAGTGCTTGGATGGCCAAATGTTGAAGGTCAACACATGGTATACAAGTGTGAAGCTTGTCAATCAGGTAAAGCTTACAGAAGTTCATACAATAAACCAGGATACAATTATTCAAATTTACTTGAATTGGTTCATACAGATGTGTGGGTTCCTTCAAGGGACTATAGCATAAATGGATCCAGATATTATGTGTTGTTTGTTGATGATGCAACAAGATGGATTACACTTCATGTAATCAAGGACAAGTCTGAAGTGTTCAAAACATTCAAACATTATCATGCTTATGCAGAAAGGATTACAGAACAAAAGCTCAAGAGGTTGAGATCAAATGGAGGGGGAGAATATTTTTCTAAAGAGTTTGATGATTATTTGTGGAATGCAGGTATAAAAAGAGAAGTAACTTGCAGATACTCCCCTCAACAAAATGGAGTTGCAGAAAGAAAAAATAGAACTCTTGTAGAGTTTGCAAGATCAATTATGAAAGAGAAGAATTGTCCAAACTATTTATGGGCAGAAGCTATTAACACTGCAACATACCTTGTGAATAGGTTACCCTACAAAGCTTTGGATGGTAGAACACCTTATGAAGCATGGTGGGGTAAGAAACCTACTCTTAACCATTGTAAAGTATTTGGATGTTTGGCATATGCTTATGTTCCTTCTCAATTAAGACATAAGTTAGAACCCAAAGCAGAGACGTATGTGTTCATTGGGTATGATGATAGACAGATGGAATACAGATTGTGGAGTCCATCTACAAAAAAATTTCTTGTTACAAAAGATGATACATTTGATGAGCAAAGCACATGGTATACAGGGTCAACAAATGATTATGCAGATGTTGAAGAAATACATAGGAAAGGGAAGAAAAAAGTAAAGGTGTATGAAGAAGATATTGATGATGATGATTGTAAAAGTAAATTGTAGGGCAATGATGAAGATCGGCCAAGATTTGATCCAGAATCAAATGTGGTAGAGACTTCAAGAAGTGCAGAGACAAGAAGATCTTTGAGAGAAAGAAAAGAACCTATCAGGTATAGCTATGATACATCCTTTTTAACAACAAAAGATTATTCTTATATTGTGAAGACAAAAGAAGATCCAACCACACATGAAGAAGCTAAAGGAAAGCAGAATTGGGAGAATGCAATGCAAGAAGAGTATGATGCTCTACTTGAGAATGAGACATGGGAATTGGTGCCAAGTCCAAAGAACCAGAAGGTAATTGGATGCAAGTGGGTGTATAAGACAAAAAGATTTGCAAATGGTGAAGTGTCTAGATATAAAGCTAGACTCGCGGTTAAAGGTTATGCCCAAACCTATGGGGTAGATTATGATGAAACCTTTAGTCCAGTTGCTAAGATGTCTACAGTTAGAACTCTAATTTCTATTGCTGCTTGTAAAGGATGGAAGTTGTCACAATTAGATGTAAAGAATGCATTTCTAAATGTATTGCAAATGAGGTGTACATGGAGCAAGCAGAGGGTTTCATGGATTCAATTGGATCAGATTATGTATGTAACCTCAAGAGAGCTTTGTATGGTTTGAAGTAGGCCCCAAGGGCATGGAATTACAGGCTTGTTAAGTTCTTAAATGAATGTGGATATCAAGCTTCAAAAGCAGATAGTAGCTTGCTAGCGAAGGCAAGTGAAGATGGGTTCATACATATGTGCATCTATGTTGATGATATTATTGACACAAGTACAGATGCTCAAGGAATCAAGGAGCTTAAGAAGCAAATAGAAAAGGAGTTTAGGATAAGTGATTTGGGAATCTTATCTTATTTCTTAGGAATGCAGATTATGTATACTCAACATGGAGTATATGTTACACAAGAGAGATACTTGAAGAATCTTCTGGTCAAGTTCAATATGGAAGATTCCAAGCCTTCAACCACACCATTGGAGGTAAATCATAAAGTGAGCAGATATGGAGGAGAAGAATTTAATGATATGAAGAAATATCAAATTTTTTTAGGTAGTTTGATCTATGCTATCTTGACAAGAACAGACCTATCATATGCAGTTGGTGTTTTATCACAATTTATGCATTGTCCAAAGAAAACTCATTAGATTGCAGCTCAAAGGGTACTCAGATATATCAAGGGAACCTTAAGTGAAGGTATCTATTATGGTTTTACTTTTGACACAAGAATAAAAGTGTTTAATGATGCAGATTGGGCAGGTAATTCAGATGATAGAAGGTCTACTCATGGTTATCTTTGTTACATTGGAGATAAGTTAGTCTCTTGGTGTTCAAAGAAGCAACATACAGTTGCTTTGTCATCCACAGAAGCTGAGTATAAAATGGTAGAGGCTACAAAAGAAGTGATATGGTTGAAAACCTTATTGAAAAGTTTTGGAACTGATCACAGTACTCCAATTATTTTGGAGACAACATGAGTTCATTATATTTGGCAGCTAATCCTATTTTTCATGCAAGGACTAAACATATAGAAATTCAGTATCATTTCTTGAACTTGACAAAGAGATTGAAGTTTTGTATACATCAACAAAAGAGCAAGTTGCAGATATGTTGACAAAAAGCTTAGATGGACCAAAGCTACAGAGGTTTAAAGAGATGGCGCATAATCACAATAAGTGATTGAGGGGGAGCTGCAATCCCTAATTGGTGATTATGAAGAACTTTAAGCAAGTTAGAAAACAAAATGAAGCCAAAGAAGTCATTGAAGAAAGTCAAGAGATCTCAGAAATGTAGCTTGTATACATATGTACATTACATATGAAAATTATTGTACTATGAGTATAGATGATCATTAGAATGATAAGGAGTAATGTAATAGATGTGGGATGAGTCTAGAATCATATGTATATAAGTCAATAATGTAAACAAATAGGACAGAGAGTCACTAGAAGCTAAGTGTCCATGAGATAGATATGTGGAGAGTCATCTTTCTGAGTTAGTGTTGAGTCTTTCTCTGATTTCTCTTAGCCAGATCAAGTGGATCAAGAAATATTTTGTACACATCTAATCTAGAAGCTAATCAAGCCATGTTCAAAGTTTCATGGTCTAATTCCTTTCAGGTTGTGTGTATGTTCAATAGGAACATGTATATGTAAAGTCTGCACGTATACCTCTCAGAGTTGTGCACTTTTTCGTGTCAATATTTTACTTGGATCTCAGTGCACAATGCAAAGTTTTTTATGAATCAGCATCCAAAATCTAAGTTGGAAGGTAAGGAAGCTATAGCTAAAAGCATTTAGCAAAATGAGACTTGTGTTGTGAGAAATCAACCTTAGAAGTTAACTATGTCAAAGTCACTTGTTCATGAGGACAGCTTCTGACATACCTTTGATCTTAATGATCAAATCAGAGTTTTAATGATTCTTTTTAAGGTCTCATGAAAGGGATGATTGCACAAAGGTAGCGTGGAGATATGTGTATCATTACATTGAAGAAATTTGAAGTTATGTGTAGGTAATGAAGTTACATTTTGAAGCAGACTTCTTGAAGAAGAAGAAACTTCACTCAGAGAAGTGATAGTGAATGATTTTGTAAATCAAGGTAACATGTGTGTAAAGTTTGGTCTATGACTGGTATAGAGGTGTTCTTAAATCAGTATAGATCAAACCTTTGGAGATTTAGAGGTCTCCAATAGGTACAAAGCAGGGATTAGTAGTACCAACTCATTCTCTTGTGGTATCCATCCATCTCTCCCAACACCCATCATTGACCTAACCAAACATTAGTTCTCGACGGGGAAAGTTTAAGTCACCCTTCCAAGTGTATGCATGCCTACCATGCTCCATTACTAAGAACATTTTTTTTCGAAGTGTTACCCCTTCTAGACATCATTGTCCTCAATGATCAATCCTCGATCTCCCCTTGAATTAATGTCCGTGCTCTTGCACACTCTCTTGAACCTTCTTGTTCTCAACCTTGGTCTCTTGAAACCTTGGTCTCTTGAACCTTGCCTTTTTGTTTCTTGGCCACTTGCATATGGACTTGCCTTGTTCGCAACCTTCGTCTCTTGAGCCCCTTATTCTCGAACTAGGTATCTTGAACCTAATTCTCGCCTATGCTAGGTATCTTGGATCCTCAACTAGTGTTCCCATTGAAAATTTCATTCTCAGAGATTTCCAATAGTACCTTATACGTTTAAATTCGACATATGGATTGAGAGATACACTCTAATCTTCGTTGGGCTCATCTTTGAAAGAGACACACACACTTTTCATCCACTTGCCCGAGCCTAGTTCCTAAACTCTAATACCAATTGTGGGAATTGAACTCATGATTTACTAGCTACGAGTATGATGGGCTAACCACTTGTCCCAAAAGCCATGGTTGAGGATTACTTCCTAATGCTCCCTCTTAGGGTGTGGTTCAACCATCTCTTGTTTGTCATTTCTTAAGTCCAACGTCTTTCGTTTTGGGAAGATGCAAGTATCAATTCTCTTTGTGGCTTTTAAATATCCATCTATGTTCTTTTGTGCATAAACATATAAAATGTCTCTATCTACCTATCTATCTACACATGCATGAATACACACACACACATACATACATACACACACACACACACACACATATATATATATATATATATATATATATATATATATATATATATATATATATATATATATATATATATATATATATATATATATATATATATATATATGTGTGTGTGTGTGTGTGTGTGTGTGTGTGCGCACGCGTATGTATATATATATATATATATATATATGTGTGTGTGTATGTTAATATATATGTACACACACACACATATATATATATATATACATATATATATATATATGTGTGTGTGTATGTTAATATATATGTACACACACACACACACATATATATATACATATATATATATATATATATATATATATATATATATATATATATATATATATATATATATATATATGTATATGTTAATATATATGTACACACACATATATACATATATATATATATATATGTGTGTGTGTGTTAATGTATATGTATCTTTTTTTATGTATTTGTGTGTGTGTCCATGATGTAAAGACCCGGGGGTTTTTTGCCCTTCCTTTTGGAAGATCTTTTGTATCATTTTTTTTTTACTTGCATCAATTTTAAATTTTCTGTTCTCTCAAAAAAAAAAAATCATATGATTCAAATTCCAAGAAACAGTTCAGAAAGAGTTCGTTAAGCGGTATGTTACAAAATTGCCGTCATGTCAACTACGTACAAGATGTGAAATATAGTTGAATACTCACCATGCTAGCGGAAACTTTGCTGCATATGCAGGCGATCTTCACAAACTCTGAGCATGGGAGTTTGCAACTACAAGGAAGCAGCATTATGCGTGAAGTTTCTGCAATTTATTAATACAAGATATGCATTTAGTACTCATCAGCTGTATCAGTTCTACGTGTTCATTTCTAAAGATGAGTAAACTCCCGAGCATAAGCTCAAATTCCAACTCAAATGAGAGTGAAAAACAAAGATCAAGTGATCATGCCAAGATCTGGAGAAACCAACTAAGAGGAAAAAGAAAAAGGTTTGTATATTGTTCACTTGCCGAGATTGGCCTCCTTGTACCACCACAGATCCTCGCGATATGACGCTTCTTGTACGCCCATAGAACTGTCTGCCATAATCTTGAAGGCAAGATCTGCATTCCAGAGAAAAGAGAAACAGACGCAAAGGCAGTGGCAGCTTTGCAGGCGCTTTGGGCGATGTGTGGAGCTGGTAAAGATCTACACATTGTCGCGCAAAATACCAATAGTCTAACTAGCGGATATAAAATCGATGTTACGTGCTCCTTCGTAGATTGGTAAAATCTAGAGAGCATTCGAGTCCGACGCACATGCACACGTATGCGCTCCTCCGAGAAGATCTGATGCGCAAGAAGATAAAGTGCGATTATAAAGCATGTTTCATGGGTGAAAACAAAAACAAGAAGAAAGAACATGAAAATGATCATCATGTATGTAACAGTGACAGAGGTCCTTGAGTTGAATATGTACGTGGTGTAGAAACTAGTAGATGTTGACCTTTTGAAATATCTGAATAACTGGAGATGTCGTGCAAAATGGGACGTTGATGTCCAAATGGGTGTGGTGTAGCGGTATGTGTTGAACGCCGTGGGGCAGAGTGCGTGGGTTCAACTTCTACTCGGCTGGACATTTCAAATTCTTTGTACTCGCAAAAAAAAAAAGGGAATGTTGGCGGACTGTTGCTAAGAGAGCCAAAATCTGCTAGCAGATAACTGCCATGATTCCTTTGGAGTGAAGTATTTGCAAGTCATGACATTTTTGGTGAAATGCATAGCGATGTATCACTCAAATCGGTGTATGCATGTATGTATGTGTAATGAACCATAGAAGATTTGAACCCAGAACCTCCGAGTTAAGAGTGTGATGGACTAACCACTAATTGCCCCAAAAGCTGTGCTCAAATATTACTTTCCAATCCTCTCTCTTAAGGTATATATGTATGCATGCATGTATGTATCTAAAATATGTATGTATGTGTGTGTGAATGGTATGTGTGTGTATATGTGTATGTATGTATGTGTGCAACTGAGCATATCGCAATGGTGGAGAAATATAGGAGAGAGGAGAAAATGTAAGAGAGGAGACAACTGAATAGAGGATGGGGGGAGGGTGATTGTTTTGAGAGGAAAAAAAAGGAGAACACAAAAACTGAGTGATCTTACCTCTTGATCAAGCACTCGGGGATCGTCGAAGAGAAAATATTGTCTTGTTGTTGACCTCTATATTGGTTGAACGTAGCCTTCTATTATTGGGTAGGTTGTAGATGACTCATTGGGAATGTGGAGATCACTTATTTTACTCAATTTCTAGGCCATTAGATATATATTTCGCAAATTTTCTTCATAAAATTTGTTTATAAATTAAAAAATTGCCATCACCATTGGCATCACCACATGTGAATTCTGGCATACACAGTGACTACTGCCGACATCTGCAATGCCGGTGTGTTTGAAATGTATTTAAAAAATACAACTTACATCCGTGTATTGGCTATGGCTTACAGGTTTAACTTCATAACACTTCTATTAGAAAGTTTATAGGCAAAAATTTCTTTTCAGAAGTATAAATTTCATAAGACCATTTTTTTTCTTTCTTGTTAATGGGAAACAATTGTAATTATAAAATCGTTGTTTGAGGGATAGCTTCTTTTCATATGAGCATCCAGTGTCGCCTTGATCAGGACACAGATTGCAAGTCATATGAGCATTTATTTTAGCTATAAAATTAATACTATGAAAACAAATTTTTGTCTGGTCGCTTTGGCCGAGTGGTTAAGGCGTGTGCCTGCTAAGTACATGGGGTTTCCCCGCGAGAGTTCGAATCTCTCAGGCGACGCGACCAACGTGGTTTTGCTTTCCCGGTACTGCAATCCTGAGATCTACCTTCATGGGAATAGAGTGTCTTTTGTCACATAATTGTACAAGTTATATACTTAACGAGAGTTTTAAAATTGTCACAAATTTTATATTTTATTGATAGAAAGGAAGTTACAATCAGAAAAGGAGAGATACACACGAAGTCTACAAGCCTTCCACTCTAACTTCATCGCCCACACTCACATATCTCTTATAACAATCAACAAACAAATCATAAAATTGCTTGTAGATAAAGTCCGAGTGATTTCCTACAAGTTAATACTCACATGAAACATAGTGGATCTCCCATAAACACAAAAGTAGCAAATTATACGGTTGCTAGACAACTGTATTGTACTGTGTTGGTCACGTTTTGGGAAGATTATGAGCACATCTCTCATTCCTTCATCGTGAAGTGGATTCCAATTACGTAATTGCATTTATACTCAATCAAGCGCAATCACCTTCTTTACATCTTTCCCTGTATTTAGTGATTTACCTCAGATAATATCTTAGGATTTTGGTCCTATTCCTTAAGTTGCAGGATTTTGCACATGCAGTGAGCATGTACGAAAATATGTGCCCCTATTAGAGGAATATTGTGTTCTATACTTCATCTCATCAACCAAGCCTTCGTTCTTATTGTCTATTGGAACTAGTTGGTTGTCACATGTGTATATCTTATGGAAAAATTATTTCACATCTAAAATGTGGAGAGTGATTAAATAGATATACTCTTATAACTCTCTCTCTCTCTCTCTCTCTCTCTCTCTCTCTCTCTCTCTCTCTCTCTTCAATTGGTTAATTTAACTCCTCAACGGGTCTAATTTCACATTGTTCTCATCTAGGAAATAGGCTCGGGTCTTATTTCACATTGTTCTCATCTAGGAAAAAGCTTGTGTTTAGGACACTTGATCCTCTTGTACACTACTAATAGTGACTCCCTGGCATTTGATGCTTATTTAATATGGGTGAGTGCCATGGAACTTGAAATTTGATTTCTATCTAAATGGGTTAGAGAGACAAGAATTTCAAGTGATTGCAATACTTTAAAGAGGAAATATATGGAAAATAATGTGGTCGAAATGAATTGATGATATGATTGCTACTCAAGATACAAAAATTCTGCTTATAGGAAGTCGAGCCCCCCAAATTCCCTACAATATACATGATGAGGTTATGGGATCAAGAAGTGCTGATTTGGGGATTAAAAGTACATCAAGAGGTTCATAAAATAGTAGGGTTGATGGGCTTATAACTACATCAAGAGGTGCATAAAAGAGTGGTACTTTTCTAGTCACTTTAGAACTCATAATGCACCACCTCAATTAGTTTACGATGTTCCTTTCTAGGCTTTTGTTGACGTACAATGGTTCATAACAATGGATCATTAATATGTTTTGAAATTTGGCCACTAATTTTATGGACACCCTCTAAAAACCCAAGTTATTTTTGTGGATTTTTTCCAAAGAGATAAGATGAAAAAGGTGCTTTTAGCATTGATTAGTTTTTAAAATTTGACCCCTTTAAAATCGGTGTTATGATGTTTGGGTATTGATGTTAATAACATCCTATGGAATGTGATTATAGATGAACGATATACGTATAACCATCAGTACTATTGGTGCATTTAATAATAAATAAGAGAAAGAAAACAAGTGTTAAATCGATATATCATCATTGGAAATTGAGGTAAAAATAAAACATTTATTGGATTTTATGAAGATAATATCGACACAATTTCAGCTATATAAACAAACATGTTCTCATCAACCCAAGATCCTCTAGATGGAAGATAGAATAGTTGCATATGATATTTGTTTGTATATCTTCAGTATCATTGTACACACACATATGTTAAACGTCAAACTTCAAGTAAAAAATTCGTACGAAATCAATTGTGGAAATGTGGAGCAATTTAAGGAAGCCACACGAGATTTCATCAAGAAAATTCGCTCAACCACTCCCCAAGTCATGTCAACTAAGTCCTCCAATTCAAGAGGCTGATTTGGAAAGGTGGTTCCTCGATTTTAGAGGCAAACTTCTCACTATATAAGTAGCATGTATCACAACTTCTTTTGAGTCATCTTATTGGAGTTTTAGTTCATTTAGAGTGAGCACTAACTGCTGGAGTTGTAATAAGCAAGCCCCTTTCTTAAGCCCACCATTTTCTTGCTTGTTTGTCTTATTGCATAGCTATTGCATAGCTATTGGATTCTATTTGAATCTCACCAATTCTCTACATCGTTCTCTGAGTAACTTTGAAGAACCCTTCATTTTAGTGAAGTTGGCTGATTGATATCTCTCTTTGTGTGTAGGCTCTCATTGAAAAAGTTTTATCTGAGTTGTAAGGGATGATTCTCTTTCTCTATTTATCCATTTTCTATGAATTTGGTGTGATTAGGTATCGATTAGAGCTCTCTAAAGTGGACCCAATTTTGAGGTTCATCCTTTGTGTATTCTCGTCTCTGTTTGACTAGCAAGTGCGAGCATTCAACTAGCTCATCTTGTGGACATTGTTTTTCTTTTGGAGTGAAATTTGTTTTGTTAGAGAGATCTTGGTGTCTACTATAGGTGCACAAAACCTCACTAGAGGTCTCTACATATACTATGAGAAAGTTTTTGGTGTGCAGAGGTCAAAGAAGGGTACTTATGGAGATCATTCACTCTTAGTCATTGCATAGGGGTTGAGATACTTCTCCCAATAGTGGTATTAGAGAATTTTGACATCTTGGAGACATCCAATACAAGCAAGAAAGCCTCTTGGAGTCGGTTTTTGAATATTTTCATCAACAAAACCTTGTTGCAGGTAGCTCACATTATGAGAGAGTTATTCTACTCAAACTTTCAAGTGTGCAAGGTTTCCATCTTAGGAAAGCTTTGGATTAAGGTAACTTCAGAGCTTCATTTGCATTTTACACACATTGGTTGCATTTACCAAACCTCTATATTCTGCTTCTGTAGATGATAAGGCCACAGTTGGTTGTTTCTGAGATGACCACGATATAAGCTTTGAACCCACAAAAGATATGTACCCGGAAGTGCTCCTCATATCATCCTTGGAGTCAGTCCAATCTGCATCAGAATACATCTTTATATCTGAGTCAGAAGTGAAGGGATAAAAAAACCCTTCATTCGTAGTTCCCTTTAGATAATTTAACACCCTTTTTGCCGCTTCCATGTGAGGTTTCCTTGGTGCATGCATAAACTGACTCAATGTGCTTACTCCATAAGCAATGTCTACTCTTGTTAGGGTAGCTGAGAATGCACATCCTCCCATCATTGGCCTCAAAGGCATCTCATCTTTGTTTATTGGATATTGTGCACGTTGGCATGTATCACATTTTTTCATCCATATGAAAAAATCCATATGAAGAGTGGGCCACCAAAGTCCTGAGAATAGAATGGTCTTGATTACTCGATCAAGCCTGAAGTGTCCGCCAATAGCACTGTTGTGTGCAGTTTCTAAGATTTTCAAATAGTCAGACTCGTGAACACACAATCTTAAGTAACCATCTTTACCTCTTCGGTATAGGTTGTCTCCTACTAAGGCATAGTCTAGGGCCTCTTGTTCCATGCTTCATTTTCTTGCTAGACTTGCCTCGTGGGGTAGCGTTCCCGTTCTCATAAATTCTACCAATGGAGCGCTCCAATGTGGAATTAATGACACGTGATAAAGGGTAGCATGCTCCACTGGGGGTCTCTCTTGACACATTGGACAATTCTTAATCCATTCATGTATTTCTTTGTCCGTGCTAGGCCAATACACTCCTAAACATTTTAGATTTTGCAGTGTTCGTTGTTTAGAATAGTGATTTGCCAGCAATCCTTCATGGGCTTGTTGCAACCAACTACTATGTTCATCGTCCTCAACACAACAAGCTAGTTTATTTGTTTTCACATTCCTATTTGCGAGCCCAAAGGTTAGGAATGGTGCCAACTTATTTTCTCATTTAGGAACAACTTCTAGATGGAACATATAAGTGTCGGGCAATTCATCAGACACTCCTTGTAGTGATCTCTCTTGAAGTGATGCGAGAAAGGTGATCTGCTTTGTTTAGGTTTGCAGATGTTGGCCCTTCTTGAAGTCGAGCCTGGTATGTCTTGAACATCATGTCCAAGTCTTTTGGGGTTAGATATGCTAGAACAGACCCTGATTTTGGTCTATTTATAATGGTTGGTGGGGTGGGATGAGGTGGTGTGGATGGAGTTTTGGCATGCGAGGGGTTTTGAGAGTTAATATCTTCTTTTTTTGTTTTTGCATATTTCAGGCTTTCTTCTAGTTCAGATAACTTTTTGGACCATTTACGATTGGCCTTCACCCTAGTATCCTTCCATGTTCTAGTTTTTCTCTTACTAGGCTCTCATGACTAACTTGGCTCTAATTGCTCAGCTGATTTAGTTGGTTGTAAGGCTTGTGCCCTAGTAACTGCATGTATAGGAGGCACATTACTGCTACTTTCCCCTAGGGGTAGTCACTGCATCTCCACGGTTGGTTCTCCTGAAAGTTCCTTGTCGCTCTAACTCTCCTCTATTGTTAATCTGATCAAGGTTTTTAGTTACTACATAGATCTGGCCCATCTTGTCCATGTAAACTCAACTTTCATACTTGACAGCTGGTTTTGGAACTATTTCTAATTCTGTAGTGTTTATCATCCTTGCTACTAACCTATGTAGACTCTCAAGGTAGATGGGTATTCCTTGCAAGTTAGTGGATACCTAGTGAAGAGGCATCCGATATTCCCCTTCCAGTGCAGACATAAAATCTTCCCTAGGTACTGAACTATGCATGTCTTCACAAGCCATGAGTCCATCCATGTTAAAAGTCATTTCTGACTCACTCGTCTATGAACTCAGCACGTCGTGATAAGCATTGAGTTGTGAGCCCACGACTTGGTTGTATGGTTGACACTAGCCTCAGATGATTTGATACTTTATCTATCTTCTCCTAGGTGTCCAAAATTTTCCTTTGCATTGCTCAAAATCCTTTGGAACCCCTTGCTTCCTAGTCCCACTTGAGGGTCAACTTCAAAATACTATATCTAAAAATCCAGATCTTAATTTTACCGTAATCAGTCGATGTTTTTGTAGTACTCAAAACGAGCTTTCCAAGGAACCCAAAATCACACCAAACGGATTTCTTATGAGAAATCTATGCCAGTTTAGGGTTCTTGGGGTTAAAATAGGGAAATTACAGGGTCTCTTGGGAATTTCTTCAGAACAGGTGATACACGATACTAGGCCTGACGATAGTGGACGGTCACGATACGATACTTGTCTTTGGACGATATCCTCAGGAAATACACGATACCACCAAGGGTGATACCAACTCCCAACGATACAATACTGCTCTAGATGATACGATACCACGAGATCTAGGCATGATATGATACCATGTGTTTGACGATATGATACCACTTGACCTCATGATACGATACCACTAAGTGACAATACGATGTCATAGGTGGCTTTCAATACGATACCACTCACCAGATGATACCTCACTTCTCACGATACAATACCTTCTAGGTGATCATGATACAATACCATCGGGCTCATGATACGATACCACTCCAACCGCGATACGATACCGCTTGTGGTACACAATACGGTACCACAAGGTGCATGATATGATACCAAGTTCTACACGATATGATACCTATCAGACAATACGATACCACTTGTGCTACATGATACGATACCACTGAACCGACACGATATGATACCACTCAAACGTGATCGTGATACCTTGACCTGACAATAGACAATACCTTGATGGTATTGCGATACCTCAAGGAGGCAATACACGATACTTGACAAGTATCGTCATACACGGGAGTTTTGGTATCACGATACCAAAACTCAACTAGACATGATACTTGGAGTTTTTGACACCCAAATTCAAAAATTTTGGTGGATATGTGTACCTTAAGCCCTTCTTATCACTGTTATGTGTCTGTAGATGCAAAAGCTCTCACCTATTCCATGATATTGCATTCGCGATACCAGACGCATGTCCTCTTATGCCACATGACTTGCACTCAATTTTTGGGGTATTCTGAGCGGATCTCAAGAGTATTCTTTAGCATTTGAGCTCTACATCCCCTCTAGGTTTCCTGCTCGCAGCCACAAGTGAAAACAATGTGAATGTATAGTCAAAAATGAAAAAAAATATGAGAAGATGAAGGTGGGAGGAAATGATGGTGATGGTGAAGATGAAGATGAAGAAAAGCTCAAAAACTGAATTGAAAATTGTGATTTTTTAACCTTCTAGCATCACTACTCTACATCTTACCATCACATGCTTGTCTTCCAAGCTCTCTCCCCGGCAACGACACCAAATTTGGTGTCACTCTAGCACAATGGCAAGTACCAACGTGAGGAGATACACCTCATAAATGTCAATCCGTGGAGATGTGAGGACTGGTATGAAGACTGTGAGCAAGTGATGGCGCAAGTTGGTGAGTGAAAGCACACAAGCATGCACGCACATACACACACACACATAAGGCAAGAGAAAAGAGTGTGACAATGGAAGGTCTTCGATTACAAAAGACCTCTCTTACAAAAGCTCAAATCTACAACAAGTTAAGCTAAAAAATGAGCTCTCCAGCCCTTTTTATAGTTTTTTGAGTGGTTCTGGTCTTGTCCAGACCTTATGTCTGGCCTAGTTAAAAATTAGATTCCAGGGCTTATTTGGGGGCTCAAACGGAGTCTTAAAATTATGAAAATTGGTAGGATGATACTTCTAATAGTCCTCAAGCTCAATGATGCCTCAGCTTGAACAAAATGGAGTTTCAAAAATGTGAAATGGTATTTACAATGGTTTTTAGTGATGAAAATCACTATTTTTATAGGGATTTCTTCTGAAAATTTGACATGTGCTTCTTGGAGCTCCCTATATGCTCCTTCTTCTTGTGTATCCACTTCCTTGGTGTGCTTCCATGCTTGTGCTTGACCTTGAGTGTGAACAAAATCTATCTCCTATCTTTCTTGTTGTTGCTCTGATACCACTGTTGGAGGAGATGGTGGATAGTCTTCAAAGATGAAGTGGTGTTGCTTGATCCTGCTTCACACCTACCAAGAATGATTGCTAGAGAGTGTAGTGGGCCTCTTTGAACATTTCTCTAAGCACAGCAGCAATTAGCTTGATTCCTTTTGGGAAACTCTAATTAGCTTAGATAGCTACCACTCATGAGTGATTTCATAAAAAATGATGGATTACACACAGAGAATGGTGTTTAGCAAATCATGGAACCTCCCCAACAATTACAGGTTGCATCAATCAACAGACCAGAGAGTAAAGATGTGATAAAATCTCATGATTTAGAGAGGAAATAATAATGAGACTTTGTAGTCATGTACTAGACAATATGTTGAATCTATCATGCTTTAAATCATGCCAAAGGATCAATCATGCACTGAGAACAAGCTCTTCGAAAATCACTATTCTGATGTAGTCATAGCAGAAAAGTGAAATTCGAATGTAATGATAATATGTATATTAAATCCTATACACATACAATGTCATTGGAAATCATATATTGCTCAATGTGTGGGAGGTGAATGAGGTATGAGATGAGCTCTCAATTCACAATAAATCCTCTTCACAATGATCTCAAGGAGTTGAGATATCCCATGGGTCCTATGATCCTCTTTTTATAGTTGTGTTTGGAGCCAAAATTTGAATTCAAATTCAAAGGATCTACCTAAAAGTGATTCCTAAAGTATAGGATATATTCTCTCATTACTGAACAACCAAATGATTCATGATATAGAGCTTCCTAAATCCATGTGGATGTACAACACTTACAAAGGTAAATGTGAAGGACCTTTTACAAGAGGTTGATCATATAGAGCCTTGTATGAGTTATGTCAAAGAACCAAGTATGTGGGCTTGGTTTCTATCGCACCAACAATAAGCCTATGGTTAGTCATATGCACATGTTTGGTTGTTTGGCATATGCTCTTGTGCCATCACAACAATGTCACAAACTTGATGACAAGGCAAAGAAATGTATATTTGTTGGTTATAGTGCTGAAAGTAAGGGACCTCATTTATACCATCCATTGACAAACACAATTATTGTGATTCAAGATGTGGTATTTGCTGAAAATTTAGTTTTCACTCTACTTGAATGCAAAAAAGAGCCAACAATTAGCTCACAAGATGTGTTCAATACACTCATGCCTTCGTTCCAAAATGGTGTGCTTGACTATGGCCATGTAGTCCAGCCAATTGAGCCTCAAAAGGCTAAAAAATTCCAACAAAATAGAGCTGAAAATGTTGAGAATTTCTAGCCAAACATGGCTGAAAATTTTCAACCAAAAATTATCGGAATTGCTAGAAATTTCCAGCCACATATGGTTGAACATTTACGTCAAAATATGGCTGAAAATGAGCATGAAATTCAGCACACACATGATATACATGTTGGTGATGTATTACATAATGAACACGTGTATCAAGAGTGCAAAAAATATGCCAAAGTGGCTAAAACAAACTTTGAAGGACATCAAATTGAGTGCACCTTTACTTGGTAGAACAAGATCAAGCTCTCACCATGCATTAAGTGATTTTGTGGATTATTCTCTTATTGCAAAAACATGTAATGAAGAGCCACTCACTTTTGAAGATGCATATGATGATCCACAATGGATGAGTGCTATGCAATCAGAAATGGATTCCATACATAGGAATGGTACTTGGGAGTTATGTCAATTGCCAAAAAGAAAAAATGCTAGTGGTACAAAGTGGGTTTACAAAATTAAGAAAAAGTTTGATGGTAGCACTGATCACTACAAAACTAGATTGGTTGCCAAAAGATATGCGAAACAATATGGCATTGACTATGAGGAAACTTTTGCACCTACTTTTTGCATCACTACTATTTGTATTGTGGTTGCATTGGCTTCCCATCGAGGTTAGAAAGTATATCAGTTGGGCATAAAAACAACTTTCTTGAATGGTGATTTGCAAGAAGAGGTTTATGTGAAGCAATCCTAGATTTTCCATGAAAAGGCAAGAACATATGATTTGTCACTTACATAAAGCCTTGTATGGTCTCAAACAAGCTCCACGTGCATGGTATGACAAAATCCACAAGCACTTGATTGCTCTTGGCTTCACATGTAGTCTAATTGAAAGCACACTCTATGTATACAAAGATTGGGTTGATCTTATAGTGCTTGTTCTTTATGTCGATGACGTACTCTTGACTGGGTCATGTGATGCAAAACTTGACATTCTTATGGCTGATTTGCAACATACTTTTGATGTCACTTATCTTGGTGTTTTGAACTACTATCTTGGCATCCACTTTGTATCGGTTGAGGTGGGAATTGTTATGCATCAAGCAAAGTATGTTGAAAAACTGCTTCAACGTTTTGACTTTGAGTATTGCAAGCCACTTTCCACACCAATTGAGACAGGATTTAGGTTCTTAATTGAGGATTTGAGTGGTGCATTTGAAACTTCTCTTTATCAACAAGCTGTGTGGGATGTCTCATATATGCATGCAACACAAGGTCGGATATAAAATATGTAGTTTCCCAGCTGAGTTGTTTCATGCATAGCCCTAGCACTAAGCACTGGAAAGCAATGAAACATGTGTTCAAATATCTCAAACGCACTTTGAGGTTAGGTATCTTTTATGGAAGAGATATTTAGTCATGCTTGCATGCTTTTACATATAGTGATTGGGCTGGTTGTTATGATACTCGCTTGTCCACTAGTGTTAATTGCTTTTTCCTTGGAGACTCATGCATCTCTTGGTTGAGTAAGAAGAAACCTATAATGGTGACATCAATTTGTGAAGTTGAGTATAGGGCAATTTTCATAGCTATAGTGGAGTGTATATGGCTGAGATGTCTATTGATGGATCTTTGAATGGAGATTGACGTTGCTATGCATATTCTCATTGATAGTTAGAGTGCATTGGCTGTTGTACAAAAACCACTGTTTCATGCACGTACCAAACATATTGAGGTGCATTATGACTATGTGAGAGAGCACCTTCATGCAAAAGATATTGATTTGGTATATGTGCCTACACAAGATAATGTGGCAGATATATTCACCAAAGCTTTTCCACGGGAAAAGTTTGAAGCTTTTTGTAGAGCTTTATGCTTATTACCTTGTGGGCATTGATCTGTCCCTCGCTCTATGTGTTCACATCATTCACTTTAGGGGGGTTTTCTACAATTATGTGTTCCTTGAGTAGCTTTGATGTGAATATTTTCTCTATACAAGGGCACTTTTTACTCTAGTACTGGGTGGAGATTTTTTCCCCATGTTACCACATACATAATTCACTCATATGTGGTGGTACTTTGTACTAAGGGATATTTTTCATCTCTTACTTTAGTTTTGAACATCATCAATAGAGCTATTTCAGCCATCCATCTTCTCCATGTGTGTTGTTGCATTTGTGCTCCTTGTGTGTGCTTTTCATGTGTCTCTCACACTTCTACACACACCCAACATGCTAGAGATTGCTACCAAGGAGGTGTTGGTGTAAATCACAAGCCTACACATTTTGCTTGAAAGATATCTTGAAGACCTACATATGTGAAGAAGCATAGGAATTAGTGCTAGTGGTTAATTACCACTTTATCTCTTTGTAAAAAGTCAAATTGACTTAGAATCTTTTGTAATCACCTACCAAAAGGATTTGTGGAAAAAGGTACCTATTTTATTGAAGGAATATCTCCTAGGATATAGGAGCTTGATCATAGGGAGCCAAAAGTTTGAATTTGAATTCAAATTTATAGTCACTCTCTATAAAAATGGACATGAAAAAGTCACAGGTAGAACTCATCACTCCCGAGCTTCTCAATATTAATTTTGAGTGTGTGTGTGAGGCCTACACTATAGCCCACACATATCTACACCATTAGGCAATGGTTTTCATGCCAATGGATTTGTATACAGGTGTTAATTAATACATATATTCACATTGTTCATTTCTGAGTTCTCTATCATACTACTCAAAAGTCTATCAACTTGTGCAGTGCATATCTCAATCATTTCTCCATAAACTTCAGTGATTCAAAGCTTGTTGGATTCAGCTCAAAGATATCTACATACTATCAAAGTTTTGAAGAGATTCTATTCAGCCATTTCAGAGAAATACGCGTCGAGGTGATCACTGGTCAATGTCTGCTACAGTCCTAAAAAATCGGGAGTATAGCTTAACTTGCTAAATTGATTTCTCTTAGCATAGTTTATCTTTTTACATCATTTCACTTGGAATAGTTAGTTTGCTAAGCTAGTTAGATACCTCTAAAAGGAATTTTTCCAATTCCTACTGTGCTGGTCATACTGAGAAAAATACCCAGCAGGTGTCAAGACATAAATAGAAAGTTTTTCTCGAGTTTGTGAGTTTCAAAGTTATCTGTTTTGGTTCAATCATTGCACACATCATTTCGAAAGTAGATATGCCATTTTATGGTGTCATTGGAAAGCTAAGGAGGTCCACTTATCAAGCCTGAAGCAAAAGAGGGCTGGTACAAAGCAGGTTTTAGCAGTACCTACTCAATCTCTTGGAGCATCCATCCATCTTTCCCAACAGTGGTATCATAGCAAACTAAGGTAAAATGGGAGATGGTTTTCCTTCATTTATTGATAAATTGGACAGGAACAACTATCAAGCATGGTCTCTGAGGATGAAGACCTACTTACAAGGAAGGAGTCTCTATGGATACATCTGAGGAGATGAGGAATTGCCCTCATTCAAAACAAGAGGATTGCCAACAAAGGAAGAACATGAAAAGCTCAACACATGGTGTGCTAAGGATGCATTGGCAAGGTTTTATTTACTCAACTCCATCTCTGATTTTCTTTTGTCACATATTAGAAATTGTAAGACATCCCAAGAGACTTGGGATACCTTCTCATCTTATTTTTCCTCCAACACAAGGGCTAGGAAAAATCAGTTGTGGATTGAATTCACAACATTAAGGAAGCAACCTAAGCAAGTTTTTTCAGAATTTGTGACCAAGATTAAAGATGTAGCAGATCAGTTAGCAAGCATAGGAGAAGAGATTGAAGAAGAACAGATTGTGAGGCAAGTGATCAATGGGATCAAGGCTGATGACAAATGGGAAAGCTTCACCACTGCCATGGACCTTTACATGGACATGCAAATTCCAGATCTTACAACTCTCATGGGACAATTGTTTACTCATGAAGCAAAGCTCAACAAGAATGGAGATACATCAAAAGGTAATAACTCTTCTGCCTCATACACTGATAAGAAGTCTAAAGATAAAGGCAAGAGCAAGAAGGTGGAAGATGAAGGCTCTACCTCCCAAGCCAACTATGCAGGGAGAGGTAGATCATCAAGAGGAAGGGGCAGAGGAGGTAAGCAAGGTAGGGGGAGATCCTATAACTCCTCACCATGCAACATTTGTGGTTTATCAAATCATACTACAGATGAGTGTTTCAGGAATTACAAGAATCAGAGAGGAAGAGGATACCAAAGAGGTAGATACTCTCAGTCAAGAGGTAGATTTAATCATCACCAAGGCTACAACAACAACTACAACAACAATTACAACAATAATTACAATGGCAACTACCAAGGAGGATTCAAATCCAGAAAGGACTACAAGAACTACATAGAGGAGCAGGATGACTCTCTTCTGATCATGAACATGACTTCAAAATCAGGTACAAATGATGACCTAGAGCATGAAGACTACCTAGAGCTTGTCCATACAAATGTATGGGGACCAAGCAAAGATCCTTCAGTCTCACGATCAAGGTACTATGTATCTTTTATTGATGATTATAGCAGATGGACTGTATTGTACTTCATGAAGCACAAGGATGAGGTGTTTAATTGCTTTAAAAATATCTTGCACTTGTTGAGAATCAGACAGGAAAGAATTTGAAGAGACTAAGATCAGATGGAGGAGGTGAGTACTAAACTTCTTGCAGGACAGAGGCATCACAAGAGAAATAACCACAAGGTATTCTCCTGAACAGAATAGGGTAGCTGAGAGAAGAAATAGATTAATTTTTGAGACAGCTAGGTCTATGTTGAATGAGAAAAAATTACCTAACTATCTATGGGCAGAGAGTGTTTCTATTGCCATTTATCTCATAAACAGGTTACCATCTAAATCCCTTGATGGGATGACACCCTATGAAGCATGGCATGGTAAGAGACCATCACTAGACCACTGCAGGATATTTGGATGTGTAGCATATGTACACATTCCTTCTCAGATAAGAGGTAAACTAGACCCAAAGGCTGAAAAGTGCATCTTTATTGGGTATGATCTAAATAAAAAAGGTTACAAGTTTTATAACCCTACAAATAAGGGATTCATGGTAAGCAGAGATGTTGTCTTTGATGAAAATGATTCTTGGTATGAGAATGAATGCAGGAAGGTTAAATTACCCTATGATTTGGAAGAGGAGTTTCCAAGTCTTGCAAAGGAGGAACCCACTCAGAATGAAGACACAAGTTCAGATGATGAAGACACTATCAATCTTGAAGAGTTCAAGGCATGGAAGTCCAAGGGCAAAATGAAGATGAAGAAGCTTGAAGACATACCTGAATCTTCAACTGAGTCAATCAGAAGATCACAAAGAGAAAGCAAAAAACCTATCAGATATGGGTATGATACATCTCTTGTTACTAAACATTTTGTTTATCTTGCCAAGGATTTGTCAAATGAAGAACCAGGATCATATGAAGAAGCCATAACCAAATCAGACTGGAAAGAAGCTATGGATGAGGAGATTGAAGCACTCAAGGAGAGTGATACATGGGAGTTAGTACCAAAGAAGGACTCCATGAAGGTAATAAGATCCAGATGGATCTATAAACTTAAAAGAAATTCTAATGGCACAATTAATAGGTACAAAGCCAGATTGGTAGCCAAGGGTTTTGCACAAACCCAAGGCATTGATTATGAGGAGACATTCTCACCTGTGGCCAAGATGCCAACTATCAGAGTGTTGGTTAGTGTGGCTGCATCAAAGAATTGGAATATGTACCAATTGTATGTCAAGAATGCTTTCTTGAATGGATGGATTTCAGAAGAAGTATATATGTCACAACCTCCTGGCTATGAGGACCCTAAAGAAGGTAACATATGTTTGCAAATTAAAAAAGGCTTTATATGGATTTTGAAGCAGGCACCTAGAGCCTGGAATTACAGGTTAACTACATACCTCCAAGACAAAGGTTTTGTTATGAGCAAGGTAGATACTTCTCTATTCATCAAGAGAAGTAATTCAGAGGTAATATACCTTTGTCTGTATGTTGATGACATCATAATTACAGGTAATGATGTCAATGGAATCAGACAAATCAAGAGTCAGATGATGGAGTTCAAGATCAATGATCTTGGTCTATTGAAGTATTTTCTTGGGCTTGAGTTAGTCTACACTAATTCATGGATATACATTACTCAAGCACTCCAATGGAGGTAAACCTAAAACTAAGTGCCCATGAAGGTGATGAAGTCAATGACATTACAGGTTATCAAATTATGGTGGGTAGCTTAAACTATGCTACCTTAACAAGGATAGATATTGCATATGGAGTTAGTGTGCTAAGTCAATTTATGCACAAGCCAAGGGTACCTCACATGGAGGCTGCCAAGAGAATCTTGAAGTATCTCAAGGGTACACAGAACCATGGTTTGTATTTTCCTTACACTTCAGGTATTGATATCAAAATTTATTCAGATGCAGATTGGGCAGGATGCAAGGATGATAGGAGGAGCACTTCTGGATATATTTCATTTGCAAGAGATAAGCCAATATCTTGGTCTGCAAAGAAGCAACCAACTGTTGCATTGTCTTCTACAGAAGCAGAATATAGAGGGTTGGCTAATGCCACACAAGAAGCTATTTGGATTAAGCTTTTGTATACAAAATTGGGTCTATATACTAGGTCTCCAATAATTCTCTTCCCCTTGCAGCTAATCCTATCTATCATGCTAGGACCAAACATATAGAGGTCCATTAACATTATGTGAGGGAGAAGTTGATAAGAAAAGATATTCAACTGACCTATGTATCAACCAACATGCAATGTGCATATTTGTTGACTAAAGCTTTGGATGGAACCAAACTTTGCAGGTTCAAAGCAATGATTGGATTGCAGGATATACATGAAGATTGAAGATGAAGACCAAGCCAAAATGTTTGGCTTGATGGGGAGCTGTTGGTGTAAATCACAAGCCTACACATTTGGCTTGAAAGATATCTTGAAGATCCTACATATGTGAAGATGCATAGGAATTAGTGCTAGTGGTTAATTACCACTTTATCTCTTTGTCAAAAGTCAAATTGACTTAGAATTTTTGTAATCACCTACCAAAAGGATTCGTGGAAAAAGGTAGCTCTTTGATTGAAGGAATATCTCCTAGGATATAGGAGCTTGATCATAGGCAGCCAAAAGTTTGAATTTGAATTCAAATTTATAGTCGTTCTCTATAAAAATGGACATGAAAAAGTCACGGGTAGAACTCATCACTCCCGAGCTTCTCAATATTAATTTTGAGTGTGTGTGAGGCCTACACTATAGCCCACACATATCTACACCATTAAGCAATGGTCTTCATGCCAATGGATTTGTATACAAGTGTTCATTAATACATATATTCACATTGTTCATTTCTTGAGTTCTCTGTCATACTACTCAAAAGTCTATCAACTTGTGAAGTGCATATCTCAGTCATTTCTCCATAAAATTCAGTGATTCAAAGCTTTTTGGACTCAGCTCTAAGTTCTCTACATACTATCAAAGTTTGAAGAGATTCTATTCAGCCATTTCAGAGAAATATGCGTCGAGGTGATCACTGGTCAATGTCTGCTATAGTTCCTAAAAAATCGGGAGTATAGCTTAACTTGCTAAATTGATTTCTCTTAGCATAGTTTATCTTTTTACATCATTTCACTTGGAATAGTTAGCTTGCTAAGCTAATTAGATACCTCTAAAAGGAATTTTTCCAATTCCTATTGTGTTGGTCATACTGAGCAAAATACCGAGTAGGTGTCAAGACATAAATAGAAAGTTTTTCTTGAGTTTGTGAGTTTCAAAGTTATCTGTTTTGGTTCAATCATTGCAGACATCATTTCCAAAGTACATAGGCCATTTTATGGTGTCATTGGAAAGCTAAGGAGGTCCACTTATCAAGCGTGAAGCAAAAGAGGTCTGGTACAAAGTAGGTTTTAGCAGTACCTACTCAATCTCTTGGAGCATCCATCCATCTTTCCCAATAGGAGGAAACCAAAGGAGCTATAATCAAAGTTCTTCATACAAAGGACAAGGTAATTATGCTTCTACAAGTTCAGAAAATGAAAATTGCTTGATGATGCACATGATTGAGGATTCAAGCAAAATAGATAACACTTGGTATACTGATAGTAGATGTAGCAACCATATGAGTTACAATGCTTTTCATGGTTTACTAATCTACATGCTCCCAAAGGTAAAGGACATGTAGAAACATGTGATGATACAATCCATGAGATCTCCCATGTTGGAGATGAAGCTTTGGATGACAAGGAGGAAGAAATATGTCTTGCATGTATGTAGCATCACAAAGAACTTGGTGTCCATGGGGCAAATGGTTGAAAGAGGCTATTAAGTAAGGTTGAAAAAAGGTGGATGCTTTGTGGAGAAACCTAATCAACGGTACAAGGTCATAACAAGAGGAAAGGAACAAGGGAGACTCTTCACTTTTGAGGTAAATTCTCATTCCACTCAACATGTCTACTTCACATAGGAAACAAGAAGATTTCAGAGTTGGAGTTGTGGCACAAGAGGATAGGTCACATCAACATACAAAGAATGAAGGAAATGCAATTCGTGAGGCTAGTTGAAGGGCTTCCAAACTTCCAAGGACAAGGTATGAAGCATTTATGTGAATCTTTTCAACTAGGGAAGCAAGCAAGACTTCCATTTAAGAAGAGTGTCTGCATAAGCCAACATTCATTGGAGTTGATACATAGAGATGTGTGAGGGCCAACCAAAGAGCAATCCATTGGAAGGAACAAGTACTTTATCACTTTTATAGATGTTTTCACAAGGATAATTTGTGTTTGTTTCATAAAAAACAAATCATATGTGTTTACATGTTTCAAATCATTCAAGAGAAGGTAGAAAAGAAAAGAGGTACATATATCAAGAAGCTAAGGTTCAATGGAGGGGGATAATATTTCTCCAATGAGTTTTCTAATTTATTATGGGATCAAGGCATCAAGAGGCAAGTGACATGTAGGTGCACACCCCAACGAAATGGGGTAGCAGAGAGAAAGAATAGAAACTTTGCGGAGATCACTAGAGCAATGTTTAATGAGGTGAATGCACCTAACATGTTTTGGAGTGATGTAGAAAATACCATTGCGTACCTTATGAATAGGGCTCCTACCTCAGGGATACATGGTTTGACAGCATATCAAGCCTATTATGGTAAGAAACTTGATCTCTCCCACTTGAAGATCTTTGGATGTACTTGTTATGTACACATGCCAAGTGAATTGAGGCACAAGCTACAACAAAAGGTAGAAAAGTGTGTGTTTCTAGGATATTCAAATGATCATAAAGGTTACATGAGCTTCAACCAAAACACAAAGGATTTGAGGATATCATGGGATGTAGCATTTGATGAGCTACTCCCTTGGTATAAGAAGTATGATTGTATTTAGGAATATGAAGAAGAAAAGCATGGACATGATGAAAAAAAAATCAACTTAGAGCTAAGCGGCCCAAGGAGTTCCATCAATGAAGATAGTTCAAGCATGACCTCACCATGGAGGGGAGATATTCATCAAGCTATGAAGCACAATCAATCAATAAAGGCAAAGCAACATTGGTGGAGGTAATGAAGTTCAAGACGATAAAAGACACATGATGGAGAAAGAAGGCACATCAAAGAAAGAGATCAAGTACCCAAGGTAAAGGGGGTTTATTTCTCCAAAAGGTGAAGAAATGAATTATTCTAGGTTTAAGTATCCAACTCAAAGGTTTACTTATGATTCTTACATGGCAACTCATTGTGCATATATGAACAAAGTAGTAGAAGATCATGAGCACGATTGTTATGAAGATGCAAGCAAGTATATCAAATGGAAAGAGGGTAAAAGCATGTTAATATGAACACTTTTTAGGAGTAGTTATCGCTTTTAAGCCCATCACTTTTTAGTTATTTCAAAAGCTTTTTAAATAAAGAAAAAATAAATTGATAATATAAATTTGCTAGATGTACAATCACTACTCATGTGGCGGCCCACTGGGTATCATGGCTAGAACATCGATAGTAAATGTCATTATTCCTCATGTATTCCACAAGGTGGCAAGTCCATGGAGTCTGCGCCAGTGGAGCACAGAAGGTCCACGTGACTTTGTCAGTCACGAGAGAAAGCTACCATCAATGAAGCTATTCCATCAGACGACGAAGGTGAAACACAATCTCTGGGAACGAGTATGAGAAGGTATGAGGTCTAGCATCGATGCATGCAGCATTTAGGTGCTTGTATGGCTAGGAGTAATTTCTATGGTTCTAATGTGAGAGCCACTATTTTCAGCAGAGGAGAGGTGCTGTCTGTTAAGAGTCCATCATTGAAGCGGAAGCAATGGACCAGGTAAGCTCCTCGTTGATTCGATTTATTCAGCTCAATAATAAGCCTTCATACTCATTCCACCCTACCTAATGAATGCAGGGAGCCGTCTCACCATCAGATAGTTCGCTGGGGGTTGTTCCCATACCTAGTGCACACTTTATAGAGTTATTTCCAAATCTGATATCAACTAGTGTGTCTAATGCTGTGTAATTTAATAGGCTAGTTTTACAGCCAGTTAAATGGTAAGTAGCACCTAGTCCTCCAAGAAGCAGACAACAGTTGCATTGTCATTAGCAGAAGCTAAATTTGTGGCCTTAGCTCTCACGACAAAAGAAGGCCTCTGGATCCAAACGTTCATGCAAGAGCTCTTACCGATGACATCAATTCCCTTGCAAATTATGTGTGATAACCAATCATGCATACATTTGGCTAGCAACCCCAAACACCCAGAGAAAACAAAACATTTTGATTTAAAGTTTCATTTTATATGTGATCTTGTAGAGTAAAAAAAACTTCATCTCGCATATGTATCAACTCATCTAATGTGGGCTGATATGCTTACAAAGTCTGTGGGAGCAAATAAGTTCATCCTCTATAGGAAACATCTTGGAATCGTTGAAATCGAATAACATCTGTGTCACATTCTAGGTACTCTAGTTACAGGGGAGTGTTGAAGTGGCTTAACTATGATTACGTGGATGTGCCACATATGAACCATGTGGCCAAATTCCATGTCCTAGAAATAATGGCTTAACAACCATGACTCACTCATGTGCCACATGATGTAATGTTTTGCATGTATGTAACTGCTATATTGAGTCATTAATACATACAGAAGTTGTTGCATGTATCTATGCATTATCTGTGTCCTCTTGATGAAGCCAATTTGTCTATATATCATGGAATACATCGAGACCATAATCGAGATTACAGATATAATCGAGATTACAGACATAATCGAGATTACAGACAAAAACATTGAGTAATGCCAACTCTAGGGTGGCTATGAATGGTTCTATTTTTGAACCCTTCAATCTTTATAGATCTATCAGACAGGGTTGTCATCTTGCTCCTCTCCTGTTTGCTATTTCTAGTGATGCTCTGGGATGGTTAGTCAAAGATAAAATTGAGCAAGGAATTATTAGAGGTATTTCTATGCCTAGATGAAAGTTAAAGAGGGTTATACCTTAAATCCAGTGTTTGCTTCTAATCTCTAGTTTTTGTCACATGACTCATTATGGACTGGATAGGTGAATGCTGAAGAAGCTCATGTAGGCACAATGATGAGCCATGTAACTATCATATGTCAATTGTTGCATTGAACTCCGTATCCTCCCAGATCTTCTTGGTCCTGGGTCACTTATCCTTGTATCATCTGCATGTGCCTTTCTTACTCCTGGAGTCTTCATAGAGGGGAATCCAAGTTCCTCATCAAGACTCTTTTCTGAACCGCTTGAATCTCCATCGTCTTCAAAAACGGCACATGTTTTATGACCAGCAGAAAGCTTTTTTTTTTTTACCTTTCTTGGATGTATTTGATGAATTTGCTGGACTGAAATTTCCATGCAATCTTCCACTCCATGGATTTGAGTTGGAACTATTGCTTGGTGATGCATCCGGTCCACTCAAAACTTGAGATTCTACACGATTTTTTAGCATTTTCTTTGTCATTTGATTCGAGATGAAGCCCATCTTTGGCATCTCCATAGAAGCTTGACATTTCATCAAATAACACATCTCTCCTCACCTTCACCTATCGTGTGAGTGGATTATAACACTTATATCCCTTTTGCCAAAGGGAGTATCCAATGAAGACACATTTTTTTGCTTTTGGATCAAGCTTCATCCTCAACTCATCTGGAACATGTACATATGCAATACATCCAAAAACTTTCAGATGTGATAATTTGGGATTTTAACCTATAAAATTCTCTTCAGGTGTAACTTGATGTACAACAGCAGTTAGAGTTCTGTTGATGATGTATACAATCGTATGCACAGCTTTTGCCAATAACAATGAGGCATATTCTTCTCATCCATCAAGGCTCTCGCTATTTCTACAATATGTCTATTTTTGCACTCAACAACACTATTCTGTTGTGGTGTGTACTTGCATGAAAACTGATGTCGAATTCCATGACTTTTAAGAAAAATGCTGAACTCATTTGACATGTATTCACCTCATCCATCAGACCTTAATGTTTGAATATACTTCCCTGTCTTCTTTTCTACCATAGCGTTAAAATTTTGGAAGTGAGTGAGCACCTCACTCTTCTCTTTCATGAAATATACCCATACTTTTCGTGTATGGTCATCAATGAAAGTAAGATAAAACCTGCAACTGCCCATAGATGTGGTCTTTGCAAGATCCCAAACATCTGTATGTACTATTTCTAGCACATTCTCACTAACATGCTTGTCATGCAAAAATGATGATCTTGAATGTTTACCAAATTGACGGTTGCACATACCTTTTGCATCTCTGCAACCTTGAAATTTGGTAGTCCATGGAAAATCTCCTTTGACTTCATCATATTTAGCCTTTAGAAGTTTGCATGTCCAATCTGTTTGTGCCACATCTCTATATCAACAATAACTCTTGCACCTTTTGCAAACATGGCTGCATTCATTTCAAGAATTTTCACATTTAAGGTGAACATCCTACCCACTTTGTTTCCTTTGGCAATCAATCTTCCATCCCATTTCTATTTGGAACATGCAACACATTAGCAAGATGTTTTACCTTCCCATCCTCCATAGACAGTGCTATATTTCTTGTATGCTCGATAGGGTGTGATGTGTCATCACGTGTCTCAACATATCTAGGAACTGGCAATTTTTGCAAAGTACTAAACCATTCTGCATGACTGGTCATGTGATTTGAAGCACTGAGTCACCATACCAGAGATTATCATTCGATTCTGAAACACCAGAAGACATCATATTCATCATGTGATGTTGAACCATGAACAGCTTCTCAGAATCATCTGCATTTGTGGATGCATAATTGTTTTGCTTCCTTTTGTTATTTTGATTCTTCAACCTTCAATCATGTTCAAAGTGTCCAGGTTTACCACAATTCCAACATCCTTTATTGTCATTACCTCAATCATTTCTTTGAAAATTTCGGCGACCTCTTTGACTGCCCTTGCCTCGAAACTGTCCTCTTCCTCCTGCATGAATTTGTTGTTGACCTTGGTCTTGGTTACTGTTTCCTCTTCCACTTTCGAAACCTCTACCTCTACCTCTTCCTCTGCTAGAGTAGAATATGTGCTCAGAACTAGATTTTCCTTAGGAGTGTGAATCCTCACCAAGATTCTTTTCTTCAATAATCAGCATAGATACTAGATCAGCAAAATTCAGAATATTTTCCCTAGTCTGTATAGAAGTTTTGAACTGCTTATATGCAGCTCCTAAACCATGAAGGCACGCTTCCACCTTATCATCATCATCATCTACATTCATGCCAATAGATGCAAGTGACTCACATATGCTTTTGATTTTCAGAGTGTAGTCACTTACCGACATGCTCTTCTTTTCCAATGTATGCAGCTCGTTCTTGAGTTGCAATTTCAGTGCCTTTGTATTGGTCTCATACAAAGTGACCAAAATGTTCCAAGCCTCTTTCGCAGTCTTGGCATCCTGTATGTGTCTAATTGTGCTATCTTGTATACCAACAAATAACCAATACATTACCTTTCATGCTCCTTCATTCCATTCCTCATATGCTCTTAACTAATCTGCAGTCCGATTTCTTTCTGGTAACCGCGGAGCATTTTCATTCTCTCCTTTGATGTACTTCCAATATCCTTTTCCCATCAAGAAATTCGTCATTCTGAATCTCCAAGCATGGAAATTGTTCTTGTCCAGCTTATCGCTCATAAGTTGACTCATTCCATCTGCGTTTGCCATTTCTGTAGCAATTCACAACACTGCAAAACACTACAAGTAGCTCTTCTACTTGAACATTGTTGCACTATGACCTGACAATTCAATCTCAGAAAAACACAATTTTCGTATATCAACAGTACATGGAATCGCTTGAAGTTTTGGATCTAGAATATATGAGTGTAACCAAACATGACGCAAGTTACAGTTTCTGAAACTGACTTGGTTTTCTATGGGCCCCACCTTGCAGGCTCAAAATAGAGGTCAAGATGGCTCCGAAACTTTGATTTGACAAAAAAACATGACCCTAAAGGGCTAACTATCGAAAATATTTTGAGGCCTTCTACCTTCATGCCAATTTTCATAGCAATCTGAGGTCGTTTGTGAATCACACTTTCTCCATGCCTTCGTGCGTGCTCTTCACCGTTGGCCTTCTCCACAAGCTCTCTACAGCCACACTTGCTCTGATACCATGTCATGAGGAAGGAGATAAGGAAGAGAGCTCACACACACACTCTCTCAATCAAAGAGAAGCACACAATAGATTGAGGCAAGGAAGAGAAATCTTCTTCTTCTTCTTGTATTACATAAAAAGGAATGCACAAGAATGACCTAAAAACAAGAATACAACTACTGCAATATATAAAGACGAGTACATGAGGAAAAACCTAATGTCCGCAAATGAATGAGCTAGCAAGAAACAAATGTGCCATCACTCTCGGTAGATAAAACTAATAAAGCTCAATGAAGTGTCCCTAACATATATCGGCATGACCACTATACATGTTGGAGAAACAGAAAACTGATACGTGTCATCTTGGATCATCACATGTTGAGCTTGATATCTCAACAAGACTTGCATAAACTAAATGTCCAAATAATGACGCAAATGCCCAAATATGATGTCTCAAATGAGGTGTGCAAATGAGCCTTAAAATCATCAATATGCTTCTCATTAGGACCAATAAGCAACATGTCATCAACATAGACAACAATGATCAGAAGCACATCATTTGTATGCTTAACATACAAGGTGCTCTTAGTTGGACTGTTCTCAAAACCATGTGCAATGAGGTAGGCATGTTCATACCAAGCACATGGTGCTTGATTCAAACCACATAATGCTGCAAGTGCACAAATGCTACGAACAGTAATCAATCGACATGTAGGAGCAAAGGTCTCATCAAAATCAATGCCTCTTTCTTGAGCATAACTCTTTGCAACAAGCCTAGCCTTATACTTGTAAACTGTTCCACTAGGCTTATGCTTTAGCTTGTATACCCATTTAGTTCCAATGGCCTTCTTGCAAGGAGGCAAGTCACATCTGATCGCATAACAAACATCCAATTTTCTGAATTTTGTACTTCATCAAATGAAACAAGCTCATTCTCATCACAAAGACTAGAGGTAGCCACAACATAGCAATCTGATGCAAAGGAAGCACTATGAGAGCCTAAATGAGTACGATATGATAGAGGTTCATATTATTTGCCATCTTGCAAAGTCTATACCAGCCATTTAGGCATACTTTTTGCCTCCTCTATATTAGTTCTCTCATGAATACGTGCATCATGTAAATCTGCATTAGAAATGGAATGATCTCCATCATCATGTGAAACCTATGAAGGCTGAGAAATTTCTTGATTTGGACCAGCACTAGACTGTCCACTTGTAAAAAGAGAAAGCAAAGTGGCATACATATATCTAATTGATGTCTCCTTAGCACATGAAAGTAATGGCTGAATAGCATCTTCCATGAAAACAACATCACGGCTAACCAAAATGTGTTTAATATGTGGATGATACCCAACAAAAATACATTTCACTGCTTTATCATCCAATTTCCCATGTTGTTGTTCAGGCACTAATGCAAAGGCCAGACAACCAAAGACACATGAGGAACATATGGCTTGTGACCATGCCAAGAATCATATGGAGTGATAGACTATAATGCTTTAGTGAGACACATGTTAAGTACACATGCTGCACACATAATAGCCTCAAGCGAGAAACTATGTGGTAAAGCTTGACTCTTGACTATACATCTCGCCATCTCCATGAGTGACATGTTCTTCCTTTCAATAACTCCATTCCGTTGAGGTGTACGGCATTGTACATTGATGTTATCCCACATTCAGCTAGAAATGCATTAAAATCAGAAGATATATATCCCCCCTTGATTAGAACGGAGGGTGGCCATTTTACATGCTGATAAATTTTTAGTCAAAAACAGAAACTATTTGAAGCACAAAAACACTTTGGACTTTGCTTTCAATGGATATACCCATGCATGCATGGAAAAACCATCAATGAAAGTCAGGAAGCAAAGATAGTTCCCAAAAGAGGGTGTCTGTATAGGACCACAAAGACTACGAACAAGCTGCAATTTCTAAGTAACTCGAACGGAACCATCTTTTGGGAAGGAGGAATTCTGCATTTTGCCCAAAATACAACCTTCATAGACATGTTTACGAGGTTCCTCAAGTTTGGGCAGAGAGGACACCATTTCAGATTTCTACAGGCATAACAAACTAGCAAAATTCAGATGACCAAAGCATGCATGCCAAAGCTTTGCATTTGACATAGCCTAAGAATCTTGGACTATACATGCTAAATCATTCACAGATTTTGCATAATCTATGAGAATATACTGTCCACAACATAAAATGCGAGAAGCAATAATCATGTTGTCATTTTACTGATCATGAACTATACATCTGTCATCAACAAATTTCACAACCAAGCTGATCTTGGCTAATGCGAAAATTGATAACAGATTTTTCTCGATCCCTTGCAAAAATAAAGCATCTAACAGTGTAAAACAAGTAACATCAACAATAGTTAGAATGATCTTACTAACTCCTATAATAACAAGATAAGAGGAGTTGGTGCCTGTGACAATATTCCTTGTAGGGGCAAGCTCAAGTGAAGTGAAGAAATTGTGTTGCGAGTTAATATGTTTGGTTGACCCACTATCAAAGTACCAAACATCTGAGTCTACTATATACATACATTGTTCATGTGAAGATGGGTCATAACTGCAAACAGTAGTAAACACCCATTCTTCATTCTGCAGAAGATTTGCAAAATTTGATTTGGGTGTAGAGGCCTCTACAACAACCATTCTAGCCTCTTTTTTCTTTGCCTCTTTTGCAACCAGTTTTGGACAAATCTTTATGACATGATAATTTCCTTTGCAATATTTGCAAAACAGTTTCTACTTTTTTGTTTTCTTCTTGTCTCTGTCATCCTTCTTTGATTGTGTAGAATTAGTAGATTTCTGCTTACTACTAGATGAGCTATATTTACCTTTACCCTTCTAACTAGCTACGAAAGCTTGATCTACAACATGCATAATGGACTTGCTCTACCTAGACTAGTCTTCCTACAATAGAATAGAGACGAAATTCTCAGATTTAAGGCATTTGGATTTCCTTTCATCATCAATCAAAGAGTAGAAGAAAAACTTTGTTATGAATCTGGAAGACCATTTAGAACAGTCCGTGCAAGTGAACGATCAGGAAAGACTTCATTAGCAAGAATCAACTGCTCCTTCAAATCTTTGATCTTTGTCAAAAAATTGTCCATGGAATCTCCTTCATTCATGTGCTCACTCTCTCATTGTTTTCGAAGGTAACCAACACGAGCCGCATTCCTTGCCTGATATAAAGTGGTAAGTGTATCCTAAGCATCCTTTGCTATTGTGCAAGAGCGAATGAGAGGAATAATGGCATGTTTAACAGACAAGTCTATCAATGCATGTGCTTGAGCATCTCTGCCATCCCAACAAAGTTGCTCTGTAGTAGGTGCAACAGGAACTACAACACGATTAGGAACCTAAAGAATATCACCATCCTTCAATACCATCTACATCACCTTTAGCAACTATGTTTGTAGGTGTAATAGGACAGTTTTCAACACCTTGCACAATATTCCATAGTTCTTTTGCAACCAATACATGATGCATCATATAAGCCCATAATGGGTAATTGGTACCATTCAAATTATCCTCAACAACCAACATACGTACATCATTCCTTTTAGCCATGGCCACTAACTAAAATACCCTGATGCAAAAAAATGATTATACCTCAAAAAGTTGAATAGAACCACCTTGTGAATTTTTGCTAAACTTGTAGCAGATTTTGAGGCACTTATATTGGAAAGCCAAAACCTTTATATATCTTTGGCATAAAAAGATAAAATTTCCTACACAACCACTGTGATAATTCGGAGGCCGAAACGAGCTTAGATGGAAATTTTGACACCATGAAGCGAAGTTTTCTTGAAATCCTAATCGCCTTGAGTATGCTCACCATATTTTGTGCGATTTTGAGACTTTGAACAAAAGGGAGTCAATGACACCCTGGATGAAGCGGCGACCTGCTCTGATACCAATTCTTGGAGCTTGAGGTCTATGGAAGCACATGAACAAAACAAGGAAGAAGAGGAATTTGGGAGCACAATACACAATATTGAATGTATTACCAAGAGAATGTACAAAGATAAGTGACCCGTTAGGGTTATAGGCATACATATAAGTTGGGAGACTGTTAGACTCAAGAAATGATGGGCAGGAGATGGTTGAACCACACCCTAAGAGGGACGATCAGGAAGTAATCCTCAACCATGGCTTTTGAGGCAAGTGGTTAGCCCATCATACTCCTAGCTAGTATGTCATGAGTTCAATTCCCACAAAAGAATAATGTTGGATCTACAATGGTATCCTTACACTTTCAGCATGTCTCTATGCACATGAAGACTCAAAATTAGGATGCTCTCAAATCCTTGAGTGATGTTCATTTTTCCGTACACAATAACTTTTGTTTGGTATCTACATTTCTACTTAAAGCACCAATAACATTAGCATTGTACATTGACCCCTTCAGTCGGCACAAGAATATACCCCATATATATATATATATATATATATATATATATATATATATATATATATATATATATATATATATATATATATATATATATATATATATATATATATATATATATATATAGAGAGAGAGAGAGAGAGAGAGATATACATCCTTACATACATACATACAAGTATGTAAGCAATTGTATATAAACACTATATATGTACAGTATATACATACACATACACACACACACACACATATATATATATATATATATATATATATATATATATATATATATATATATATATATATATATATATATGTGTGTGTGTGTGTGTGTGTGTGTGTGTTCAATTAATATATTGCATAAAGTATAAGATAGAAACCATAGAACATTGCTTCTCTCTTATTCTCCTTTACTCAACAACAAAAATAGACATGGGCCCCTGATAACACAACTTTTTCATAGACTTTCATACTTTTGATCCAAAGAGTTTATAATATTCATGCAAAATTTTCAGTTCAATGTCTAACTATAATATTATAATTTATTCTTCATAGACATAATTACATCACTAATCACATTGCATATGGCGCAAATATATTTCAGTATGAACTTTCGAAATGCTAATAATATTGGCAGTCAACTTTTTAAAGCATTAGAAATATTTTATTTATTTCTCATTATCATAAATTTAACATTATATATATATATATATATATATATATATATATATATATATATATATATATATATATATATATATATATATATGAAATTTGATATCAAGCATCCAAAGTAAACGTTGAAAAAGCATGAGTTTCTGTGGTATAAGAAAGTCTCCTAAGAAGCTCGAAAATCTTCACCTTTGTTCGAAGGGAATTGCCTTGGAGCCCAAAACCCCTAAGCTCGGAGCTCATTCCATAACCAATTAGTGCTATTCAACACCTTAGTATCATAGGAGGAATTCTTGAAATCATTTCTCACTTTGAGTTCTTCCGAACATTGTAATATTTAGCACCTATGCGCTTTCCAAGTTTCAACAATTTTCACAAAATAAAAGTACCCCACACCAGGATTTTTTTTTTTTTTTTTGGAGAGTACAATGAATTGGAAAGATGCACACACCTGACCTCATAAGGTAGAGGCACCCATCTTGAGGAATTCTTTGGCATTGGAAAGACGCACACACCAACCTCATAAGGTAGAGGCACCCATCTTGATGACTTTGGCATCCAACCACAGGTGGGACTTGAACCTTGGCCATCAGCCTAAGAGTACAAGGCACATCCACTAAACCACACCCGCTGGATAGCACCAAGATTTTCACGTTTTTACAATAACTAAAGTATTTCTACCCCTGACAATACGATATCTTTTTCAGTGTCAAATGGGACATATTGTGCCCCATATCGTCTAAGTAGTGATCGCTGATAATATTAATATTTATCCAGCATGTGAACAGATTGAAGATTGTACAACATATGCAGCAGAAAGATTTGCATGCGAAGGTAAATTTTGCACTTCTTTAATGTAAATGTTTCGACAGTGCTTTCAGTTTTTACTCCGTGCTGCGGTAGATTCTAAACATAGCAGCTTTAGAGGTATTCGACGTAACTGTAAGAATGTTTGTCATCTTTTCCATGCGAATAGCTCTGATCTGCCAAGACTATGACGGTCAAGGAATCTTCATCTCCCTATAATCCACGTTCATGCAAGGAGGAGCAAGATATGCAGAACTATAATTTTGGAAGGATGTTCGCCGTATGAATCGAGACTTGAGCTTTGATTGAGTCTCGCGGCCGAAAGCTCTATCCAACCAACCTATCGGCTAAACTGATTCTTTATTTGGAAGAGCAAAACAATGGCGCAAAGACTGCCTGTTTGTGACGTTGGACTTGAATTCTGATGAGTTTGCGGAGATCAACGGAGCATGCGTTTCGTTTAATCTCTGCTAAATACCATGAGTATTTCACACTAAGCTTCCTCCGAGTTTGTGGAGATCAAACGAGCATGCGTTTCGTATAATCTCTGCTAAATACAATGCGTATTTCACACTAAATTTCCTCTCTGCTGTGGAGTTCATTAAGAATAATGTCCACGTCCTCTCGGGGAAATCGGTTTGACTCTGCCTCTTGAAACTTAACTTCGGGCTGAACATGTAATCTTTTTTATCAGTTTAATCAAATGTAACAGAGTTGTCACCTTGTCTAACCATTGCTTTGTGGGGTACGAGATTGAAGATTTTCAAAAGTTAATATGATTTTATCGGAAATTATAAAGCACTTGTCACCCAAATTAAAACTTATGAGCGAAGCAAATCTTTATGATGCTTATGGCATTCTGTTTAAGCTTAATCGATAAATACTGCCTCATTCTTTTTTCTTGGTAATTAAAAGTCTGGACCTGCAATCAGCAAGGAGAAATAGTAGCATCATATCTCTCTCTCTCTCTCTGTGCGCACTTCTGAACTTACAGTAAAAGGTACACAGAGAAATTGCTTCTTACTCCTGGTAATAATTAAAGTATTCACTACCTTTATACTCATTGTTAGTTTGGCAGTGGAACATAGATATCTCTCTCTCTGTGCGCACTTCTGAACTTACAGTAAAAGGTACACAGAGAAATTGCTTCTTACTCCTGGTAATAATTAAAGTATTCACTACCTTTATACTCATTGTTAGTTTGGCAGTGGAACATAGATAAGAACATTTGCAAATATAATAAGATTTGATATTTTTGAGAGTATAATGAATTGAAAACACACAGTCACACGCCTGACTTTGCAAGGTAGAGGCAATAATATTGAAGATTTTATAGATATGTCCAGCCAAAACTTGAACTCAAGATTTTCTGCCAAAAACTCAGGATTTCCTCCAAAAACTCAAAGCGTCAAACCATTAAGCTACACAGGTATTACTATCGTCCTCGGGCACTGAAAATCACAGTTTCGAAGACATACATAATGTTTGCTGCAATTTCGGAGGATGAACGCATCGCCGGAGATCGTGGTAACTATTGATATAGACAACTTTTACCAGAGAGAGAGAGTCCTCCGATCGTGTAAACCTGTCGTACGTCTTGGACCTAAAGAGAGGTCTTCCATTGTAAATTTGCAAGTTCTGTTGGATCAGACAATTTTCTCATGTGATCATCTGACTTTTTCATGCGATCGAATAAGCTGAATATTCTGCAGCGATTGCGAAGCCATCTTCTGCGTCTCGATCGATACGGACTGCATGATCATCGTGATGGACGGAGGCCAGCATACACGGTAAAGGAGTATCATGTGGGCATATGTAGGCCCTTCAGCGACTATTTATCTCGTCCTTTGCTCGCCAATCTCAAACACACACACACGAAAACAAAACTATACCTCATTTGCTTAGTTTGTTGATAGCATCCACCTGTATATAGGAACTGAGATTCCTCGTGTAAAAACTTAGTGTTGGTTGATCAAATATGGAAGCCATATAAAGTACTATTGTACCTAGTACTCTTTTGTATGCACAGATCAAGTTTCTAGTTGCCTGTTATGTCGTAATAAAAGAAAAATCTTCAGTGTTGGTTGATCAAATATGGATGCCATACAAAGTACTCTTGCACCTAGTACTCTTTTGTATCCACAGACCAAGTTTCTAGTTGGCTGTTATGTAGTAGTTCATCACTGTAATGATTCTCAAGTAATGCCATCACAATTTATGAAAGCTTTAGGTTTTCAACCATGTGATCATATCTTATAGTGCCATTGTAACTACAAACCATTTGATCGGTCTGATCTAAGGTCTCCTACATTCCTTGAGCAAACAGAGTCATAAGCATACATACATTGAATCTGTTGAGGGAATGAAACCCTTCTCCATCGAATATGCACAAGATTCATAGGTTGCTTTATGCATCTTCTGCATATTCTATGTCCAACACATTGAAGATGACGCGGTATTCTCATTAAAGTAGCCTTGCCATTAAAACTAAATTCTATCAGAGGGCAATATCCAAAAGAGTTCAAGGATGTGCATATAAGATGTCCAACACAATAGAAAAGCCTTGAAAGACTACTAAAACTGAAATCACCCAGAGAACAATATTCAAATGAGGCCCAGGATGTGTGGGGTAGTGGTAAACACTATGTCCTTAGGATTGAATGTTCAAGATTGAAGACCACAAATGGTGTGACGTTAACCATTATAAACTAGGGGATATAGGGGATCCTAGGGTACATGCATTGTGCGTTCTAATTTCAAACAAAATGGAAGAGTAAATTGGCAATCAATCTTCCAAAGAAAAAATATCCAAATCAGAGTTAAATGGAACTTTATAAAAAGGAGGATGCAAATCAGAGTTAACATCCACAATCATTATAACATATGAGGCTTATCCCAGCCCTTATACCGATGCAAATACCTGAGGGAAATTTTGTTGGGGTGCCAGTATAAGTGATAGTATAAACATCGGTACCATAATGCCGATATCAGCATTGGTATGGACACCGATATACCCATCGTTATATCCCAGTAGCGATGGTATAAGCATCGGTATGCACACCGATGTATTTTCGCCAATATAATATTCGCCAATATTTATTGCAAAGCGATGGTATGAGCATCGGTATTATAAGCATCAATATGCAAACCGTTGGTATAAGCATCGGTACGTCTCTAGGAAAAATCACCGATATAAGCATCGATATGGCCCTAGACATATCGATGCCTATATCAACGACCATATCTGCAAAAAAAATTTATGGCATAGTGTCTTGTCTCTTGTTGTAGCAACATGACAATGTTCTTGTGTAGCAAATGACAATACACTCTACCAAAAAAATTTGAGTACATGTGACATGTATTCTAGTGGTTGCCGATTTAGGGTTTAGAGGGTTGGTAACCAAAACAAGATTTGATAAAGAAAATATATTGTCGAACATAAAAGAGATATGTAGGAGTAGAATGAACCATGTACAAAAGAAATATTCCATAAATGAAACATGTACAAAAGATATATTCCTTAAATGAACCATGTACAAAAGTGTGGTAATCCACTACCATATATGAGCCAAATACAAAATGTGGCAAAGCATTGCCATATATGAACCAAATACAAAATTGTGTCACATCATTACCATATATGAGCCAAATACAAAATTGTGGCACACCACTGCTATATGCATGCCCAGAGGGATCAAAACATATATATCTACAATCTTGCAACAAAGAACATTCACGAAATGAGACAAATTAAAATGATATTTATAAACAACAACTAAAAAAACACTAAACCAAGTTTAGAAGTTCACCTCACTGTAGATGCTCCCATGAAATGATCTCACTGTTTCCTCCCAAATCCTCCAAGAGTGCAACCAATCCATGATGATATCTATAAGCTTCCTCTGCTCGTGCTAGATGATGACCGCATTGCCAATCCTATAATAAATATGCAAAATGTGAGATCAACAAACATGACGTGCTTAACATAAGAAAATTCATTCATCAAAATGATACTTATAAACTCGTGATGCATAGTATCATACCTGGTGCTACCCAAATGTGATGATCTGACCATATCTAGACGTGTGGCCACTGCATCTCACTTTTGATAATATCAGTCAGGAGTCTATTGCTCCTCATCACGAATCATCTCCCACTCCTCAATGTCTAGCCATACAGGCTTTGTTATGCCTCCTCTAAAAGTGTCACGAGCCTCTAATCATTGATGGGACATCATCCCATGTGCCATGTGCTGAATCCACTATGAGCTGACAAGAGGGTGCCCTAGTGCTAGTCGATACTCATGATCGATCACCTCTATGATGTAATTTTTGCTATCATTGTCTTGTTCACTCCATTTGACCATGATAGAGTGTCCAAACTATATTGTGCATAGCTATCATATGTGTTGATTGTTGATCGATTGTACAGACGCATGTATGCTGAGGATAGTACAGAAATAGAATCTCATAAAAGTACTTATATAATAAAGAGAGACAAGAGACTAGACACCAGATTGGGTAGAATCTCCCCCCACATACTCTGATGGACAAGCCTATTAGAGCATGTGTATTTATAGGTATTTTTCATTACGTCCTGAATAGAAGATACATGATGACGGTGCTTCAAGAAGCATGCATTTATGAAAATCTGCTTTATTTACAAAATCATCACTTTTCTAAATGATCCACTATTTTTACAAAAATGTTGCTTTCTAAAGAGATCTATTATTTTACAAAAAATAATTAAAATACTATCTTCTAAATAGTCTTCTAAATATCTTTGAAAATATCTGAATAAGTTCCACATGCATTCACACCCTCATGAGTCTTCACCTGCTAAATCAAAACGCAAATCCATTAAAACCCTCAAGACATTAAAATCCATATAAGATTCCATTATTCCATAAAGTATAACACGCCTCCCAACTGATGACCAACTGACCTCAGTTGATAAGAATAAAATAGACATGGATGGCCAGTCACATGTCCAATCACTCAACAATGGTAAGCATGTTCCATGTAAAAACACATGCATGGAATTGAAAAACTGGAATTTAATGTGATTGTGAATGATATGCAGAAATCAAATGATCGTAATGTGGAGTTAATGATGTCTTATAAATACATCAAGATTCTTCAAGTGAGTGACTTTTATATTTAACTCAATATCTATGATATTGATTATGTATGCATGTAGTTGTAATATCATCATCAAGTATGTTCTCTAGAACTAAAATTTCAGCATCCTCTTCAAGTAACATCCACTAAAAATAGTAACATCCACTAAAAATAGTGTAGTTGTAACATCCACTAAAAATAGTGGATCGGTTAGAAAGCAACGATTTTGTAAATAAGATAGATCTTTGTAAATGCACGCTTTTCAAAGCGATCTATTATTTTTATAAAAAATAACCAAAATACTATCTTTAAATATTCTTCTAAATATCTTTAAAAATATCTGAATAAGTCCATGTGCATTCACACGCTCATGAGTCTTCATATGCTAAATCAAAACACAAATCACATTAAACCCTCAAGAAATTAAAATCCATATAACATTCTATTATTCCACAAAGTATAACATTGATGCATGGCCTTTTTGACCGCATCCATCACTAGAGCTTCATCACATATACAATACACTTTGGATTCATCATGGTCATGAGCATCCCAAGGTATACATGGTGTACTCTGTGGCGTACCTCCATCTGAGGTACTTGTAATAGGAGTAGTTGTGGGTGACACAACATCCATTGCACTACCTCCACAACATCTGCCTCCTCTAGACCCACCCGTAGATCCATCTCATGAGCCTACTCCTCCAAATGTGACCTAGAATGACGAGACAGACAAGACAAACCAACATCTATATCCTATTGTGGTGTCAAATGTTGGCACGTACATCAATTGTTGGAGCCACTAGGAGATGGCTGAGAAGAGGATCGTGGTGGAGTCATAAAGCCACGAGTTCCAACGATGGGAGCAGTCCCACAAAAGGGAGTACTGTCGACGGGAGTAGTCCCACCAAAGGGAGTGCCGCCAATAGGAGTAGTATCATCAAAGGGAGTGCCACCACAAGAAATCTAGTACTGTGATGTTGGAGCCATATAAGTGAGAAGTGCTTGAGATACGAACTCTAAAAACTGCTCCTCTATCACGAAATGCACAGTGAACGGTGGACTATCTTCCATCATGCTCTACAACAAAAAACCTCAAATAATTAGCATACGATAATAATGGTAATATAGAAAAATAATAATCTACAAAAAAACTTACTAAATAAGTAAACACAAATAAGTACGTACAAGTGCTTACTTCATAAGTCCTCTATTCTAGCATCCTCTTGGAGATCTAAAGTGCAGAGGATATCTATCTCTACATTGTCAACTTTTGGATCCCTTGGTATGGCCACCCCTTCTTGAGCATCATCCTCACACAACATATTGTATGTTACCTCCATGTGTACCTCTTCTTCTTCAAAGACCTCTTCTTCTAGGATAATGATGTCTTCCTCCTTGACTACCGTATAGAGTCCACTACAGATGGAATTTCTTCTACATCTACATCCTCATAATTTTTTCTGCTACATAAAGAAACTTGTCAAATTAATAGCCACTGTGGTTCTTTTGAATCTGGCATAAAGGCAACCCACTCATAGTGTTTTCTAAGTACAAATGTGTCTCTTTCATCTATACATAGCTTCACGGAGTCTACTTGAAGTAAACCTTTCTTATCCCACCTCATTGTTGGGTCTCTTCTAGTGGTGATAGAGATATCCTCACCTGTTGCCTTTGCTTTTGAAATGGTTGTATCTAGCCATCTGTAGATCTACTCTGTACATGCCATGATGTTAATTGAGCTATGGATTTACATGTGAACATGCTCTTAATTCATGGGATGATAGAAAAGTGGCAAAGAACCTTTGTGGGGACTACTTCGCCCACAATGTCTTCTCTAAACCTTTTCGCTCCACACTTTGGACATATATGGAGGTGCTAATACTCATTGCAAAAGAGAACGCAATTATTCAGACAAGCATGAATCTTGGTATAGTCCATATCCATGGAATGTAAAAGCTTCTTTGCATCTCCACATGTTGGAGGCATGTCATTGCCATCTGGCAGAAACTGATCTTTCAAAAGCCTACAAGGGATAAGCAATCAAAATGATATTAGTAAATAAACTTATTTTCATACAAAAATGAAAGTTTATTTCAAATCCACTTTACCTGAACAATTCAGAGACACCATTATCTGACCATCCATAAATGGATTGAAGATGCATGTAGTACAGATATCTTTGCCCCTGTGTAGAGTGATAAACAGGCTAGTGAAAGGATCCAAAAAAATTGATATTTGCACTAAGTGAAAGGACATGCCATTCTCTCCTCTGGATCCAAAGATGTCATCTGATACCATGTGGAGACATTAGGATATTTAATATGTGATATATTTAATTATATATACTAGTTTTAATATTCTTGAAATCCTATTTTTTTATTTGATTATAAATATTTATTTTCTTCCTAAAAGACCAATTTATCATAGAATCCTAATTCTTTATATATCTAATTATATATATACTAATTTTCATCTTAAAATCCTAATTTTTTATATATTTAAATATACATTGTATATTTGATTATATACTAATTTTTTCCTAATTTCTATATATTTTTTATTGTATATGTTAATATTAAATCAAAAATCTATTTTTTATATATTTAATTTATATATTTTTTTAAATTCAAAAACCCTAGCTCTTTTCATATTTAATTATGTATACTAATATTTATCATAGAATCCTAATCCTTCATATATCTAATTATATGTATACTAACTTTAATCTTAAAACCTTAATTTCTTAAAAATTTAATTATATATAGTACACTTGATTATATATACTAATTTTCACTACAACATATGAGGGGCATATTGGGTTTTATATCAGCACAAATACATGGGGGATAATCTCACACATAAAGAATGCACACCCTTTCCATGTTTTTGGCCCATTGGATTGACCTTAATCCACCACACCATGGGATTTGGGACTGATGTTAACTTTGGATATGATATAATCCATTGGATCTTTTAGAAATCCAAGGGAGAAGGATAAAAGGCACATTTCTCTACATGGGTATCACTCTCAGCCTTTGGACAAAGGAATATAATCCAATGGATAGGATCTAAGATGCCTTCTTGAAAAAAATCATACGAGGTAAGAGAGAGGTGGTCTGAAAATCCATGGGAGTAGGAACAATCTCTCACACATGAATATGCACACTTCTGCATGAATTTGGACCATTGGATTGGCCTTAATTGAAGGGATCCCCGCATTTGGGACTGATCTCATTTTCGTATGTGATATCAGCCATCGGATCTGCTAGAAATCCAACGGAGGAGGATAAAACATGCACTTCTCTTCATGGGCATCATTCTAGACCTTTGAATCAAGGTAGGATCCAATGGTTAGGATCCAAGGTGCCTTTTTGAAGAGGCTACACACCTCAGCCATCAGATGCAAAGAAAATCCAAGGGCCCATAAGCAAAGGTGCCTTTTTAAAAAGGAAATCAATCTCATCCATTGGAAATCAAAGGAATCCAAAGGCCCAAATGCACATGTGCCTTGAATTTGGCCATTCAACATGACCCTTTGGATCTTTGAGCCAAATCAAGGGCCCTTATTCATTTACAAGACTTTCAAAACCATTCAAATTGGTAAGACCACGAGTTCTAGGTGGTTTCTTCTTCTTTGACCACACAAAAATAAGGGAAGCCTATGCCTATTCTGTGTGATTAAAGAACTAGACTGTGTCCACCACCCTCTTCTCATTGGTCCATCACCAATCACTCCTTAATCTAAAAGGCCCATGTAAGGTTCATTTTTTCCCCTAATGATAAGCATCAGTCTCTTGCTACAGCAGCATGACAATGATGTTGTGTGGCAAATGAAAATACACTCTGCCCAAAAAACCTAGAGTACATGTGACATGTACTCTAGTGATTGTCGATTTAGGGTTTAGATGACCGACAACCAAAACATGATTTGATAAAGCAAAACACATTGTCAAACATAAAAGAGATATGTAGGAGCACAATGAACCGTGACCCATATAATGGATATTCCATAAATGAACCATGTATAAAAAAGATACATATTTTAATTAATGAAACAGCATGTACAAAAGTGTGGCAAACCATTGTCGTATATGAGTCAAATACAAAATATGGCAAACCACTACCATATATAAACCAAATACAAAATTGTGTTTCACCACTTCCATATATGAGCCAAATACAAAATTGTGGCAAACTATTGCCATACAGATGCCCAGAGAGATCAAAACATCTATATATGCAGTCCTGCAATAAAGCATATTCATAAAATGAAACAAATTGATACAATATTTATAAACAACAACTAAAAAACACTAAACCAAGTCCAAAAGCTCACCTCATCGTAGATGCTCCCATGAAATGACCATATCACATCCCTCCAAGTCCTCTAAAAGTGCAACTAATCCATGACGATATCCATAAGCCTCCTCTCCTCGTGTCAAAAGATGACCCACTGCCAACTCCTACAACAAATATGCAAAATGTGAGATCAACAAACATGGCATGATTAACACAAGAAAATGCAATCATCAAAATGATACTTAAAAACTTGTCATGCATAGTGTTGTACCCACTACTACCCAAATATGACGCTCCGATCGTATCTAGACGTGTGGTCACTGCACCTCACTGTTGACGGTATCGATCAAGAGTCTGCTATTGCTCATCGTAAATAATCTCCCACTTCTTGTGGTTTAACCATATAAGCTTCAGTAACCCTCCTTTGAAAACTTTGTAAGGCTCTAATCATCCCTAAGCTGACAATAGGGTGCTGAGGTGTTGGCCAATACTCACGATAGATCACCTCTAAGATGTAATTTGTGCGATCTTTGTTTTTTCAGTCCATTTGACCATGATAGAGTGTCAAAAATACACCTTGGAGTCGTCATGGTCATGAGCACCCCAAGGTGTACGTGGTGTACTATGTGGCCTACCTACATTTAAGGTACTAGCTCTAGGAGTAGAAGTGGGTAACACAATGTCCGTCGCACTGCCTCCACAACATCCACCTCCTCTAGAATCCACCTCAAGAACTTGCTCCTCCAGAATGTGATGTGACCTCCATCAACGGGACAAACAAGATGGGCCAGTACATGTATCATGTTTTGGTATCAAACGTATACATTGACTCTTGGAGCCACTAGGGAATGGCTAAGAAGGCAGTCTTGGTGGAGTCATAAAGCCAGGAGTTCCCCTGGCAGAGTAGTCCCACCAAAGGGAGTACCATTGGTGGGAGTAGTCCCATCAAAGGGAGTATCACCGACGAGAGTAGTCTCGACGAAGGGAGTGCCACTGGTAGGAGTGCCACCGGTGGGAGTGAGGAGGGGGAGGAGTGCTACCGCGAGTGATCCAGTACTACGATGCTCTAGCCATATAAGAAGGAGGTGCATGAGATATAAACTTTAAAAACTGCTCCTCTATCATGGAATGCGAAGTGAACAATGGACTATCTCCCATCATGCTCGGCAATAAAAAACTCAAATAATTAGCATATGATAATAATGATAATATAAAAAACTAGTAGTCTACAAAAAAATGTAGCAAATAAGTAAACACGAATAAGTATGTACAAGTGTTTGCTTCATAAATTCTCTATTCTAGCATCCTCTTGAAGATCTGACATGCAAAGTATATCAATCTCTACATTGGTGACTTTTGGATCTCTTAGTATGGCCACTTTTTCTTGATCATCATCCTCATAGAACATATCGTATGTTACCTCATCATGTACCTCATCTTCTTGAGCAGGCACTCGCATTACACCATCTATAGACCTGCTCTTTACATGCTATGATATTAACTAAGCTATGGATTTGCATCTGAACATGCTCTTAATTCTTGGAATGATAGGAAAGTGGCAAAGAACCTTTGTTTGGGCTACTTCGCCATAAGGTCTTCTCTAAACCTTTTTGCTCCACACTTTGGACATATATGGAGGTGCTCATACTCATTGCAAAAGAGAATGCAATCGTTCAAACAAGCATGAATCTTAGTGTAGTCCATCCCCATGGACTGTAAAAGCTTTTTTGCATCTCCATGTGTTGGAAGCATGTCATTTCCATCTGGCAAAAACCGATCTTTCAAAAGCATGCATGAGATGCAATTAAAACAATATTAGTAATTTAACTTATTTTGATACAGCAGTGAAAGTTTATTTCAAATCCTTTTACCTGAACAATTTAGAGACACTACTATTTGACCATCCGTAAATGGATTGAAGATTGAGCATCGCGAGTGTTGCACATAGTATAGATATCTTTGCCCCAGTGTAGAGTGGTAAACATGCTAGTCTTTGCATGTTCTAGTATTCTTAATTGGCTTCTAATCGTGGAAATTTTGTCATGTCCATGGAACCCACAACATCTTTTCCACCATCATGATCTTCCTCCATGTCATAAAATGCCTCGAACAACCAGGGGAACCATGCGACTTGTAGCATAGGTTTTGTAGTCGATTTGCATCAAACAATCCATATTCTCAAACATGTGTAGTACAAATCCATCGTTATAAAAAGTTTGATACTTGCACTGAGTGCAAGGACATGCCATTCTCTCCTCTGAATCCAAAGATGCCATTTGATACCATGTGGAGGTGTTAGGACATTTAATATGTGATACATTTAATTATATATACTAATTTTAATTCTAAAACCCTAATTTATTTTTTTACAAATATTAATTCTTCCTAAAACACCAATTCAAAAACCATAATTTCTTGTATATTTAATTAAACATTATACATTTGCTTATATATTCTAATTACTTTTCTAATTTTTATATATATTTAATTATATATATTAATATTAAACCTAAAATCCTACTTTTTATATATTTAACTATATATATTTAATGTTATTCAAAAACCTTAATTTCTTATACATTTAATTATACATAGTACATTTGATTATATATTATAGATTTATATATATATATATATATATATATATATATATATATATATATATATATATATATATATATATATATATATATATATATATATATATATATATATATATATATATATATATATATATATATATATAACCTAAAATCCTAATTTTTATATATTTATCTTAATCCAAAAATCCTAGCTATTTTCATATTGATTTATGTATACTAATATTTATCATAGAACCCTAGTTCTTTATATATCTAATTATATATACTAATTTTAATCTTTGAATCCTAATTTCTTATATATTTAATTATAGATAGCACATTTGATTATATATATTAATATTAAACCTAAAATCCTATTTTTCATATATATTTGATTATATATATTAATATAAAACCTAAAATCCTATTTTTTATATATTTAATTATATATTTATTTTGATTTAAAAATCATAATTTCTTATATATTTTATTATACATAGTATATTTTATTATATATTCTAATTTTTTTGCTAATTTTTACATATATTTGATTATATATATTAATACTAAACCTAAAATACTATTTGTCATGTATTTTATTATATATATTTAATTTGATTCAAATACCCTAATCTTAAAGACCTAGACCTAAAACAAGTATATGTGTGTATGCATGTATGTGTATGTGTGTATGTATATGTGATGTTTGTGTATGTTTATGTGTGTGTATGCATGTGCATATATATGTGTATGTGTATATGTGTGTATGCATATGTCTGTATGTGTATATGAGGATATGTGTGTATGCATGTGGATGTATTTAAACACCATAAAACTCTAATCCTAAAGACCTAGACCTAAAACATGTATATGTGTGTATGTGTGTATGCATGTGTGTGTATATATATATATGTGTGTGTGTGTGTATGTGTGTGTATGTGTATATGTGTGTGTATGTGTATATGTGTTTATGCATGTGTGTATGTATGTAAAAGCCAAAAACCCTAATCTTAAAACCCTAACCCTAAAACATGAATATGTGTGTATGTGTGTATGTATATGTGATGTGTGTGTATGTGTATGTGCATGTATGCTTGTGCATATATATGTGTGTATGTGTATATGTGTGTATATGTATGCATGTGTGTATGCATGTGTGTATGTATATGTGTGTGTATGTGTATGTGTGTATTAATATGTGTATGTATGTAAAAACCCTAAAACCCTATGTATATGTATGCATGTGTGTATGTATATGTGTGTGTATGTGTATGTGTGTATGCATATGTGTATGTATGTAAAAACCCTAATCCTAAAGACCTAGAGCTAAAACATGTATATGTGTCTATGTGTCTATGTATATGTGAGTGTATGCATATATATATATATATATGTGTGTGTGTCTATGTGTATATGTGTGTATATGTGTGCATGTGTGTATGTGTATATGTATGTATGCATATGTGTATGTATGTAAAAAACTCTAAAACCATAATCCTAAAGACCTAGACTTAAAACATGTATATGTGTGTATGTGTCTATGTATATGTGAGTGTATGCATATGTACATATATGTGTATGTGTATATGTGTGCATGTGTGTATGTGTATATGTATGTATGCATATGTGTATGTATGTAAAAACTCTAAATCCCTAATCCTAAAGACCTAGACTTAAAATATGTATATGTATGTATGTGTGTATGCATGTGTATATATATGTGCATATGTGTATATGTGTGTATGTATGTAAAAGCCAAAAACCCTAATCCTATGTGTATGTGTATATTAATATTAAATCTAAAAAGCCTATTTTTTATATATTTAATTATATATATATATATATATATATATATATATATATATATATATATATATATATATTCTATTTCAAAAGCCCTAATTTTTTATATATTTAATTATACATAGTATATTTGATTATATATTCTATTTTTTTAATTTAATTTGATTATATATATTAATATTAAACCTTAAACTCTATCTTTTAAACATTTAATTATATATATTTATTTTAATTCAATTTTTTTCCTAATTTTTATATATATTTGATTATATATATTAATATTAAACCTAAAACCCTATTTTTTACATACGTAGTTATATATATTTATTTAGTTTCAAAAACCCTAGCTCTTTTCATATTTAATTATGTATACTGATATTTATCATATAACTCTAGTTCTTTATATATCTAATTATATATACTAATTTTAATCTTAAAACCCTAATTTCTTATAAATTTAATTATACATAGTACATTTGATTTTATATACTAGTTTTTTTTTTATTTTTATATATATTTGATTATATATATTAATATTAAACCTAAAACCCTATTTTTTCTATATCTATTTTAATTCAAAATGTTTGTGTGCATGTGTGTATATGTATGTGTGCATATGTGTGTGTGTATGTGTATGTATGTATATATGTGTCTATGTGTATATGTATGTATGCATTCCAGTAAAACCCTAAAACCTTAACCTTAAAAGATGTATATGTGTGCATGTGTGTATATATATGTGTGTGCATGTGTGTATGTATATGTGTATGCATGTGTGTATGTGTATATGTGTAAGCATGTGTGTAGAAATATGTGTGTATGTGTGTGTATGAATATGTGTGTATGTGTATATGTATATGTGACATGTGTCTGTATGTGTATGTGTGTGTATGCATGTGTATATATATTTAGGTATGTGTATATGTGTATATATGTGTGTCTATATGTAAAAGCCAAAAATCCTAACCCTAAAACATGTATATGTGCATGTATATGTGCATGTATTTGTGACATGTGTGTATGTGTATGTGCATGTATGCATGTGTATATATATGTGTATATGTGTGTATATGTGTATATGTGTATATGTGTATATGTGTATATGTGTATATGTGTATATGTGTATATGTGTATATGTGTATATGTGTATATGTGAATATGCATGTATGTATGTATGTATGTAAAAACCCTAAAACCCCAATCCTAAAACCCTAATCCTAAAACATGTATATGTGTGCATGTGTGTATGTATATGTCTGTGTATGTGTACATGTGTGTATGCATATGTGTATGTATGTAAAAACCCTAAAACCCTAATCCTAAAACCCTATCCCTAAAACATGTATATGTGTGTATATGTGTGTGTATGAATGTGTGTGTGTGTATATGTGACATGTGTGTGTATGTGTATGTGTGTGTATGCATGTATACATATATGTGTGTTTATATGTGTGTACGCATGTGTGTAAGTATGTAAAAGCTAAAAACCCTAATCATGAAACCCTAACCCTAAAACATGTATATGTGTGTATATATATGTGATGTGTGTGTATGTGTGTGTGTGTATGCATGTGTATATATATGTGTATGTGTATATATTTATATGCATGTGTGTATGTATGTAAAAACCTTAATACCCTAATCCTAAAACCCTAATTATAAAACATGTATATGTGTGCATGTGTGTATGTATATGTGTGTGTATGTATATATGTGTGTATGCATATGCGTATGTATGTAAAAACCCTAAAACCCTAATCCTAAAACCCTAATCTTTAAACCTTAATCCTAAAACCCTAACCCTAAAACATGTATATGTGTGTATGTGTGTATATATGTGTATATGTGTATACGTGTGTATGCATGTATATGTATGCAAAACCCTCAAATCCTAATCCTAAGACCCTTACCCTAAAACATGTGTGTCTATGTCTATGTGTATATGTGACTACGTGTGTTTATATGTATGTGTATGTATGTATATGTGTGTATGTGTATATATGTGTATGCATGTAAGCATGTATGTAAAACCCTAAAACCCTAACCCTAAAATCATAACTCTAAAACATGTATGTGTATGTGTATGTGTATGTGTATGTGTATGTGTATGTGTATGTGTATGTGTATGTGTATGTGTATGTGTATGTGTATGTGTATGTGTATGTGTATGTGTATGTGTATGTGTATGTGTATGTGTATGTGTATGTGTATGTGTATGTGTATGTGTATGTGTATGTGTATGTGTATGTGTATGTGTATGTGTATGTGTATGTGTATGTGTATGTGTATGTGTATGTGTATGTGTATGTGTATGTGTATGTGTATGTGTATGTGTATGTGTATGTGTATGTGTATGTGTATGTGTATGTGTATGTGTATGTGTATGTGTATGTGTATGTGTATGTGTATGTGTATGTGTATGTGTATGTGTATGTGTATGTGTATGTGTATGTGCATGTGCATGTGCATGTGCATGTGCATGTGCATGTGCATGTGCATGTGCATGTGCATGTGCATGTGCATGTGCATGTGCATGTGCATGTGCATGTGCATGTGCATGTGCATGTGCATGTGCATGTGCATGTGCATGTGCATGTGCATGTGCATGTGCATGTGCATGTGCATGTGCATGTGCATGTGCATGTGCATGTGCATGTGCATGTGCATGTGCATGTGCATGTGCATGTGCATGTGCATGTGCATGTGCATGTGCATGTGCATGTGCATGTGCATGTGCATGTGCATGTGCATGTGCATGTGCATGTGCATGTGCATGTGCATGTGCATGTGCATGTGCATGTGCATGTGCATGTGCATGTGCATGTGCATGTGCATGTGCATGTGCATGTGCATGTGCATGTGCATGTGCATGTGCATGTGCATGTGCATGTGCATGTGCATGTGCATGTGCATGTGCATGTGCATGTGCATGTGCATGTGCATGTGCATGTGCATGTGCATGTGCATGTGCATGTGCATGTGCATGTGCATGTGCATGTGCATGTGCATGTGCATGTGCATGTGCATGTGCATGTGCATGTGCATGTGCATGTGCATGTGCATGTGCATGTGCATGTGCATGTGCATGTGCATGTGATGTGCATGTGCATGTGCATGTGCATGTGCATGTGCATGTGCATGTGTATGTGTATGTGTATGTGTATGTGTATGTGTATGTGTATGTGTATGTGTATGTGTATGTGTATGTGTATGTGTATGTGTATGTGTATGTGTATGTGTATGTGTATGTGTATGTGTATGTGTGTGTGTATGTGTATGTGTATGTGTATGTGTGTGTGTATGTGTGTGTATGTATATGTGTGTGTATGTGTATGTGTGTATGCATGTGTGTGTGTGTGTATATATATATATGTATGTATGTATGTATGTATGTATGTATGTATGTATGTATGTATGTATGTATGTATGTATGTGTGTGTGTGTGGCTATGTGTGTCTATGTGTATATGTATGTATGTATACGTGTATGTATTTGTATAAGTGTGTATGTACATGTGTATGTATGTGTATGTGTTTGTATACATGTGTATCTTTTGCGTGTGTATAGATGAATGTAAGCATATGTGTGTCCATATGTGTATGTATATGTGTGTGCATGTATGTATGTATATGTATGTGTATGTATGTATGCATATATGTGTGTGTATGTATGCATGCATATGCATGAATATGCATGAATATGCATGAGTGTGTATGTAGGCATGTGATTGTGTGTGTATATGTGTGTGTCTATGTGTGTATGTGTGAAACATGTGTGTATGAATATGTGTATATGTGTGTATGTGAGTGTATGTGTTTATGTATATGTATGCCTCTTATGTGTGTATGCACATGAGAGTGTATGTAGATGCATATGTATGTGTATGCATATGTGTATATATGTGTGTGTATGCATATGTGTGTGTATGTATATGTGTGTGTATGCATGTATGCATATGTATGTGTGTATGTATGCATGAGTATGCATGTGTGTGTATGTATGCATGTGTGTATGTGGGTATATGTGTGTGTATGCTCTAAATCTAACATTAAACATTAGCAAACAATTCTCTTTCTCTTTCATCTCTCTCTCTCTCTCTCTCTCACACACACACACACACATTTATGAAAATAAATATAGTATTATGTGGATTCATAATTAAAATTTAAGTAACATTAGCATGCCCAGTAAAAAATTAATATTTATCCTATCCTTTATAGCATGCAATAGTGATCCTATCAATGAATACTAGACATCAGCATCATTAATTAAATGATAACCCTATCATTGACACTAAATTTTACATTTTCTTTTGTTGCATTTTCAAATTCCTTAAATTTTGTGATACCAAATCTATCAAATAAGTCACAAATATATTTAAATTGCATGAAACATAGACCAAGTTTATGATACACAGCCTCAATGCCAAGTATGTAATAAGACAATCCAAGATCAGCAATAATTTCAATTCTATGAATCTTCTTCAATATCATCATCATTATCATGTGTTAATCAAATCACTCATACATAGATATATAGACACAATGAACCATACACTATCTTTACATAGAGTTATAAGTTTGTAGTACATGCAATGTATCCTTCCATTCAAGATAATTCAAAATATTATAAATTCAAATACTTTGCACGTGCCTAAAACCATACGAATTTTATCCATTTGCATACATGATTAAAACTTCTTTCATTAATAAATTGATGTTTCTACTCAATTTGCACGTGCTGTTTCTAACTAACCATGTAGGAATGCATTCTTTATGTCAATTTAAAAACCTCTTCCAGAAATTACATCATTAATATTCAAAAAACTTATTGTTTTTTTTTTTTTTGTAACCAGGCTAAATGTTTTCTTGTTAATCGACTCCATCAGTCTAAGCATACATTTTTTCCAAAAAATGGGCCTTGTTTCTATAAATAGATCCATTCTAGAAACCCACTTATTCTACATCTTACACATCAATTTCTTCTTTCATCGCTTACTACTTTTGATTTACAACAACATCATAAAAATAAAATGGTTCATGCTTAGTAAAAAGCTTTTATATGAATTCCTAATGCAGAACCCTATAAGACTCAATCGAACTTTGTTTTCTTTTCCTCTCTTATACATCCTCCTTATTCAAATACAGCTTGATTTTACCTTTTCCTTTTTATTGAAGATCTAGATTATTCAAGAAGCTGATTACTATATATATTAATTGAATAATTCTTCCCTCTTCATCTGAAGTGTTGAAAATCAAGCTCCAATCTTAGGAGCATATGAACCTTGTAAATTTATTAAACTTGGAGCATTCTGAAGCAAGGATCCAAGCATAGATATTTTTATTGAAATTTGAATTTGAATTTGCCTCATAGCTCTCAAATCGATCACCTATCACTTAGGTGTGAAAAATCCTATATTCTAGGAAAAGAGCTTCCTATCATTTAGGGGATCTTTTCAAAGTTATATAAATACATCTTGTACTTCAAATTGATGGGATCCCATGTGTGTTATCTCTCTTAGAATTTGAATAAGCTAGTAGAACCCTTGCTAAGCAAGCCCCCTACTTTCTCCAGGACTTTCTTCATGCTTTGAGTAGCCATAGCTCACACTTTGATTACTCTGTCTAGGATCTAGTTAGCTCTCAATTTTGAGTAGAGATTCCTTGTCATATGGCGTCCCTTTCTTGTAATCGTTGGCTTGTTATAAATTTAATATAGTGTTCTAAAGTTGTCTCAAAGCTTGATTTTAGATTCTCCATATTTTGAGAGAAGTCAAGTCTCGAGTGAACAATGGTCTTTGTGTGTCTATGTAGTGAAGGTATTAGGTAGCCTATCTTGGAGTCTCTGGTTCTCAGAGTAGAAGAAAGTATTTTGAGTGAGATCATTTGCATTAGGAAGGCTTCATTTTCTAATTTCTCCTGATCAGTTGTGGACCTTTAGAGGATTGAATGAGAGAGATAAGAGGGTTATTCTCATCCTATGTCGAAATATTAGCAATGAAATGATATGACATATTCAAGATCTAGAAACTTCAATGAAAGTGTGGGAAACCCTAAAAAGATTATACTCCACTTTAACCAAAGCTAGGAAGATTCAATTGAGAATGAACTAAATAACTTGAGAAATACACCTAGTAAAAACATCAATTATTACATTATGAAGATTAAGGAAATAAGTGATGCATTGGGATCCATAGGATATCACATAGATGATGATGACTTATTTGCATATACCTTGAAGGGACTTTGGGAAACTGAGAAGGGATGGAAGGCTTGTTGAAAGTCAAGCTCCAATCTTAGGAGCATATGAACCTTCTCATTTGTTGACACTTGGAGCATTGTGTAGCAATGATCCAAGCACAAGTATTTGTATTCAAATTTGAATCACTATCATAACTCTCAAATCAATCACCTATCACACTAAGGTGCGATATAGCCTATACTCTAGGAAAAGAGCTTCCTATCATCTAGGGAATCTTTTCAAAGTTATATCAATACAGATTGTGCTTAGAATTGAGGATATCCCACTTTTGTTACCTTTCTTAGGTTTGGAATAAGTTAGTAGACCCCTTGCTAAGCAAGCCCCCTGCTTGCTTAAGGATTTTCTTCACACTTTGAGTAGACATAGCCCACACTCTGATTTCTCTATATAGGAGCTAGTTATCTTTGAGTGTTGAGTAGGTTTTCCTCTTCATATGGTATCTCTTTCTTGTAATCTTAGGATTTTTAGAAAGCTAATATAGTTTTCTAAATTTTGATCGATGCCTGAGTTCAAAATCTTCATATTCTAATAAAAAATCAAGTCTAGTGTGAACAGTGGCCTCTAAGTGCCTAGCTAGTGAAGGCAGTAAGTAGCCTTTCTTGGGATCTTTGGTTCTAAGAGTAGAAGCATGTATTTTGGGTGACATGACGGAATCAGGAAGATATTATTGTCCAATTTTAATGACAAAAATTTCTCATGTTTATTCCATTGGAACTCATAGAACCATAAGTTTGAGTGATTAAAGGTATCTGTAAACATAGCTATGAGGCCTTTCATGCTTCAAGATGCATAGGCAAAGTGTACATTCACCCATCAATGGTATCATAGCATATTTTACATAAAATGATACTCAAAGGATACCAAAAGAATCTATCGAAGGGATTGGAAAAAGAGGAGCTCCGGATTTGAGTTCTACATACAACTCAAGGGAAGTCTCTACTAGTGAAGAAGCAAGGCATCTACCCCATGTTCTTTTTTACTTTTGAAGTACATAGGTAAATATCTTAATACTCATCACTCTTCTTGAATCAAGGAGCATTAGAAGAGTACACTAGAGTGCACCATGTCATAATATATCACCCAGATTGAAAAGCTAGATAAGAACAGCTTTGAACCATGGAAGTTTATAATCTCTATTTTTATGGGCAAGGGTGGGGCTTGTTAATGGAACAAATTCCAAGCCTAGATTGAGGGTTAATCTAACTGTTGATCAGTTGAGGATATTTAGAGAATGGAATGAGAGAGATAAGAGGGTTATTTTCATCATATTTCACCATATTGAAAATACAATGATAGGGCATATTAAGGAACTAGAAACTTCAATGAAAGTGTGGGAAACCCTAGAAAAAACTATACTCTACTTCAAACAAAGCTAGGAAGATTCAATTGAAGAATGAACTCAATAACTTGAGAAAGGCATCTAGTAGCAACATCAATGATTCTAACGATCAAGAAATTAAGTGATGCATTGGCATCCATAGGTTGTCATATATATGATGAAGACCTAGTTTCATACACATTAAATGGACTTAGGGATGGTGAGAAGTGGAATTCTTTCACCACTTCTTAATATGCCACAGATAATCTTCTCAACTTTGAGCAATTAGTGTACTCAGTGGTCACTAAGGAGATGATCAGTGGAGGGTCAAAGGCAAAGGGCAATGAAGCCCAAGCATTTTATGCAGGTAAAAAAAGAGTTAGAGGAAGAACTCAAGGCAAAAGCATATGAAGGCAAGGAAGATGATCAAATGGATACTCTAATAAAGAAGAAGGAAGAAAGTTATTTTCATCAAGAGGAAGAGGCAAGTATAGAGGAAGAGGAGGAAGGTACAATCAAACTTGAGACAATAACAATGCAGATGGATGTTAGATATGTGGCACATATGTCCACTATGCAAGGGATTTCTATCACAAGATAAGAGAAAACCATCATAAAAAGGGCAAGGTAATTATGCATCTAATTCAGATAATAATGAAAGCATGTTAGCTATAATGTAGATGAGATTACAGAACACAAGGTTCAAGCATATGGTACATTGATAGTGGATGCACCAATCATATGAGCTCCATGACTTCTTCTCAAATATGCAGATAGCATCAACCAAAGGGCATGCGCAAAGAGGTGATGATGCCCCCCATGCAATCACACATATAGGTGATGTTATCTTGGATGGTTCTCATAAGGCTATGTGCTTGAAGTATATTCTTCATGTTCCCACTATTACAAAGTATCTTGATTCTGTGGGTAAAATGGTTGAGAGAGGATTGGAGGTCAAATTCAATAAGAAGGAATACTTTGTTAAAAACCCCAAATAAGGGTATCGATTGGTGGCCAAAGATAGAAACAAGGGAAGGCTATTCACAATGCATGTGAAGACAAATTTCAATCCCACAACCTACTTCACATATGGAAGTAGAAAGGTAGCCAAATTGGACCTTTGGCACAAAAGGTATGGACATATCAATACTACGAGGTTGAAGGATATGGAGAAGAAGAGGTTAGTGTTTGGACTACCAAATCTTCACAATCAGAATTACAAGAACTTTTGTGAAGTGCCAATTGTGTAAGAAAACTAGGTTACCATTTAAGAAGAGTAACTATACAAGTTATCATCCACTTGATCTAGTTACCTCCTCTAGCTCTCAATTTAGAAAAGCATTATCCACATCAATTTGATACATCTTCCAATGCTTGCTAGCTCCAATTGCAATGATTATTCTGATGGTGGTCATCTTGTCCACAAGGTTAAAGGTCTCTTTGTAGTACACTCCATATTTTTTAGCAAAGCCTTTAGTTATAAGTCTTTCTTTGTACTTCAAAATGCTACATTTGAGTGCTCATTTACCTTTAATACCCAATTGGTTTCAATGCAATTCACGTCTTTCTTCCTTGGCACTAATTTCTTAGTGTGATCATCCTCCAAATCTTTGATTTTCTCATGCATAGCCTCTTGCCATCCCTGTATGTATTTTCTTTCTTCAAAGCATGTTGGTTCTTCAATAGTCTTACACATATATGCATAGTTTTTAGCCATAAATGATTCATAGGTAAGTCTTTCAACTTTATTATTTACCCTATCAGACCTTCTTATTTCATCATTCCATTGATTTGGATATTTGTTGCTTACCTTTTAGCTCTCCCCCTTTTTTGTATGATGGTCTGCATTTAGCTCTATCCAAAAGTCTTCACCTTCTTATATCTCTATGATTTTGACCTTGCCTTTGTTCCTTGCATCACTAACTTGACTTGATGTAAGATTATCTCCATTCCTTGATGAGTGTTTACTTGAATCCTTTGTTCCACTAAGAACCATGCTTTCTAGTTCTTCATTTCCTCTTGAAGTCCTTCCTTCTTCACCTTCATTTACTTACATAGATACATTTCAAGAGTATCAAGGTAGAAGCTCATCAAATCTATCATCTCTTGATACCTTTAGACCCCTTGTTGTAGGATTGTAGCATCTATACCCCTTTTGTTCACCTTCATATCCTATGAATAGAGGTCCTTCTGATCTATCATCGAGTTTGCTCCCTAATGCACTTTGTATTAACACATTGCAAGTACAACCAAAAACTCTCGTGTGATACATCTATTTTCCATTATACCAAGCTTCATAAGGTGTTGTAGCATGTATACCTAATGTGGGTGCTTTATTCATTATGTATATAACAATACTTGCTCAGCCCAATAGTAATCTGGCATTCCCATCTCCTTGATCATAGCCCTAGCACATGCTGCAATGTACCTATTCTTTCTTTTTGTTATACCATTTTTGGTGTCATGTGTACCTACATGTGATTTGTCTCTTCATGCCACTTGGCTCCAAGAAATTAGAGAACTCATTGGGAAAGTATCTTACCACTCCATCTCACCTTAAGCATCTTATCTACCTATCACTTTCCTTCTCTACAATAGCTTTGAGCTTCTTCAATTCATAAAAGACATGATTTATGCTTCATACAATAAAGCCAAGTCATCCTTATGCAATCATCATGAAGGCTACAAAATCTCTATTACCTCCATTTGTGCTCTCCTTTGTTGGTCCCAGCCCAAACATGCATACATGGATCAACCATTAGGTTTTGAAGATAAAATCGAAAGAGATTATGTTTCTAGGTTAAAGAAGTCACTATATGGTCTCAAGCAAGTCTCAAGGGCATGGAATCAAAGGCTTCTAGATTGCTTCATCAATTGTGGATACCAACAAAGCAAATTTGATCCATCGAACAAAAGAGAAGGTGAAGCATCTTTCTACTTATGTGTCTATGTATATGAACTGATCATTATAGGTGATCATAAAGAAGGTATCAAGAAGGTCAAGGAAAATCTTGGGAAAGAGGAAATACATCTTGGACGTGTTGAAGATGTATCAACTTATAGGTTACAAACCATTGAGAAACCCAATGCAAGTCAATATGAAGTTGAATTCAATGGAAGGTAATGAAATTCAAGATGCACTCTCATATAGGTCAATAGTGGGATCCTTGAAATATGCCACTATCATGAGGCCTAACCTAGCATATAGAGTTGGCGTGCTATCTGAATTTATGCACACACCTAGGGTTCCCCATTTACTTGCATTTATAACAGTACTTAGATATCTCAAGGGTACTTTGAATGAACCACTTTTCTATTCTTTTGAATATGATTTGCACATCAAAGCACATATAGATGTTGATTGGGCTATATCCAAATAAGATACAAGGAGTACAAGTGGATATATAGTGATGCTTGTCAAGAAGGTCATTTCATACATGGCAAAGAAGAAACATAAAGTTGCCCTATCTTCTAGAAAAGCTGAATAAAGAGCATTAGCACAAGCTACTTCTGCATTGATTTGGCTCAAGAAGTGTGTGATTGGGTCATATTTGTAGGACAATCATTTTCCAATCATGTGCAACAACATTAGTAGTGTGTACCTATCTGCCAATCCTATGTTTCATGCTAGGAGCAAACATATAGAGGTACATTACCACTACATGATAGATACGTTTCTCACTAAGGAGGTACAATTACAACACATAAGTACCAAGGATGAGTATGGTGACATGTTCAACAAAGCAATGGACTCAACCAAGCTAAAAAAGTTCACAAGAGGCATTGGAATGATGAAGCTAGGATGAAGAATTGAAGGTTGAATCTTGAGGGGGATTGTTGAAAATCAAGCTCCAACCTTGGGAGGATATGAAACCTTATCATTTTTTGACACTCAAAGCATTGTGAAACAAGGTGCCAAGCACGAGTATTTATATTGAAATTTGAATCCCCCTCATAACTCTAAAATCAATCACCTATCACACTTAGGTATGATAAAACTTATATTCTAGGAAAACAACTTCCTATCATTTAGGGAATCCTTTCAAAGTTATATAAACATGTTTTGTAATTCAAATTGAGGAGATCGTGCATGCATTATCTCTTTTGGATTTTGAATAAGCTAGTAGACGCCTTGCAAAGCAAGGCCCCTACTTGCTTGAGGATTTTCCTCACACTTTGGAGGACATAACTCATACTCTGATCTCTTTATTTAGGAGTTAGCTAGCTCAAAGTGTTGAGTAGTGTTTCCTATTCATATGGTTTAATTTCTTATACTTTTTGGCTTTTTAGAAATAGAATATAGTGTTCTAAATTTTTCTCAATGCTTGAGTTCAAACTCTACATATTCCGAGAGAAATCACGTCTAGAGTGCACAATGGTCTTTTCAAAAGGAATTTTGGCAACAACCTACTCTCTCAAGCTTTAATTAATAGAAAGAACAATTGTACAAGTGAACGGGCCTAGCACCCATGGGACCCACTGAATCCCACATAGCACGGGGTTGCTCAAAAACTTACGAATTAGAGAACATTACAAATAAGTTTAATAAGCCTTTCGTCCCCCTCATGGGGGACCCACTTGATTTTAATCTTGTTGCTCTCGAGGAAAAACACTCTATGATGTCTAAATGGCAAGGACCTCTTAGAATTGGGAATTCTTTTGCCTAAAAGGAAAATAGACTTTTCGATTGACCATTCTTTAGGAGGGTTGTCAAAGTTGGTAGCACACCTCTCTTTCCAAATCTTCGAGAGGACATCGCCTCTTATAACATTCCACAATGTTGAAGAACAATTGATCGCTTCACCCAATAACATGCTTCTAATTGATTTTTTCCTATAGCAATAGAATTCTTCGAAGGGCCCGCTAAATTGACATTGACTTGGGGCACAAAAAGAAGAGGTTTCCTAAGTCTTCATTGCCATGAAGGCAACATTTACACCAAGGAGGGGCTTTGCAAATTTTGTTAGCATTTATATTGGTCCAAATTTCTTGGTGGAGGATTTGCCACATAAGAATTGATTTTTTTATCTCAATGAGGGGGATTCCACTGTTGATATATTTAGCTGGTGATGTGTGTAAACACACGAGGACCATCGGGGCACTGTTTTCCCTCTTTAGGAGGTTTTTTCCCCCTGCTTGTATATACACCTATTGCCCTAACGGGTTACTTATCCTTGTACATTCTAGTGGTAATACATTTAGTATTGTGTGTTGTGCTCCAAGCATTTTCTTCTTCATTGTGTTGTTCACATGCTTCTACAGACCTCAAACTCCAACAATTGGTATCATAGCAGGTCGCCGCTTCATCTAGGGTGTCATCGACACCCCTCTTATCACAATCTCATAATCGCACAAAATTTGGTGAGCATACTCAGGGTGATTAGGAGATCAAAACTGCTTCACTTTGTGTGCCAAAATCGTGATTTGAGCTTGTTTCAGCCTCTGAATGCACTATCATAGCGCTTGTGTAGGCTATTTCATGTTTTTGTGCCAAAGATATATACAAGTTTTGGTTTTCTAGTATAAGCATCTCAAAGTCTACTACAGGTTTAGCAGAACTCAATAGGATAGTTCTGTTCAACTTTTTGAGATATAGTCAATTTTTTGCATCACGGTATTTTAGCCAGTGGCCATGGCTAAAAGCAGTGATGTATTCCATATGTTGGCTATTGAGGATAAGTTGGATGGTACGAATTACCCATTATGTGCTTATATGATGCATCATGTATTGGTCACAACTTAGGACTGTGGAATATTGTGTAGGGTGTTGAAAAACATCCTATTACACTTGAAAATATAGGTACAGAAGCTGATGTAGATGGCGACAAAGATGGTGATATTCTCCAGATTCCTATTCGTGTTGCGGTATTTATTGCACCTACTGTAGAGCAAATCCATAAGGATAACAAAGATGCTCATGCACATGCATTGATAGCCTTGTCTGTCAAACGTGCCATTATTCCTCACATTCACTCTTGCAGAATAGCTAAGGATCCTTGGGATATATTGACCACTTTATACCGGGCAAGGAATGAGGCTTGTGTTGCTTACCTCTGAAATTAATTGGAGAGTGAGCACATGAATGAAGGAAATTCCATGGATAGTTTTCTGACAAAGATAAAAGATTTGAAGGAACAGTTGATTTTTGTTGATGAAGTCTTGCCTGATAGTTCACTTGTGCATACTGTTCTGAATGATCTTCCAGATTCATATCAGAGTTTTGCTTCTACCCTTTGTTTGATGATGAAAGTCCTATCAAGAAGGACATTGGCTCTAAGTGGGTATACAAGCTGAAGTGTAAGTTTGATGGAAGAGTTGACAGGTATAATTCTAAGCTTGTTGCAAAGGGTTATGCACAAGAAAAAGGCATTGATTTTGATGAGACCTTTACTCCTGCATGCCAAATGACTACTGTTCATAGCATCTCTGCACTTGTAGCTCATCATGGTTGGAATATACATCAGTTAGACATTAAAACTGCATTTCTGAATGGTGACTTGCATGAAGAAGTGTATGTTTTTCAACCCCATGGCTTTGTGTAGAAAGGGCATGAAAACATGCATGTTGAAGAAGGAATTATATGGTTTAAAACAAGCACCATGTGCTTGGTATGAAAAGATACATGCCTATCTGATTGCACATGGTTTTGAGAACAGTCCAGCAAAGAGCACCTTATATGTTAAGCGTGTTAATGATGTGCTTCTAATCATTGTTGTGTATGTTGATGACATGCTGCTCACTGGTCCTCATGAGAAGCATATTGCTGATTTTAAGGCTGATTTGCATGCCCCATTTGAGATGTCTAATTTGGGGCATTTGCATCATTATTTGGGTATTCAATTTATGCGAGTTGATGGCAAAATAGCTTTGTGTCAAACAAAATATACTGACACATTATTGTAGTGTTTTGGCCTTGAAAATTGCAAACCTATTGTCACTCCTATGGAGAGAGATTTACGATTGAGTCTTCATGATGATGGAGATGCATTTGATGTTGTTCTCTATCAGCAGGCTGTTGGATGCTTGATTTACTTATGCATTATTTGGCTAGATATTCATTTTTTTGTCTCATAGATGAGCAAGTTTATGCATTGCCCAGGTGTCATGCATTGGCAAGCAGTTAAGCGCATCTTTTGCTACTTAAGTGGTACTCGGATACTTGGATTGTTTTATCCATATACATCATGAATAGAGCACCCACATGATGTATACATGTGATAACATGCTATGAAGCTCAGTATAATAGAAAACCAAATGTATCACATTTGAGAGTGTTTGATTGTATTTGCTATGTGTCAAGTGCATTAAGGAGCAAACTCAATGATAGATAAAAAAAGATGTGTATTCATAGGGTAGGCAAGTGAAAAATGTAGAGAGTACGCATGCGGAAGCAAAATGAAAAGTAAAGTACTCTCACAAAACAAAGAATGTGTGAGACACAAAATGAGTAGACCATGAAATGGGTAAACTCATGTGGATTAGAAATGAGCTTGCCAACAGCATGGAGTAAGCTCCTCAAGCTTCTAACCAAGTACAAATGAGGGGAGAGGCCCTCCTTATATAGATTTGGGAGGGGCTCTCAAAAGTACATCATATGTGGGATAAGTCTCTTGAAAGGAGAATGAATACAACTGGTAGAAGCACATGGCAAGGTACCCAAATACAAAGGAAATACAATATAAAATGGAAATAGACTAGAAATGGAGTGCCTCCTGGATACAAAATGGAGATGCACTCATGGGGATACAAATGTAGATGAAGTAGGAGCAATCATGTCGTCAACACCCCCTCTGCAGCTCCATCTTGGAGCTTCTGAATGCTGCAGAGGTCCACCAAGCGCTGAAGCGGAACCGGAGGTAGAGCCTTTGTGAACATGTCTACCAGGTTCTCCTGAGAGGTACACTGCTCTAGAGTAATCTCCTGAGATATGAGCTTCTCGCGGATGAAGTGGTACTGGATCTCGATGTGCTTTGTCCGAGCATGGAACACTGGATTCTTGGTGATGGCCAAGGCTGACTGGCTGTCCGTGCGAAGACATGTCGGAGTATCCTGCAAAACACCAATGTCAGATAATAAATGTCGAAGCCAGATGGCCTCACATGCTGCAAAGTTGGATGCTCGGTACTCGGCCTCAGTATATGATAGTGCAACTGTAGGCTGCTTCTTACTTGCCCAAGAGATAGGTCCTGAGCCAAGCAAGAATATATACCCAGAAGTAGACCGTCAAGAATCAGGATCACCAGCCCAAATCTGAATCGGAATATCCGGTGAGTTCGATGCCCCTCTATACCAAAGACCATGATGTCGGGTGAGGTAGTGAAGTAGTCTCTGAGAAGCATCCCAATGAGTCTGACGAGGCTGATGTGCAAACTGATTGAGTATACCAACTACATAAGTAATATCTGGTCTAGTGTTGGCGAGATAGACTAATGAGCCAACAAGTTGTTGAATACTTCTTCTTGAAGATCTCCATTGAGGAATGTACTTTTGACGTCCAACTGATAAATGGGCCACTTAAAGTGAGCACTTAGTGCTAAGATGATTCTTATGGTTGTGAATCTTACAGTGGGAGCAAAGGTTTCTTCATAGTCAATGCCATGTTGTTGCTTGTATCCCTTAGCTACCAACCTTGCTTTGTACTTGTCTAATGTGCCATCTGACTTGTACTTAACTTTATAAAGCCACTTAACTCCCATGACTTGATGATTTGTGGGCTTAGGTACAAGAGTCCAAGTTTTGTTCTTCTCGATTGCATCCATTTTGACTTGCATAGCTTCTTCCCACTTAGGTTGTCCTTGAGCTTCTTTGTAATTAGATGGTTCTGGGATTTGTTGAATCTGATGCATTAAGGCGTAATTGACATAATGACTTTGTTCTCATTGTCTCTTGTCAATAAGTCTTTGAGATCTTCTTGGATGACTTGAAGTACTTGCTTCTGAGTTGGAGTTTGGAAATACTAAGTCCCCCTCTGAAGTGTAGATAGGTGGACTAAGACTTGTTCTTGAATCTTTTCTTCAGTCTGAGGAAGCTTTGTTGAAGATCACATCCTTCGAAATGGTGATGGAGTGGTTTCCATATCATATAGACGGTATGCCTTTGATTGGTCACTGTACCCTATGAATATGTGTTTCTTGGACTTTGATTGTAACTTGTTTCTATCTTCTTTTGGTACATGGACAAAAGCTTCACTACCAAAGACTTGAAAGTAATTCACATTTGGTTTTCCGATTAAGAATGTGAACGGCAGTATGCACGGCTTCTGCCTAGAACTTGTAGGGTAGATCTTTGTGATGAAGCATAGTTCTTGCCATTTCCATCAGACTGCATATCTTTCTTTCAGCTACTCCATTTTGGGATGGAGTATGAGGTTGAGTGACTTGTCTTTTGATCACTATCTGGTTGAGAAAGTTATCAAATTCATGATTGATAAACTCACCACCTCCATCTGATCTGATGGTTTTAACTTTAGTCGAAGCTTAATTCTCAACTTCCTTGATCCAAGTTTGAACTTAGAGAATGTTTCTTCCTTTGACTTCAAAAGGTACACCCAAATATAGCGAGATTGGTCATCTACTAGAAGATAAAAGTAGAGGGATCCACTCAGTGATGGGGTATTCATAGGTCCACATAAGTCCATGTGGATAAGGGCTAGTGGGTTCCTCGCTCATGTTGAAGCTTCCTTGGGAACTGGGGCCTGTGTTGCTTGCCTTGGGTGCAAGCTTGGCAGACATCAATAAGTTGCCCTATCTTTGGCAATCCCTTCACAAGTTGGGATGAAGAGATTTTTGATAAGTAAGAAGCGTGGCCAAATCTCTGGTGCCACAAACTTGAGGTTGATTCTTTGGATACAAAGCAAGATAGCTGGCCCTTTTCTTCAATACCTTGAGCAATGATATCCTTTGTATGGGGATCAACTACCTTAACTGAGGTGTTATCAAACCATACTTGTTTGTCCTAATCTGTAATGGCCTTGACGGAAAGTAGATTCATACATAAATTTGGAACAAAAAGAACATTGGATAAAGACTTGCATTCCCCCTGATTGTTGGAAATTTGAACTTTCCCTTTTCCATCGATGGGTAAACTTTTGTTGTTGACAAGATAGACTTCTCCCGTGTGCTCTTCGAGTTCTTCAAAGGAGTCCTTGTCTTTGCACATATGGGAGGTAGCTCCGCTATCAAGGATCCACTCATGTGGGGAGCTAGAAGTAACTAGGGCATTGGCTTCTGTGGAGATGAAAAGTTCCTCACTAGAGCAGTGGGATCTATGTTGGGATACTTTGGATGCTTGCCTAGATGTAGAAGCCTTCGATGATTGTTTCTTTTTATAGCAAAACTTTTCTAAGTGTACTGATTTTCTGCAAAAATTACAGGTGAACTTCTTCGATGAATTATGCGAACCTAGCTTAGATCCATTGCTAGCATGATGACTTGTGGTTTTGCCCTTATTGAATGGGCCTTTGGCCTTCATTGCTGACTCTTGTGAGGAAGTCAATTGGGCTTGCGAGTCGTGAAAGAGCAATAGTCGATGAACCTCTTCCCAAGATAAGACTTGGCCGCGATTATACAAAGTTGTGATAAATGTCTCGTATGACTTAGGTAACTTGTTAAGAAGTCTAATGACCATGTCTTCACTAGAGGTCTACCTACCACATAGTGCTAATTTATGTTGGTAGTCCTCAAATTGGGCTATGACCTTGGTAATTGTGTCATGTGGCCGGATGGTCAAATTATGAAACTCGGCCTCTAATGCATATATCTTCGAAGGAGTTTTGTCTTCATACAAAGCAGCTAATGTATCCCAAGCATCCTTGGACGTCTTGCAAGCCGTGATATGTCCTTTCGTTAGCTTGTCACAGGCAAGTAACACCTGACCTAAAGCTCGTTTGTCCTTGACATTTCACACATGCCAATTGTCTAAGTTGGAATCCCTATTGGGTTTGGGGTCTAACCCGTCTACTTCCTCATGAAGAAGATTTGTGTAGAGATATGCGTGCATGACATCTTTCCATAGAGTGTAATTTTGTCCAGTGAGGGGTTCATCCTTAGGCATAAAAATAGGGGTGAAAGAGGGTAAGAAGTTAGCCATGGATGATGAGCTTCCTTCACTTTTGGTCATTACAAAGCTTTGAGGGTAAAGTGTTTAGAAACTCTATCAAAGATACTTGCCAAAAATACCGCTTCCAAATAATTTCAAAGCTTGAAATGAACAATTGGACACCACACTCAAAATTCTTTTGGGGGGGGGCTTAGAGTAGCCCTACTCTTTGCAAAACACCAAGATGAGTCAAAGCGAGAGGAGGGCTTAGAGTAGCCCTTTGCACACATACAAAGGCACACTTGGGGGCTTAAGGTAGCCTCCCAAGACACACACACACACACACACACATACACCTCTTTCTTATGTTTGAGTTACAAGAAGGGTCACTTAGTGCCAATGTGAGGTGCCAAATGATGAGGGTTAAACCCTATGGAGAAATACAAATGATGGCTTTATAGTTTGTACAGGTGGGGTCTAGAGTCTAGACCCTTTGAAAAATACAAAGTGCTCTCACAAAGTGTGTATCCTTGAAATGAGGATTGATATGCCTAAAAATGAGGGTTGATACCTTGGGGAAGTTACAAAGTGACCCTTTTAAAGGGTGCCAAAATATCAAGCAATTATGAATGTGATCGCTTAGAGCCTCAATAAAAATGGAACCTTGAGCAAGGTAATGAATCGATAGATTGCAAGTCCCATTGAAATTGCCTTGAGTGTTTGGAAACAAAAGAGCATTAATGAATAAGTATCCCACGTGATCTGTTCTTGTGCCTTTATAAAATTAAATACAATAATTGCTGAGTGTGATCCCTCTCCTTCCAAATAGAAGAATATTTAATGATGGCGCACTTGCGTGATAAGTTTGGAGAAGAGAATATCAACAGTATGGAGTGTGCTCCACGTCCACGTAGCAAGTTTCAAGTGCAGATTCTCAAAAAAAAAACGCAAATGAATGCCTATATATGGAATAATGTAAATGTGCAAATTGCATCACTGTTGATGTCAGACACTATGTTATTCGGCTTTGCAGAATAATTTTCGTCAGCCCACCAGTTCAGGTGCTACCCCTCAGAGTGCATTCAGCGTTCCAATTTTGGTGCTATCTCCCTCAGAGTGGATATAGTGGACATGGACAATTTCTGCCATTTCTATTTTGAGCACTCCAAATATCCTTCAGCACCATCAGCCTCTGTAGTGACACATGAACAATAACGCTAAAAAAAGAGCTCACCAAACTCCCGCTTTCTCTGGTCGTTGAGCGAAGAAAGAGATAGAACAGTTATATTTATCATTGTTTGTTTCCAAATGAACAAATGCCTCCACTGAATCCATCCTATCCGTTTGAGCATCCCGTTCTATTACAGTGCTAGAGAATGAATCCAGCCACAGTGAGAGGCGCCTGAGCTAGTCGTGGGGTCGCTCTCTGGTCGCTCTCTATCATGATCAGGGTGCGGAACAACTACGCAAGTGTGGCAGTGGGTTTTGTGCTCTCTCTCCTCTCTCTCTCTCTCAGAATTGGCACAAAGGTTGGATCATTCGTGTGCCACTGTGTAGCTCTCTCTCGATCTTCCTTTCTCCCTTTGCGGTCGTCACGAGTGCTTCTGTGATTTGTAGAATGGAATATGCGCAGAGTCTCCACTCTCGCCCAGCTCCAGCTTCAGCACCTCAGCTTCTTTATCAGATGGTTGGTGTAGCAATACATGCATGTCGCAATGTCAAAGTATGCAGCTACTAAAGTTTGGGGATCTCTTCAGCTTCAGTACATCTCATCAACCTGAGGCACCATTCAATCACGTATGTGATTGATACTCGTCCACCTTCTCCGTCTTTGGTTGTCTGTAGATGCACCTTCACATCTTGCGTTACTTGCTCACGACTTGTGCTCCAACCCTCTTTGCATAGAATAAAATGCACATATCGAGCTTCAAATCCATAGGTATGTAGTAATCTAGCATGACAGACTTGGGAGATCGAAAATAACAGTGTGGCCTTGGAAGTCGGTGCAGAATCAGATGCTATCTACATGTATGATGAGGTTGCATAGATAAGCATCCAGCAGCAGAAACCATGGAATTGAGACCTGTCCGATGGCACCATCGAGGCGACAGAAATGCAAAGAGAGATGTCAGACTATGGGTAAGGAGAGGACCAGCTATATGCAATTTATTCTTCTAACAGTGTTGAGGTTTGGTTCCTATCAGCTATTACAGAGATCATTAAGCATGATAGTTGCTCATTAAGCACGATACTTGCTCTTTGACATCTTAATCAGTGACAAATACTTAACAACAGAGAAGAAATAGTGTCATTCCACAGAGAACAATGTCCGTCTCCATATGGTTTGCATATATGATGGACTTCATGGCAGACACGTAAACATGCAAAGGGTAACTCACATGTCACCACAGTAAAGACAAGTATTTATGAGCACTTCACAATGTTGAGATGCATCAAAATGAGAAGACTTCAAGCAATGTGTTTATAAACACTTCATAATCTAGAGATGAACTATCAACTCCCTAAAAATGATCATAAAAATGGAGCAAATCAACAAAGGTTGCCACAAAAGGGGGTCGGTGGGAGGGAAAATTGGGGAAATGGGGTACAAAATGATGAAGAATAAGGGGTGTAAGGGTGGGCAAATGGGCAATGTGAGGCCCAAAAGTTGATGGCAAAAGGCTTCTCTCAATGAGGAGAAAGCGCACCACCACCACCAAAATGACTAGCAAACGCACCACCAAGAACTCCACCTAGCGCTCTGATACCATATAGAGAGTATGCATGCGGAAGCAAAATGAAAAGTAAAGTACTCTCACAAAACAAAGAATGTGTGAGACACAAAATGAGTAGACCATGAAATGGGTAAACTCATGTGGATTAGAAATGAGCTTGCCAAGAGCATGGAGTAGGCTCCTCAAGCTTCTAACCAAGTACAAATGAGGGGAGAGGCCCTCCTTATATAGATTTGGGAGGGGCTCTCAAAAGTACATCATATGTGGGATAAGTCTCCTGAAAGGAGAATGAATACAACTGGTAGAAGCACATGGCAAGGTACCCAAATACAAAGGAAATACAATATAAAATGGAAATAGACTAGAAATGGAGTGCCTCCTGGATACAAAATGGAGATGCACTCATGCGGATACAAATGTAGATGAAGTAGGAGCAATCATGTCGTCAAGAAAAAAAGGGGTATAGATGCTACAACCCCACAACTAAGGAACTAAAGGTATCAAGGCATGTCAAAATTGATGAGATTCTACCATGTTGCTCTTCAAATGTATCTATGCAGGCAAATGAAGATGAAGAAGGAAGGATTTCAAGAGGAAATGAAGAACTAGAAAGCATGGTTCTAAGTGGACCAAAGGACTCTAGTAAAAACGCATCATGGAATGGATATATTCCTAGATCAAGTCAACTTAGTGATGCAAGGAACAAAGGCAAGGCCAAAATCACAAAGATTGAAGAGCATGAAGACTTGTGGATAGAGCTAAATGCATAGCATCATACAAAGAAGGGAGAGATATCAAAGATAAGCAACAAATATCCAAACCAATGGAATGTTGAAATAACAAGGTATGATAGGGTAAGGTATCCATTTGAAAGACTTACCTATGACTCCTTTATGACTACATACTATGCATATATGAGTATTGTTGATGAACCCAAATGCTTTGAAGAAGCAAGTACATTCAAGGAATGGCAAGAGTCTATGCAAGAGGAAATCAAATCTTTGGAGGATATTCATACTTGGACATTAGTTCAAGGAAAAAAGAAATGAAGATCATTGGAAATGAGTGGGTACATAAGGTAAAGAAGCACTCAGATGGTAGCATTGCTATGTGCAAAGCAACACTTGTAACTAAAGGATTTGCTTAAACATATGGAGTGGACTGTGAAGATATCTTTAGTCCCTATTGCCAAGATAACTACCATCAAAACAATCATTGCAATTGCAGTTAGCAAGCATTGGAAGATGTATCGACTTGATATGAAGAATGCTTTTCTAAATGGAGAGTTGGAGGTGATAGTATACATGGACCAACCATTAGGGGTTAAAGATAAAATCAAAGAAGATTAAGTTTGCAGCTTAAAGAAGGCACTATATGGTCTCAAGAAAGCCCCATGGAATCGAAGGCTTGTAGACTACATGATCACTTGTGGATACAAACAAAGCAAAACTAATCCATCACTATTCGAGAAAAGAGAAGGTGAAGCATCTCTCTACTTATGTGTGTATGTAGATGACCTAATTATTAGAGGTGATAATGTAAAAGGTATCAAGGACATCAATGAAAGGCTTGGGAAGGAGCTCAAGATCTCACACCTTGGAGATCTATGTTCTTTTTTAGGTATTGAATTCATATCTAAAGATAATGATATCTTGCTCATGGATAGGAAATACATCTTGGATGTCTTGAAGAAGTATGGACTTATAGGTTGCAAACCATTGAGCAAACCAATGGAAGTCAATATTAAATTGACTTCAATGGAAGGTTATGAAGCTCAAGATGAGCTCTTATACAGGTCAATAGTGGGCTCTTTGAATTATGCCACTATCACAAGGACTAACCCAACATATATAGTTGGTGTGCTATCTCAATTTATGCACATACCTAGGGTTCCTCATTCACTTGCAGCTAAAAGAGTAGTCAAATATCTCAAGGCTACTTTAAATGAAGGTCGTTTCTATCCTTTTGAAGATGATTTGTCTGTGAAAGCATATATAGATGTTGGTTGGTCTTGATCCAAAGTATGGAGGAGTTCAAGTGGATATGCAATGATGCTATGCAAGAAATTCATATCATGGATTGTAAAGAAGCAACCAATAGCTGCCTTGTCTTCTACAAAAGCTGAATAAAAGAGCATTAGCACAAGTTAAATGTGAGCTCATGTGGCTCAAGAAGGTTATGAGTGAGCTAAATTTGTAGTTCAATCAATTTCCAATCATGTGACAACATTAGTATGGACCTATCTGCCAATCCTATATTTCATGCTAGGAACAAACATATAGAGGTACATTACCACTATATCAGAGAGATAGTGTTGGCTAGTGGGGTACAAGTCCAACACATAATTACCAAGGATTAGTGTATCAATATGTTCACCAAAGCATTAGAATCAACTAAGCTAACAAAGTTCAAAAGAGGCATTGGAATGATGGAGCTAGGATGAAGACTTGAAAGTTGAAGCTTGAGGGGGAGTGTTGAAAATCAAGCTCCAACCTTATGAGCATATGGACCTTCTAAATTGATCCCACTTTGAGCATTATGAAGCAAGTATTCATATTCAAATTTGAATTTGAATCTCCCTCATAACTCTAAAATCACCTATCACTTTTAAGTGTGATAAAGCCTATATTCTAGGAAAAGAGCTTCCTATCATTTAGGGAATCTTTTCAAAGTTATATAAATACATCTCGGACTTTAAATTGATGAGATCCCACATGTATTATCTCTCTTGGATTTTGGATAATCTAGTAGACCCATTGCTAAGCAAGCCCCCCTACTTGCTTAAGGATTTTCTTCACACTTTGGGTAGCCATAGATAACACTATCATTTCTTTGTGTAGGAGCTGGTTAGCTCCACGTGTTGAGTAGCTTTTACTATTCATATGGTATCCATTTCTTCTAATCTTTTGCTTGTTAGAAATTTCGTGTAGTGTTATAAATTTGATGCAATGCTTGAGTTCAAACTCTACATAGTCATAGAGAAATCAAGTCTTGAGTGAACGGTGGTCTCTCTATGTAATTCTAGTGAAGGCAATAAGTAGCTTGTCTTGGAGTCTATGGTTCTATGACTAGAAACAAGTACTTTTCATGAGATAACTTGCATTAGAAAGATCTCATTGTCTAGATTTAGTGACCAAAATCTCTCTATTCTATACTATTGGAACTAAGAGAACCATAAGTTCGATTCCAAAAAAGTATCTTTAAAAATACTTGTGAGGACATTCATGCTTCAAGCTTCATAGGGAAAGTGTACATTATCTTATCAAGAACGACTTTCCACTTATGAAGAAAAATGAGGATGTTCTTCACATCTTTCTTCTAGAAACTTATTGATTTGGATCATATTCCCTCATAAAATAAACATTCACTCTGAGATTAGATCCTCAAATCTCTCCAAGTAGAAGGTTTGAAAATAAGAAAGCATATGAATGTTGTGTGTGCAACTCAGCTCCCATGCTTTATATCCTCTTAAATGTAAATTAACAATGATTTGGAATGCTCTAATATGGAAATGTGGACATCATGCACACTCATTCCCATTACCTTTCAAGTACCTTAGGATATCCCCCAAGCTAGGGACCTTGGCTTTTGTGAGAACTTGGAGAAGCTTGGATCAATAGAAATATGAGGTTCCAAGTGTTGAAGTTTGGTCTAGCTAACCAAGACAAGACTAGCTCGTGCACTCTTGGAGAGTCAGATATACCTTATAGCCTTGTGAATAGTGCAATAAAATCCACTATGTACTTTGGATCATGAATGAGAAATTATTGATTCAAGACAGATAAGTTTGCACAATAACTAGTCAAGAAGACTTGTTATTTTAGGTTGAATCATACAACTTCAAATGTTTACTACAATCAAACTGATTAGAATTGATCAAATTCCTCTTAGAGATAGGTCAAAAATAGTAGCTAAAATGCACAAGAGATAGAATTATCATCAACGTATGTGGTAATTATAAATTTAAATCTTATTGGTGGTTGTCCCAACTTTTCAGGGATGTGCAAAGATAGACCTCGAGACATTAAATTTACCATTTCTCATAGACTAATGAATCAAATGTTATAAAAATTGGTAAAAATAGAGTAGACACTATTAACTTTCCAATAAATGCTCATTTATAAGAATTGGATCGTTGTGAAGAGAGAACCAACCTCTACAATCTGACAAAAATTGGTGATAATGATGTAGGAAATGAAGAGAAGCAAAGAAATGATCAAAACTGAATTGTATATTGCTCTCTCACTTTTGTACAAATGAGTGTGAGTCTTTATATACACTCTATGTGAAGTCTAAGACTTCTTTACAATGAATTCAAATTTTAATCCATGCGGGTTGGGTTAGTTGTGATCAAGAAATCACTTTCCTACAATCTAAGAAAAGTAGAGATCTAATTTCATTTTGATTTGGTGACTGATTGATCACGAAAATTACCAACCTTCAAATTCCTAGAATTTGGTCTTCTTCATTTATCATTTTACAAGATACATCTAAGATTTTACATGAATAAGAGATCCTTTAAAATACCATAAATAAGTTTTTACATGGATAAAGATTCACAAGGAGTATCCTATGACTTATTTCAATAATGGATTTAGGACTAGGGAAAGTCCTCCTCAAGCATGATGCAATCTTGATGATATAACAACTCCCGCTCAATAATTAGCATGGTTGAGTCTTCAATCTTTGATAAGTTGAATACTTGCTATTGATCTAAATCTACAAAGTTTTATTCCATCAAGTGCCTTGTCATCATATTTGCTACTTGCTTTTCAATTGGAACAAAAATGTCAATCTCCTTTTCCATGAGCTTTTCCCTTATGAAATGATTAATGAACCCCTATGTGTTTGGTTCTTGCATGAAAATCAAGGTTTGATGTTAGGTGCATAGAGCTTATATTATCTCCAAATATGTGAGGTTTGGAACTCACAAGTCCCAAATCTGTATACAATTCCCTTAGCCATATTGCTTCTTGCATTGCTATGGTCAAACCTCTATACTCTGCTTCATTTGAGGATAATGCAATTGTTGATTGCTTCTTGGAGCTCCATGACACAAGCTTTGAACATGCAAATGCTAAGAATCATGAAGTACTTCTTCTATTATCCTTAGATCTTGTCCAATCTACATCTAAGTATCACTTGAGATTCAAATCTCATAAACAAGGATAGAATATACCCTCATTGATTGTGCCCTTGAGGTACTTGAGCACTCTCTTAGTTGCATCCATATGTGGTCTTCTTGGAGAGTGCATGAACTAGCCTAGAATTCCTACGCCATATGAGATCTCTTCCCTTGTATGACTAGCATAAATCAAGCTACCTACCAAGATTTGATACTCCTTAATATCTTCAATTTTCTCACCTTCGTAAACACTAATTTTATGATTCATTTCCAAAGGTGTACCTGTAGGTTTAGCATTCTCCATGTCATAATTATGTCATCTACATATACACACAAATAGATAACTTCATTGTGAACCTTCTTGATGAACAAACAAGGGTCTGCATTGCTTGATCTGAAACCTTGATCTTGTGGATAAGTTCCCAATCTAAAATTCCAAGCTCTAGGAGCTTGTTTTAATCCATAAAATGCCTTTTTAAGCATGCACACATAAGAAGTATATTTAGGGTTTCAAACCCTAGAGGTTGTGACATGTATACCTCTTCATTGATCCACCAATTGAGAAAGGAATTCTTCACATCAAGTTGAAGTAGCTTCTAATTTCTTGCAGTTTCTACACTTAGCAATGTCTTGATGGTAGTCGTCTTTGCAACTGGTGAAAAGGTTTCCTCATAGTCTTGCTGATATATTTAGGTAGTGATGTGTGTGAACACTCTAGGACCATCAGGGCACTTTTTCCCTCTTTAGGAGGTTTTTTCCCCCGACTTTTATATACACTTATTGCCCTAACAGGTTACTTATCTTTCTACATTCTAGTGGTAATACATTCAGTATTGTGTGTTGTGCTCCAAGCTTCTTCTTCTTCTTCTTCCTTGTGATGTTCGCATGCTTCCACAGACCTCAAACTCCAACAATTGGTATCAGAATAGGTCACCGCTTCATCTAGGGCATCGTCAAAACCCCTCTAGTCACAGTCTCAAAATCGCACAAAATTTGGTGAGCATACTCAAGGTGATTAGAAGATCAAAATGGTTTCGCTTTGTGGTGTTGAAATCGTGGTTCGAGCTTCAGCCTCCAAATGCATTATCATAGTGCTTCTGCAGGCTATTTTGTGTTTTTGTGCCAAAGATATATACAGGTTTCGGTTCACCAGTATAAGTGTCTTGAAGTCTGCTACAAGTTTAGCAAAACTCGACAGGGTAGTTTTGTTCAACTTTTTGAGATACAGTCAATCTTTTGCATTAGGGTATTTTAGTCATTGGCCATGGCTGAAAAGCAGTGATGTATTTCATATGTTGGTTGTTGAGTATAAGTTGGATGGTATGAATTACCCATTATGGTCTTATATGATGCATCATGTATTGGTCGCAAAAGGATTGTGGAATATTGTGCAAGGTGTTGAAAAATGTCCTATTACACCTGCAAATATAGGTAATAAAGCTGATGTAGAGGGCATCGAAGATGGTGATATTCTATAGATTCTTGTTTGTGCTATGGTTTTTATTGCACCTACTGCAAAGCAGATTTGTTGGGATGGCAAAGATGCTCAAGCACATGCATTGATAGCCTTGTCTGTCAAAAGTGCCATTATTCCTCACATTTGCTCTTACAAAATAGCTAAGGATGTTTGGGATACACCTACCACTTTGTACCAGGCAAGCAATGAGGCTCGTGTTGCTTACCTCTGAAAACAATTGGAGGGTGAGCACATGAATGAAGGTGATTCCATGGACAATTTTCTGACAAAGATCAAAGATTTTAAAGAACAATTGATTTTTGCTAACGAAGTCTTGCCTGATAGTTCACTTGTGCAGATTGTTCTAAATGGTCTTCCCGACTCATATCAGAGTTTTGAATCTACTCTTCGTTTGATGATGAAAGGTAATCCAAATGACTTAACATTTGAGGAGTTAGTCTCTGTTCTATTGCAGGAAGATCAGTCTAGGCAGAACATGTCCATTATGCATGTTGTAGATCAAGCTTTCCTAGCTAGTCAGAAGCATGACAAGAAAACAGAAAAGTAGAAATTGTTTTGCAAGTACTATAAAGCAAATGATCATGTCATAAAGAATCGTCCAAAATGGTTGCAAAAGAGGCAAAGAAAAAGAGGCTAGAATGGTTGTTGTAGAGGCCTCTACACCAAAAATAGAGTCTACTAATCTAGTGCAGAATGAAGAATGGGTGTTTACTATTGTTTGTAGTTTTGACCCATCTTCTCTTGAACAGTGTATGTTTGTAGTAGACTCAGCTGTTTGGTATTTTGATAGTGGGGCAACCAAACATATTACTTTGCATCGCAGTTTCTTCACTTCACTCGAGCATGCCCCTATAGGGAATACTATCACATGCACCAACAACTCCTCTTATCCTGTCATGGGAGTTGGTAAGATCATTTTGACTACTGCTGATGGTAGTTCTTTTACATTGTCAGATGCTTTATTTGTGCCAATGATCAAGAAGAATCTATTATCGATTTCAGCTTAAGCCAAGATTGGCTTGCTTGTGAAATTTATTGATGATAGATGTACAGTTCATGATATGTCAAATGGCAATGTGATTATTGTTTCTAGCATTTTATGTCGTGCGTTATATAAGCTCATAGACTATGAAAAATCTGTGAATGATTTGGCATGTGCAATGCATGATTCTCAAGCTATGTTAGATGCAAATCTTTGGCATGCATGCTTTGGTGGAATCTGGTAAACATGTTTGTGAAGGTTGTATTTTGGGCAAAATGCGGTGTTCCTCCTTTCCAAAAGATGGTTGAGTTCGAGCTACTCATAAATTGCAGCTTGTTCATAGTGATGTCTGTGGTCCTATGCAGACACCCTCTTTTGGAAACTATCTTTACTTAGTGACTTCCATCTATGATTTTTCTAGGCATGCACGAGTATATCCATTGAAAGCAAAGTCCAAAGTGTTTATGTGCTTCAAACAGTTTCTAGTTTTGGCTGAAAATCTATCAACATGTAAAAAGGGCACCCTCCATTCTGATCAAGGGGGGGAATATATGTCCTCTGACTTTAATGCATTTTTGGTTGAACGTGGGATGAAACATCAGTGTAGAGTGCAATATACACCTCAACATAATGGAGTTGCTGAACGAAAGAACATTTCACTCATAGAGATGGCGAGGTGTATGTTCAAGAGTCAGGCTTTACCACATAGTTTCTAGCTTGAGGATGTTATGTTTGCAACATATGTACTTAAAAGGTGTCCCACTTAAGCACTGCAGTCTATCACTCGATATGAGGCTTGGCATGGTCTCAAGCCATTTGTTGTTGATCTCCATGTTTTTGGTTATTTTGCATATGCATTAGTGTCTGAAAAACGACGTAGAAAATTGGATGATAAAGTAGTGAAATGTATTTTTGTTGGGTACAATTTTTAACGCAAAGTCTATCGTCCGTATCATCCATAGACTAAACGCATTTTGGTTAGTTGTGATGTTGTTTTTGTGGAAGATGCTATTCAACCATTACTTTCATGTACTACGGAGACATCAATTAGCTTCAAAGACATGTATGACACTTTGTTGCCTCTTTTTATAGGTGGATAGTCTAGTGATGGTCCTAATGAGGCAACTTATCAGCCTTTACAAGTTTCATGTGATGATGCATATCATTCTATTTCTGATGCAGATTTACATGATGCACTTGTTGATGAGAGACCTATTATTGAGGAGGCAAAAACTATGCCAAAATGGATGGTGCAAACTTTGCATGACAACAAATTAGATGCACCTCTATCATATCATTCTTGCTCACGCATTTATGGTGCTTCTTTTGCATCAGATTGCTATGCTATGGCTGCCTCTAGTCTCTGTAATGAGAATGAGCCTATTTTGTTTGGTGAAGCACAAAATTCTGAAAATTGGATGGCTCCTATGCAATCAGAATATGATGCTATCATGAAAAATAGTACATGGTCTTTATATGACTTGCCTCCTGGCAAGAAGTCCATTGGCACTAAGTGGGTATACAAGCTGAAGCATAAGCCTGATTGAACAATTGATAGGTATAAGGTTAGGCTTGTTGCAAAGGGTTATGCATAGGAAAGAGGCATTGATTTTGATGAGACCTTTACTCATACATGCTGAATGACTACTGTTCATAGCATCTGTGCACTTGCAGCTCATCATGGTTGGAATGTACATCAGTTGGACATTAAAACTACATTTTTGAATGGTGACTTGCATGAAGAAGTGTATGTTTTTAGCCTTGTGGCTTTGTGCAGAAAGGGCATGAAAAAAAGGTGTGCTGGTTGAAGATTGCATTATATGGTTTAAAGCAAGCACCACGTGGTTGGTATGAAAAGATACATGCCTATCTGATTGCACATGGTTTTGAGAACAGTCCAATAGAGATCACCTTATGTGTTAAGCGTGCTAATGATGTGCTTCATATCATTGTTGTGTATGTTGATGACATGCTACTTATTGGTCCTCATGAGAAGCATATTGCTGATTTTAAGGCTGATTTGCATGCCTCAATTGAGATGTTTGATTTGGGGCATTCGCATCATTATTTGGACATTCAATTTGTGCAAGTTGATGGCAAAATAGCTTTGTGTCAAACAAAATATATTGACACATTATTGCATCATTTTGGCCTTGAAGTTTGCAAACCTATTGGCACTCCTATGGAGACAAGTTTACGATTGAGTCTTCATGATGCTTGAGATGCATTTGATGTCACTCTCAATCAGTAGGCTGTCGGATGCTTGATTTACTTATGCATTACTCGGCCAGATATTTAGTTTGTTATCTCACATATGAGTAGGTTTATGTATTGACTAGGTGTCAAGCATTGGCAGGCGGTTAAGCACATCTTTCGCTACTTGAGTGGTACCCGACTAGTTGGATTGTTTTATGCCAAGGGAGGATCACTACCACCAGATTTACATGCTTTTTCTGACTCTGACTGGGTTGGTTGCTATGACACTCATGTGTCCACTAGTTGCTTTTGCTTCATGCTTGGTAGCTCATGTATATCTTGGTTGAGCAAGGACCAGCCTATTGTGGCCACTTCTAGTTGTGAGGCTAAGTATAGGGTAGCTTTCACAATGATTGTTGAGTGTGTGTGGCTTAGACTCCTTATGGCTGATTTGGGTGTTGGTCAGTCTTCTACCACCACCATCTTCACTAACAATCAGAGTGCATTGGCAATTGTGGGGAACCATGTGTTCCATGCTCGCACTAAGCACATTGAGGTGCATTATCATTATGTTAGGGAGAGGTTCTCTGCTGGAGACATCAACTTGGCATATGTGCCCATGTAGGAGAACATTACAGACCTTTTCATGAAGGCTATGCCTAGGGAGAAGTTCAAAGCTTTTTGCAAAGCTTTGGGCTTACTTCCTTTTGTGGATTGATTCCACATAGCTTGGCACTTCCTTATACATGAGTGGTAGCTCCTTGTTCACCGCATCACTCCTAAGGGGGATTTGTTGATATATTTAGGTAGTGATGTGTGTGAACACTCTAGGACTGCAGAGGCACTTTTTTCCCTCTTTAGGAGGTTTTTTTCCCCGGCTTGTATATACACCTATTGCCCTAACGGGTTACTTATCGTTGTACATTCTGGTGGTAATACATTTTGTATTGTGTGTTGTGCTTCAAGCTTCTTCTTCTTCCTTGTGTTGTTCGCGTGCTTCCACAGACCTCAAACTCCAACAAGTCTATGCCTTGATTTTGAGCACATCCTTTAACAACCAATCTTGATTTCTACCTACAAATTGATCCATCTGAGTTCCTTTTCAACTTATAGACCTATCCGCAACCTATTTCCTTCTAATTTGTTTTCATTGGAACCAATTCCCATGTGTCCATTTGTTTCAAGGTTTCTATCTCCTGTTTCATAGCTTTCTCCCAATTAGGGTTACCATTAGATTCTTCAAATGTTGAAGGTTCCTCTGAAACTCAATCTTTGGCCAAATAAATAGAATGGTTTGTTACAAATGTAGAGTCATATCTATACCTTTCAGGTTTCTTTCTCTCCCTTGTTGACCTTATCCTTGGATCAATCTCTACATTCTTGCATTTTGGCCTTTCCTCTTGACTTCTAGAGCTTATAATCTCTTTCCTTCTCATCTTGATCATCATCAAATTCACTTCTTGAGTCATGCACCTATGTACCATGCTTGCTACCTAATGGATGGAAATCAGAATTAAGATCATAAGGTAAGTTTACCTTCTGTTTGTCCTCATCATACCATGACCTATGTTCTTCATATACAACATCCCTACTTATGGTAAATTGCTTTGTGGATGGATTATAGAAGTTGTAGCCCAATTGAGTTGAATGTTGGAGTAAGATGCCTACGGAAGCACACGAACAACACAAGGAAGAAGAAGAAGCTTGGAGCACAACACACAATACTGAATGTATTACTAGATAATGTACAAAGATAAGTAGCCCATTAGGTCAATTGGCATATATACAAGATGGGGGGGAAAAACCTCTTAAAGAGGGAAAAAAGTGCCCCGGCGGTCCTAGAGTGTCCACACATATCACTACCTAAATATATCAACAAATCTCCCCTGGGAGTGATGCAGTGAAGAAGTAGCTGGCACTCATGTATAAGGAAGTGCCAAGCTATGTGGAAATCATTCCACAAAAGGAAGTAAGCCCAAAGCTTTGCGGAAAGCTTCAAACTTCTCCCTAGGCAGAGCCTTCGTGAAAAGGTTTGCAATGTTCTCCTGCGTGGGCACATATGCCAAGCTCATCTCCCTAGCAAAGAACCTCTCCCTGACATAATGATAATGCACCTCAATGTGCTTAGTGCGAGCATGGAACATAGGGTTCCTCGCAACTGCCAATGCACTTTGACTGTCAGTGAAGATGGTGGTGGAAGAAGACTGACCAACACCCAAATCAAACATAAGGCGTCTAATCCACACAGACTCAATAGTCGCTCTGAAAGATGCCCTATACTCAACCTCACAACAGGAAGTAGCCATAGTGCTGCTTCTTGCTCAACCAAGATATACATGAGCTACCAAGCATGAAGCAAAAGCCACTATTGGACACACGAGTGTCATAGCAACCAGCCCTATCTGAATAAGAAAAAGAATGCAAATCTGGCGGTAGTGATCCCACCTTGGGATAAAACAACCCAAGTAGCCGAGTACCAATCAAGTAGCAAAAGATGCGCTTAACTGTCTGCCAATGCTTGACACCTGGGCAATGCATAAACCTGCTCATCTGTGAGACAGAAAACTGAATATCTGGCCGAGTAATGCATAAGTAAATCAGGCATCCAATAGTCTTCTTATAGAGGATAGCATCAAATGCATCTCCAGCATCATGAAGACTCAATCGTAAACCTATCTCCGTAGGAGTGGCAATAGGCTTACAGACTTCAAGGCCAAAATGCCGCAATAATGTGTCAATATATTTCATTTGACACAAAGCCATTCCACCATAAACTTGCATAAGCGGAATGCACAAATAGTGATGCAAATGCCCCAAATCAGACATCTCAAATGAGGCATGCAAATCAGCCTTAAAATCAGCAATATGCTTCTCAATAGGACGAGTGAGCAACATGTCATCAACATAGACAACAATGATCAGAAGCACATCATTAGCACGCTTAACATATAAGGTGCTTTCAGTTGGACTGTTCTCAAAACCATGTGAAATCAGATAGGCATGTGTCTTCTCATACCAAGCACATGGTGCTTGCTTTAAACCATATAATGCCTTCTTTAACCTGCACACGTGGTTTTCATGCCCTTTCTAAACAAAGCCACGAGGCTAAAAAACATACACTTCTTCATGCAAGTCATCATTCAGAAATGCAGTTTTAATGTCCAACTGATGTACATTCCAACCATGATGGGCTGCAAGTGCACAGATGCTCCGAACATTAGTCATACAGCATGTAGGTGCAAAGTTCTCATCAAAATCAATGCCTCTTTCCTGTGCATAACCCTTTGCAACAAGCCTAGCCTTATACCTATCAACTATTCCATCAGGCTTACGCTTCAGCTTGTAAACCCACTTAGTGCCAATGGCCTTCTTGCCAGGAGGCAAGTCACATAAAAACCAAGTACTGTTCTTCATTATAGCATCATATTCAGATTGCATATCAGCCATCCAATTTTTTGAATTTTGTGCTTTGTCAAATGAAACAGGCTCATTCTCATCACAGAGACTAGATGCAGCTATAGCATAGCAATCTGATGCAAAAGAGGCACTATGAGAACCTAATCGGGTACGATATGATAGAGGTGCATCTAATTTGCTACACGCAAAGTGTGCACCAGCCATTTTGGCATAGCTTTTGCCTCCTCAATGTCAGCTCTCTCATCAACAAGTGCATCATGTAAATCTGCATCAGAAATGGGATGATCTGCATTTGAAACCTGCAAAGGCTGAGAAGTTGCCTCATTAGGAGCAGCACTAGACTGTCCACCTGTAAAAAGAGGCAGCAAAGTATCATACATGTCTTTGGAGCTAACAGATGTCTCCTTAGTACATGAAAGCAATGGTTGAATAGCATCTTCCACAAAAACAACATCACGGCTAACCAGAATGTGTTTAGTCTGTGGATGATACAGATGATAGCCTTTACTTTCAGAACTATATCCAACAAAAATACATTTTACTACTTTATCATCCAATTTTTTGCGATGTTGTTCAGGCACTAATGCATATGCCAAACAACCAAAAACACTCAGATGAGCAACAGATGGCTTGCAATCATGCCAAGCCTCATATGAAGTGATAGACTGCAGCGCTTTAGTGGGACACATGTTAAGCACATATGTTGCACACATGACAACCTCAAGCCAGAAACTATGTGGTAAAGCCTAACTCTTAACCATACACCTCACCATCTCCATGAGTGACCTATTCTTTCGTTCAGCAACTCCATTCTGTTGAGGTGTATACGGCATTGTACACTGGTATTTTCTCCCACATTCAGCTAGAAATGCATTAAAATCAGAAGACATATATTCCCCCCCTCGATTAGAATGGAGGGTGCCCATTTTACATGCTGATAGATTTTCAGCCAAAACCAAAAACTGTTTGAAGCACATGAACACTTCGGACTTTGCCTTCAATGGATATATCCATGCATGCCTGGAAAAATCATCGATGAAAGCCACGAAGTAAAGACAATTTCCAAAAGAAGGTGTCTCCATAGGACCAGAGACATCACTATGTACAAGTTGCAATTTCTGAGTAGCCCGGATTGAACCATCTTTTGGAAAGGAGGAATGCTGCATTTTCCCCAAAATACAGCCTTCACAAACATGTTTTCCGGGTGCCTCAAGCTTGGGCAAAGAGGACACCATTTCAGATTTCTACAGGCGTAGCAAACTAGCAAAATTCAGATGACCAAAGCATGCATGCCAAAGCTTTGCATCTGACATAGCTTGAGAATCATGTACTGCACATGCCAAATCATTTATAGATTTTTCATAGTCTATGAGCTTATACAGCCCATGACATGCCAGAAGCAATAATCATGTCGCCATTTGACAGATCATGAACTGTACATCTATCATTAATAATTTCACAACCAAGCCAATCTTGGCTAATGCAAAAACTGATAATACAATTTTCTTGATCCCTGGCACAAACAAAGCATTTGACAAAGTGAAAGAAGTACCATCAGCATTAGTCAAAATGATCTTACCAACTCCCATCACATGATAAGAGGAGTTGTTGGCACATGTAACAGTATTCCCTGTAGGGGCAGGCTCGAGTGAAGAGAAGAAACTACACTGCGAGGTAATACGTTCGATCGCCCCACTGTCAAAGTACCAAACATCTGAGTCTACTGTAGACATGCACTGCTCATGAGAAGATGGGTCAAAACTGCAAACAGTAGTAAACTCCCATTCTTCTTCCTGTAGAAGATTAGCAGACTCTGTTTTTGGTGTTGAGGCTTCTGCAACAACCATTCTAGCCTCTTTCTTCTTTGCCTCTTTAGCAGTTAGTTTTGGACAGTTCTTTATGATATGATCATTTCCTTTACAGTACTTGCAAAATAATTTCTGCTTTTCTGATTTCTTTTCATCTTTGTCTTCCCTCTTCGATTGTGTAGAATTAGCAGATTTTTGCTTACTAATTAAAGAGCTCCATTTTCCTTTGCCCTTCTGACTAACCAAGAAAGCTTGATCTGCAACACGCATAATGAACCTGTTCTGCCTGGACTGATCTTCCTGCAACAAAACAGAGACTAACTCCTGAAATGTCAAGGCATTTGGATTGCCTTTCATCATCAACCGATGAGTAGAAGCAAAACTCTGATATGAATCAAGAAGACCATTCAAAACGGTCTGCATAAGTGAGCTATCTGGTATAACCTCATCACCTGAAATCAATTGTTCCTTCAAGTCTTTGATCTTTGTTAGAAAGTTGTCCATAGAATCACGTTCATTCATGTGCTCACTCTCCAACTGTTTTTGGAGGTAAGCAACACGAGCCTCATTCCTAGCTTGGTACAATGTGGTAAGTGTATCCCAAGCATCCTTAGTTGTTCAGCAAGAGCGAATGTGAGGAGTAATGGCACGTTTGATAGACAAAGCTATCAATGCATGTGCCTGGGCATCTCTGTCATCCCAACAAATTTTCTCTATAGTAGGTGCAGGAGAAACTGCAACACGAACAGGAATATGCAGAATATCATCATCTTTGACACCTTCTGCATTAGCTTCAATACCTACAATTGTAAGAGTTGCTGGTGTGATAGGACGTTTTTCAACACCCTGCACAATGTTCCATAGTCCTTTTGCAACCAATACATGTCGCATCATATAAGCCCACAATGGGTAGTTGGTACCATCCAACTTATCCTCAATAGCCAACATACGAAATACATCACTGCTTTGAGCCATGGCCGATGACTAAAATACCTTGATGCATAAAATTGATTGTATCTCAAAAAGTTGAACAAAACTGCCCACACAAGTTTCGCTAATCCTGTAGCAGACTTCGAGATGCTTATACTAGTGAACCAAAATAGGTATATACCTTTGGCACAAAAAGATGAAATAGCCTCCATAAGCGCTACGATAGTGCGTTCGAAGGCCGAAACGAGCTCAAATCACGATTTCGGCACCACATAGCAAAGCTGTTTTGATATGTGAAACACCTTGAGTATGCTCACCAAATTTTGTGCAAATCTGAGACTGCAACTAGAGAGGTGTAGACGACGCCCTAGATGAAGCGGCAACCTGCTCTCATACCAATTGTTGGAGTTAGACATCTGTGGAAGCATGCGAATAGCACAAGGAAGAAGAAGAAGCTTGGAGCACAACACACAATACTGAATGTATTACTAGAGAATGTACAAAGATAAGTAGCCCATTAGGGCAATAGGCATATATACAAGCCGGGGAAAAAAACCTCCGAAAGAGGGAAAAAAGTGCCTTGGTGGTCCTAGAGTGTTCACACACATCACTACCTAAATATATCAACACTGAATCATAGCCAATGAATGCTACCTTGGTTGCCCTTTCATCTAGTTTACCTCTAATTTGCGAAGGTACATGAACATATGCTAAACAACCAAAAACTTTGCAATGATGTAGACTTGCTTTTCTATGATTCAAAGCTTCATAAGGAGTCATACCTTGAAGAGATTTAGATGGACGTTTGTTCACAAGAAACACAATAGTTCAAATTGCTTCTGCCCCTAAATAATGTGGTAACTTCTTCTCTTCAAGCATTGTCCTTGCTAATCCAACTAGGGTCTTATTTCTCCTCTTTGCAATACCATTTAGTTGAGGAGAGTACCAAGCAGTCACTTCCCTTTTGATGCCTTTATCCTATAAATACTCATCAAACTCTTTGGACAAATATTCTCCCCCTCCTCTAGATCTAATTCTCTTCAATGTTCTACCAGTATGATTTTCCACATGTGCTAGGTACTTCTTGAAGCATCCAAACACTTCACTTTTATTATTGATAAAGTATAGAGTTTTCCACCTATTGTGATCATCAACAAATAAAACATAGTACCTTGAGCCTACTAATGAAGGTCCCTGTTTTGTTCCCTACACATCAGTGAGTACAAGGTCTAAAAGATTGTTGTGAATGTAGCTTTTTATGATTGAATGGTTGTCTTTGTGCCTTCCCAATTTCACAAGCATCACACTTGTTGATCATGTGTTGCTTTGATATGTTAGGCAGCCCTATAACACTTTGATCTTTGCATATATCCTTCAAGGTTCTTTCATTCACATGAGCAAGTCTCTTATGCCACACTTCAAGTTGACTTAGGGTTTGAGACCCAAAGTCAAATAGAGCTATGTTCTTGGTTTTTTTCTACTTCAAAAGTAAAGAGTCTACCATGCTTCTCACCTCTGGCTATCTTCTTGAAGCCTTAACATGCATCTTCCAAATAAGCTCCATGTTGGGTGAATGTAACTTGCAAGCCTTTTTCAATTATTTTGCCTACACTTATTAGGTTTTTAGTGATAGTGGGTACATAAAGAACTTTACTCAAAATGTTTTTCCTTCTATTGGGAGCTTGACATTATCAATCATCTCCGCATCGTGCTTGGTATCATCTCTTGTTTGTACTTCATGCTTATGCTTTGGACTTTCCAAGTTAGATAGAAAAGCAACATTTCTTGCGACATGGTTTGAAAACCTAGAATCTATGTAGAATATGTGTTCATCTTCTTTACCTTCTTTGTGACTTAGATTCATTAGAACCAATGAATCTTCATTTGATTGATCTTTTGAGTAGTTATTGAAATCTCTTCTATTGTGACTTCTATTGTTATTGTTGAAGTTGTGTCCACCTCTGCCTCTAGTGTTGCCAAATGCACCTCTACCAACTCTTTTCTGATTTCTTCCATTGAACCGACAATTTTGAGTGGCAAGGTTGGTCTTTTTATAGATGGCACAAGGTTGAACATCCTATCCTTTTGATTTGTCATGCTTTGCTTCATTCTTCTTTGCTTTTCACTTGCTCTTGCCTGCATCGTTGGCTTGGGAAGTCTTCTTATCATCATCTTCCTTCTTCTTGCCTTTGTGCTTCTTGTCTTTCTTATCTACATAAAGAGCACTTGTTGAGAAACCTTGATAAGAGTTACCTTCCTTCAGATTGTTATTGTTGGCCTCTTAATTGAAGAGTTTTCCAAGGAATATATTGAAATCAAGAGTTTGCACATCCATGATGAGATCATATGCAGTTGTAAAGGATTTCCATTGTTTATCACTTCTAATTCCATTCAAAATTCACCTCATGATAACCTCTTCTTCATTCAACTCTCCAATAGATTCTAATTGATCTACAACCTCTTTGACCTTGGTGACAAACTCTGTAATAGTTTTCTTTAGTATCTTTTTCATTTGGTTGAACTCACTCCATAGATGGTTCTTTCTAGCTTTGATGCTAGTGGAAAAAAAGGTCTCAAGTGCATCCAAATTCTCTTAAGATGTTTTGCATCTTCCAATATTTTTAAATAAGAAACCAAAGATAGATTTTAATATATAACTTGGCTTGATCATCCCTTACACACCAAAGTGTGAGTTTCTTTGTCTCTTATTGTGTAGGTCCTCATTTGGATTTTGGAGTAGCATAACTTCATCACCTGCTGCAATTCCATAGAGATTTCTGCCTTGCAAATAAGATTCCTTTCTTATTTTCTAAGCACCATAGTTCTTCTTATCAAACTTCTCAATCATTGAGGTAAAGCCATCACCCATCTTGATGTAGCTCTGATACCATTGTGAGAGCTTGGAAAAGCTTGGATCAAAAGAAATATGGTGTTCCAAGTGTTAAAGTTTGATTTAGCTAACTAGCATAGGACAAGGCCTTGGCTTGCAATTAGTGTAATAAAATCCACTATGTACTTTGGATCATAAATGAGAAATTATTGATGCAAATAGATAAGTTTGCACAATAACTAGTCAAGAAGAATTGCTATTTTGGGTTGAATCATACAACTTCAAATGTTTAGTACAACCATGTTGATTACAATTGATCAAATTTCTCTTAGAGGAAGGTCACACATAGGTTTGGGTAGTTAAAATGCACAAGATATAGAATTATCATCAACATATGTGATAATTATAAGTTTAACTCTGATTGGTGGTAGTCATGACTTTTCAAGGATGTGTAGAGATAGACCTAGAGACCTTCAATCTACTATTTCTCACAATCCACTAAACCAAATGCTATAAAAATTTGTAAACATGAGGTAGATGATGTTGTCTTGCCAATTAATGCTCAGTCATAATAATTGAATCATTGTGGAGAGAGAATTAGCCTCTACATCTGGATAGAACTTGGAGGTGTTGATGTAGGAAATGAAGAGAAACAAAGAAGTGATCAAAACTGAATTGTACATTGCTTTATCACTTTTGTACAAATGAATGTGAGTATTTATATAGAATATATGTGAATTCCATGAATTCTTTACAATGAACTCAAATTTGAATCCACACGGGTAGTGTTAGTTGTCATGAAGAAATCACTTTCCTATAATCTAGGAAAAGAAGATATCTAATTTGATTTTGATTTGATGATTGATCGATCACCAAACTTACCAACCTTCAAACTTGTGGAATGTTTTCTTCTTCCTTCATCCTTTAAAAAAAATAAAAATCTAAGCTTTTACATGAAACATTTAGTACTTAGAAAACGGTTCAACCAAGCATATTACCTCTCAACATGGTTTCTTCACTTCACTTGAACTTTCCTCTAATGGGAATATTATCACATACACAAACAACCCCTCCTATCTTGTCATGGGAATTGGGGCAATCGGCACTACTACTATTAATGGTAATACATTCACTTTATCAAATACTTAACATGTGCCAACAATCGAGAAAATCTATTATTAATGTCAGCACTACACAAGATTGGCTTAGTAGTGAAGTTTTTTTATGATAATTTTGTTACACTTATGTGGCCCTCGAGTAGCTTGGATGTGAACCATTTCCCTATACATGGGCATGTTTTTACTCTAGTGTTGGATAGAGTTTTTTTCCCTTGTAACCACATATACACACTATATTCATACGTGGTGCTACATAGTACTTAGGGATTCACTTATATCTCTCACTTCACTCATTCTCATATTATTCATCATTGTTCATCGTCTATCACGTGCTTCTTCATTATCTCACGCACTCAACAGTGATGTCAAAGCAAGTTCATCTCCTTCTCAACCTATTGATTTTTACATCTCCCACGACATGCACTTTAATAAAGTGCAAACTGGTTCCATAACATATAAGTACAACATTTAACACTCAAAATACATTTCAAACTGGTTCCATAGCATTAAAGTAGAACATTTATTGCTCAAAATACATTTCTAACATATGAATTAGGGTTTTGCCCCCCTTTCAAAGCCATTGATGCAATCAAAATTGCTTTCAGAGTTACAAACTGTGAGATGCACTTCAACTTTGTTGAAGTTCATATCTTGCTACATTTGATCTCTCTCATGTAATGTCAAGAAACAATGACTTGTTTGGCATGCTTCAAGTCGAGGATAAGCTCGATGAGACCAACTATCCAATTTGGTATGACATTATGAAGCATGTTCTTGTCGTAGAGAAGCTATGGAACCTAGTGGAAGATATGGACAAGCGACATGACATTTCTTCTACTATGTAACATGTTTTCATAGATTCAGGTTCTTCTTCAAGTATTGTGACTATATTCAAAGAGCTGATAATTTATAGCCAAACATGGATGAAAATATCTAGCCAAACATTGTTAAAAAATTCCCAAAATTTGCAAAGAAACACGATTGAAAAGTTAGAGCTAACAAAATTTGGAGAATTTGCAACCACACATGGTTGAAAATCAGTATGATATTGAGCCCAATTCTAACATACATGTTAATGATGTATTACATGAGCAAAACATGTCTACAAAGGATGCACCACATGTGCTCAAGTGAGTGCAAAAGACATTGCAAGATAGCAAGTTGAGTGCTCCTTTACTTGGTAGAATAAGATCAAGCTTTGGTCATGCATCAAGTGACTTTGTGGATATATCTCTTATTGAAACTGCATCTATTGAAGTGCCACTCATTCTTCAAGATGCATCTAATGATTCAAATTTGATGAGTACAATGCCATTGGAATTGGATTCTACTCACAAAAATTGAAATTGGGAGTTATATGAATTGCTAAAAGGTAAGAATGGCATTGGTAATAAGTGGGTTTACAAGATAAAAAAGAATGTGTGATGGTAGCATTAATTGCGACAAAGCAAAATTAGTTGCAAAAGATTATCTGCAAGAATATGACACTCATTATGAGGATACTTTTGTAGCTACTTCATGCATGACTACCATTCGTTGTATGATTGCATTTGTTGTCCATCATGTTTGGAAAGTGCATCAATTGGATATAAAAACTACTTTCTTAAATGGAGACTTGCAAGAAGAGGTTCTATATGAAGCAACTTTCTGGATTCACCATCAAAGGCCAACACCATGATGCAATTTAATCCCTCAGATTTGCACACTAGAAGTGAAATGAACCCAATACCTAGGTCCCTTCATATACCTTTTCTGCTACCCTATAGCAAAACTCTGATTCACCTTCCTTACATTGATCCAAATCAACTACGATTCTAGCCACAATTAGTATGTTTCATAAGCTTTCCAATAAGCTATAGAAAACCTCAAATGGATCTATTTAGGTCAGTCAACAACCCTGTACAAAATAGACTATGTAGAGATGTAGGATATGCAAAAATTAGGGTTACAGAGATACACCAATTTCTCTGCCCATAAAACTGATTTCAAGAAGCCCTCCTAGAGAAACTAAGACATATACATAAGCTATATAGAATGCACTTTAAATCTCTTGAATTCGATATGTATACAAGGAGTTACAACTATTATAAGTAGACTATGTCTATACCTACAAGAGACTAGAGGGGATGTGGGCTTGATAGCTCCTCCTCTATGCATATAACACCCTCCTCTGCATTATTCCTAGCTTGGACAACTGCATTTCAGCTCCTTGAGCCTTGGATGACTCTCTCTTTGAGCCTCCTTGAGTTGTATGTCTCTTGGTCTTCAATGACCTACAAGACTTCCATGCATTTTCTAACTCTTCACCTCCTTTTATAGATTTTGAATGCCTCTTACAAATTTTTCAACACCTTAGGACTGACTTACTCGATATTGAGACCACCTTAAGTGATTTGAGTCGTGAATTTTGTCCATAATAAGGTCTTTTGACCCCTTTGCCCACCTAGAGCTTGCATGGTTCACATTTTCAACACCCCCCCTCAAACTTAAGGTGGTTGTGTCCATATCAAGTAAGCTCATAGCCTTTGAAAACTTTGTTAACTTGGTCACATCCAAGCTTTTGGTGAAGATATCTACAACTTGGTCCTTTGTACCTACAAAATGAACATTAATGTCCCCACTTGCCACCTTTTCCCTTACATAATGGTGATGCACCTCAATGTGCTTGCTCCTTGCATGATACATATGGGATTCTTAGCAAGATGTAGGCTTGACATGTTATCTCCATATATTGGAACCGGTCCAAGTTGTATACCAAGATCTTTGAAGAGCTTATTAAGCCACATTGCTTCACATGTAGTGAAAGCTAAAGCTTTATATTCATTCTTTGTTGAACTCAATGCAATTGTGGGCTGCTTTTTTGCTCGTCCATGAAATTGCTTTTGTACCTAGCATGAAAACATAGCTAGAAGTTTACCTTCTATCATCAACACTTCCTGCCCAATCTAAATCACTCCATGATCTTACTTGAAGTTCTTCATCTTACCTGTATAACAACCCATGATTAATTGTACTCTTCACATACCTTAACACTCTCTTTGCATGATTGAGAGGTGTGCCTATGGCTGCATGCATGAACTAAGATAGAAATGCAACTATGTAGCACGGGCTTGTGAGTTTAGCATAGATCAATGATCCCACAATGCTCTTGTATAGTGTAAGGTCTTCTAGCTTCTTACCATCTTCCTTGCTTAACTTGACCTTGGGGCTTGCTTTAGGCCATACAAGGCCTTCTTCAACCTGCAAATATAGGTAGGATGTTGTGGATATACATACCCTTGAGGTTGTTCCATGAACACCTCTTCTTGTAACTCACCATTCAAGAAAGCATTCTTTATGTCCATCTAGAAGATAGGCCACCTCTTTGCTGCACATATGGCTATGAGAGCTCTAACAGTAACATTATTTGCCACAGGGCTAAAAGTCTCCTCATAATCCACCCCTTGTGCCTGTGTGAAGCCTTCGGATACTAGTCTAACCTTGTACCTTGCCAAGCTACCATCTACATTGAGCTTTGAACTCTTCATACATAGCCTTCCTCCACTCTAGTTTGGTCTTTGCCTCCTCATAAGAATCTGGCTCTTGATATGCAATGACATTCATCATGTATGCATAGTGCTTTGCCATGAAAGAACCATACGTATACCTTTGTGGGGGTGCCTTCTTCTTTGTAGACATCCTCTCTTGACCTTTGGGATATTGCTTCTTGATACTATTGAGATTTACATTAGGAGTAATGACCTCCTCAAGCTCTTCCTCTTCTGACTCCTCTTGAGCTTCCCTAGTTTCATTGTCTACCTCTTGTAGCCTTATATAATTTGAAGTAGGGGATGATCTTTCATAATCATAAAAGTGAGAGTGATCATATGAGTGTACTTTAGATGTAGAAGCCTCTGGTCCATTGATTGTGATTGACTCTTGAGGTTGAATATGCACATCAAAGTCTACATACTCCTCTTGATCCTCTTCATCCAACTTTGCCTTGCCCTTGTCTCCATACCATGACCTTGACTCGTCAAACATATATCTCGACACATATAGCTTCTTTGAGAGAGGTTTGTAGAACCTTTAGCCCTTTTTCTGATTTGAGTAGCCAATGAACACAAATGTCTCACTCTTGGGCTCTAAATTTGTTCTCACTTCACTAGGAACATGAACAAAGCATACACATCCAAATACCTTGAGGTGCTCCATGGTTGGTTTCTTGTCATAATAGACTTCCTGTGGAGTCAAGTTGTGCACACCACCTATTGGAATCTTGTTTGTCAAGTAAAAACTTGTATTCACAACCTCAGCCCAATAAGAGAATGGTAAAATACCTTCATTTATGAGACATCTAGCTATCTCAACCACATGCCTATTCTTCATCTCTGCAACACCATTTTGTTGAGGGAAAGTGCCTCTTTATTCCATCGTCCTGCAAGTAATTTGTGAATTTCTTGGAGAAATACTCTCCCCCTCCATTTGACCTAAGTGTCTTGATGTGTGCATCACATTTTTTTCTCAACAAGGGACTTAAATTTTTGAAAGCATGAAAACACTTCTGACTTTTCCTTGATAACATATAGCCATACCTTTCTTGAGTGGTCATCAATGAAGGTGACAAAGTACCTAGCTCCTCCGGGTGTAGCCTCTCTACTAGGGCCCCATATATCTGAGTGTATAAGCTCCAAGAGCTTAGAGGATTTGTGCTCACTCTTTGGAAAAGGCTTCCTTGCTTGCTACCTAGCTGACAAGCATCATAAAACTCATGTTGATCTTGGCCTTCAAGATTTGGTAGTCCCTGCACTAAATCTACTTTGGACATGCTTTTTAACTTGGGAATATTGATATGTCCTATCCTCTTGTGCCAAAGATCAATCTCTGCAATCCTTTTGTTACCAATCATCAGTACATAATATACCTTGTTATGTGTAGGAGCAACATCTAGTGTGAATAATCTATCTTCTTTCCTTCCCTTGGCAATGAACTTGCCTCCTTGCTTCACGATGCACCCTTTTGCATCAAATATAACCTAGATACCTCTCTCTACAATCTGTCTTATAGAGATAAGGTTTTTTGAAATAGAGGGAATATGGAGCACATCTTTAAGAATCTTGACAAATTTACCTTCATCTAGCTTCACATCTCCCAGATGTGTAATGGGATTCTCAATGTTATCTCCTGTCTCCACAGAACCTTTTGAGCTTGGGACCTGCATATGAACAAAAGGTTCCTTCATACATGACACGTGATTAGAGCATCCAGAGTCTATGTACCACTTTGCATCATTGGGATCACTACTGTAGCCACGTCTTATGGCTAGGAGGGTCTCCTTCTCATCATCCTTCTTGGAGTTGTTAGCATAATTCCCTTGATCCTTCTTCTTCTTGCCTTTGTCATCCTTGAACCAGAAATTTGAAGAAATATGATTCTACTTACCACATATAAAACAAGTTTTACCTTGATGAGGGTTGTTCTTCCCTTTGCCATTCTTGCCCTTCCTTGAAGATGATGCCTTACTCTCTCATTCTGAATGTGAAATCTTTTTTCTTAGATTGCTTCCACTTGTTTTTTCCTCCTTTCCCCTTCTTACCACTCTTGCCTTTGCCTTTTCTAGCATATAGGACCTATGAGTGACCATCCTTCTTGGATGGGTCTCCTATGGCAACCTCTTCTACCACTAGGTGTGGGATCAACTCCTCAAGAGTTGGTAGAGGATCTCTATACAAGATGGTAGTAATGAGGGTTTTCCACTTGTCTTCCCCTCTCAGCCCATTGAGAATAATCTGCACAACGTCTTCCTCATCTACTTTGCAACCAATGGATGCCAATTGCTCCCTCAAATTCTTCACCCTCAAGGTGTAGTCAACAATAGATTGACCACTACCCTTCTTCAAAGAATGGAGTTAATTCTTAAGCTGCATCTTTTTGCTTCTTGTGGAAGTGTCATATATCTTCTCTAAGACATCCCAAACATCTCTAGCATAATCAAAATCTGATATATGACCAATCATAGTGTTAGAGATTACATGTGATATGTAGAAGGTAGCTCTCCTATTCCTTTCCTCTCAATCCTTCAACATCTTCAATTCTTGATTGGTGACCTTTGGATCTTTGGGATTCACATCAGGCTTATCTTCATCTCCACACACAACAGGCCACAAAGCTTTGTTCATGAGGTAGTTCATGACTTTGAACCTGCATGTATGATAGTTGTCTTTGTCAAGCAACTCCACTTTTTGACCTAGATCTGCCATAATGAATGGGAAATTAGGGTTATACTACCATGTACCTCTTAGCCTTGATGTCCAAGCTTTTGTGTCCTTCTCCTAGAGTCTTCAAAGGATGTTTCCTATTCTAATACCAACAAATGGAATTTAATTCCTCATATTTGCACACTAGAAGTGAAATGAACCCAATACCTAGGTCCCTGCATACACCTCTTCTACTACCACACAATATACTCTTATTCACCTGCCTTACACTAATCCAAATCAATTAAGATTTTATCAATAGTTAGTATCATTTATAAGATTTCCAACAAGCTATAGAACACCTCAAATGGATCTGTTTAGGTTAGTCAATAAATTTGTACAAAACAAAGTATGCAGAGATGTAGGATATGCAAAAATTAGGGTTACATAGATACACTAATTTCTCTACACAATGACTCCAAGAAGATCTCTTAAAGAAAGTAAGACACATATATAAGCTACAGAATGCACTTTAAATCTCTTGAATTGGATATGTACATAAGGAGTTACAACTATTATAAGCAAACTATGTCTATACCTACAAGAGACTAGAGGGGTTGTGGGCTTGATAGCTCCTCTTTGCTCCTCCTCTGTATATATAATGCCCTCCTTTGCATTTTTTCTAGCTTGGAAAACTGTGTTTCAGCTCCTTGAGCCTTGGATGACTCTCTTCTTGAGCCTCCTTGAGTATATCTCTCTTGGTCTTCAATGAACTACAAGACTTCCATGCATTTGATGACTCCGCCTACTTTTATAGCTTTCAAGCAAAGTATATTGAGAAAATACTTCAGTATATGTTTGATATATGCATGCAACACAAGGTTAGATATACAATATGAAATTTCGTACTTGAATCGATTTATGCATAGCCTTGACACTAAGCATTGGCAAGCGGTGAAACATGTGTTTAGATAAATATAGATGGTCATTAGGCGGATTGTTACGATACACAAGTGTCTACTATTGGTAATTTCTTTTTCCTTAGAGGATCATGCATATCTTGGTTGAGTAAGAAACAAGCAACAAGGTATGAGCAAAGAAGATCCCTCTTAGGCAAGCACAAACACATCAATCCATTGAATAGATCAAAATTAGAAATTTCTTTTTCCTCAATGGATCATGCATATATTGGTTCAATAAGAAACAACCTACTATGACCACATTGAGTTGTGAAGTTAAGTACATGACAATATTCACAACTATAGTAAAGTGTATATGGTTGAACCCCTTATTGATGGGTCTGTGCATGGAGATTGGTGCACTTGTGCATATTCTCATTATCAGTCATAGTGCATTGGTGGTTGCAAGAAATTGGTTGTTTCATGTGCATACAAAGCACATTGAGGTTCATTATCATTATGTTAGAGAGCGACTTCATGCTGGAGATATTGATTTGGTATATGTACCTACACAAAATAATGTGGCATACATTTTCACAGAGCTCTTTCATGGGAAAAGTTGAAGCTCTTCACAAAGCTTTAGGCTTGTTACCTTGTGGGGTTGATTTGTCACTCCTTGTATATGTTCACATTATTTGATCCCGGGGGATTTGTTACACTTATGTGTCCCTCAAGTAGCTTTTATGTGAATTGTTTCCCTAGATATGGGCACTTTTTATCTAGTGTTGGCTAGAGTTTTTTTCCCATGTAACCACATATATATGCTTTATTCATATGTGGTGGTACATAATACTTGGGATTCACTTATAGCTCTCACTTCACTCATTGTCATATTACTGATCATTGTTAATCATTTATCAATAGAGAGCTCTTCCATCCATCTCATTTCTTCGTACATCGATCTCCTTCATTAGCCTTCTGTGTAACTCTATTCGTGCTTCCTCACTCTCTCTCACACCCAACAAATTCTATTGTCCAAGATCTCTTGTTTGCAAAAAAAATATTGCATTTGGTATGTTCTATTGTGGACTATATGAATTCACAAATTATATAGAATTTGTGTATGATTATGCATTTGCAATACTGGATTTGGAGACCATTTCATATGAAAAACCTTGGCATGCATGCTTTAGTCATTTAGAATTTTCTAATTAAAGTTTGATATGGTTTCCTCTTTGCCTAAACTTGAGGAATAATCCAAACACATATGTGAGGGCTAGATTTTGGGTAAGATGCAACATTTTTCCTTTCCTACATATGGTACAACAAGATTTGAATGTAAATTGTAGCTGGTTAAAATGATGTCTATGGTCTTATGAAAGCACCATTTTTAGCAATTTCTTATACTTCACAACTTCTATTAATGATTTTTCTAGGTGTGCATGGGTCTAACTACTAAACTCAAAGTCTCAAAGGTTTATGTACTTCAAAGGATTCCTAGTCATGGGTGAAAATACGTCAATATGTAAAATGGGAATGCAAGAAATTGGATGATAAGGCTATGAAATGTATAATGTTGGGTACAACTTTGAGTACAAACTTTACTTTCATGTATCATGGAGACTTATATGGGTTCACCTTCTTTTCGTTTTTTGCTAGTGGACAACCAAATATATCCCTTATTGAGGCAACTTATCAACCTATGCAAGTTTTGAATGAGGATACAAATCATTCCATTTTTTACACATATATTCAATTCACTCATTGATGAGAAAGAAAATACTATGATGCAAAATAGATTGTTATGCAATGATTTTTTGTAGCCTTTGTGATGAAAATGAGCTCATTTCTTTTGATGATGCACAAAATGCAAAAAATTGGATGGATTATATGCAATCAAAATTTGATGTTATTATGAAGAATGATACTTGATTTTTATGTGACTTGCCTGCTTGCAAGAAGATAATTGCTACTAAATGGATCTATAATTAGAAATACAAGACTGATGGTTGTATTGATTGCTATAAGGCTAGGTTTGTGGCTAAAGGTTATGTTTAAGGAAAAGGCATTGATTTCGATGAGACCATTGCTCCTACAAAATACATGACAACCAGTAATAGGATCCGTGCACTTGCAACTCACAATGGTTGGAATATGCATGACTTGGACATCAAAAGTGCATTTTTTTAATATGAACTTTCTTGAATAAGTGTATGTTTTGGAGTCCCACGTTTTTAAACAAAGCATTCTATGGAATAAAATAAGTATGTTTGGTAGGAGATAATACATGCCTACTTATTAGCACATGCATTTCATAATAGTCCAACTGAAAGCATCTTGTATGTGAAGCATGCAGATGATGTACTTCTTGTATATGCAGATGACATTGATATTCTTCTTATCATCGTTGTTTATGTGGATGACATGCTACTTATTGTTCCAAATGAGATGCATATTTTTGAGTTTAAGGCTAATTTGCATGCTTACTTTGAAACTTAGATTTAGGGCATGTGGATCATTATTTGGACATTCAATTTATGCAACTTGATGAAGGCATTGCTTTGTGTCAAACACAATACATATGGCACTTTATTATAATGTTTTGACCTTGAGAATTGTAAAGCCATTGGCACTTCCATAAAGGCAAGCTTATGATTGAGTCTTCATGATGTTGGAGATGCATTTGATGTTAGTCTTGGATGCCTTATTTATGTATGCATCACTTGAGCTAATATTTAGTTTGTTGTCTCTTAGATGAGCATATCCTAGTTTTCAATCTTCGGCAAGTGGTTAAGCGTAATATTTTGTTAGTTATTTGGTACTTGGAAGCTGAGTTGCTTTATGTCCAGCAGATCAATATTTACCATATTTACATGCTTTTTCACTCGGCTTGACATTCAATTCTTTGTCTGTTGGATGGGTAGATTTATGCATAGCCTAGATGTCAAACATTGGTAGGCAATCAAGCGTATATTTCGTTACTTATCTAGTATCTACAAGCTTAGTTTGTTTTATCCCAATGGCAGATCAATACCACCAGTTTGCATGCTTTTTCTCACTCATATTGGGTTTTTTATTATGACACTCATGTGTCCACAAGAATGGAGTTGTAAAAGTAGAAAATGGTATTTACAGTGGTTTTTAGTGACAAAAGTCACTATATTTATAGGGATTTCTTCTGAAAATTTGACATGTGCTTCATGGGGCTCCCTACATGCTCCTTCTTCTTGTGTGTCCACTTCATTGATGAGCTTTGCTGCTTGTGTGTGACCTTGACTGTCAATAGTCCCCCCCTCTAGAGTCTGTCGTCCCAGACAGACCCTTGGTGTAGTGGTTGTTCCATGTAGTGTGTGGAGAGATAGTGTCCATCATGTATCCACAAGAGTGGTTTTCGCTTCATGCTTGGTAAATCATGCATATCTTGGTTGAGCAAAAAGTAGCCTATTGTGACCACTTCAAGTTGTGACAATGAGAGCACATTGGTAGTTGCAAGGAACCTAGCGTTCCATGCTTGCACTAAGCACATTGAGGTGCACTATCATAATGCAAAGACATATTTTCTACTGGAGAGATCAATTTGGCCTATTCGCCCACACATGATAATGCTGCAAATGTTTTTACAAAGGCTCTACCTCGTGAGAAGTTAAAACCTTTTTGCAAAGCTTTGAGCTTACTCCCTTTTATGGATTAGTCTTAGTCCACATTGGTTGACACTTCTTATACATGAATGTCAATCTCTTGTTTTATCATTTCACTCTTGGGGGTTTTGTTAGTATATTTTTGTAGTGATGTGTGTGATCACACTTAAGACTACCATATCACTTTTTTCCTTCTTAAAGTTTTTTTTTTCTCTAGTTTGTATATACACCCATAACAATAAAGGACTACTCATCTTTATATATTCTACACTTAGTACACTCCATGTTGTGCTCCTAAGCCTCTTCTTCCTCCTCATGCTGTTTGCGTGTGTTCTTGAGCCCCGAACTCCAACAATGATCTTCAATTTCTTTTTAGATTCAGTTTGACATAATCACCATAATATGTTACATTATGCATAACCCTATCAAAAAAGAATGTGCTCTTTTAAGAAGTTGTAAGGGAAGAAGTATCATAGGTCAAAATATGACACTGAGTGCCACTCTCATTCCTTTCGCATAACATATTTTTTCACCAACATACGTGTCAGGATAAAGGCTCATGCATAGATGATGTTCCTCTTACTCGAGAGTCGAGACTCGAGACTCGACACCCATTTCATTCACTAAACGATCATTTGGATATTCCTTGTTTTCGACTCCTCCCCCACGTCAAATGCATGTTACGTAGAGTATTTTTTAAAGGGACATTCAAGGTGAGAAACAAGAACACTGTCTCGCAGTCTGCAGATCTGCAAACGCAAAAAATACAAGCTTCCACATTTTAGCCTCCTCTCTCCCCACAGTTGTGCTCTGCGTGCGCGCGTTACCCGTGCGCATTCACGCGCTCACAGCTCTCCCTTTTCATCTCGCTATATTGTCCGGGCCTCCCGATCCTGATCTGATCAATAATTCCAATGGGAACCGCAACAACTACAGTTTCCCCATTGGCCAAATACAAGCTTGTGTTCCTGGGAGATCAATCTGTGGGGAAAACCAGCATCATCACAAGATTCATGTACGACAAGTTCGATAACACGTATCAGGTTCGCGCTACGTCCTTGATGCCGCACATTTCGTTTTTATGCCGACGTAGATCCGGCGAATTTTATAGAGCTAGTATTTGTACAGCTGACATGCCAATGAATAAATTCAAATTGTGAGACATCATGTGTTGCATGATGCCCGTTTCTAATTTATATTCATTTTTTTCTTTCTTTTTCTCTTTTGTGGTGTTAAGGCCACTATTGGAATCGACTTCCTTTCTAAAACAATGTACCTCGAAGATCGAACAGTTAGGCTGCAGCTATGGTGAGTTTCAATCTCAGAATGTCCTATTGATGAATTTCTAGCGAATCACGATCTGCATTGTATCATCTTTTAATCGGGAACCCATTCTTCTACTGCAATGCTGTCATTAATTATTGATATATGATTCCTTTCCTTCACTTCGTAAGTTTTTCCGTTCTCTCTCTAACACTGCAGTTAACGGCAGAATTTGAATAAAATGACGTCAACAAATTATCTCCCTTACAAATGTCCAAGTCCACGAGCAAAAATGTTTTGATTGCTTTTCTCCCATGCCGAGGTTGTCCGAGTCGTGTCTTGACAGTAAGCATAGTCCCATAGATGGGAAATAGGAACTAGAAAGTTTAGCTTCCAGTGCGGATTCAATCCAAAGCAAACCTTTTGTCATTGTGAACGTTTCATATCTGAATGCGCCAGTTTCTGAGCGATCATTAACTGCTGCCCACGCAATACCTCTGATTGTACACGGTTAACCTCCGATAAGTAATTCTTTCCTATGTTCGTAACACTTGAAGCTAGTTTTTCATTGGTTCCACTTCAACCTTTCTCATTGATCGACACCTGAGACCGACATGACAATTGGTTTAATATGTATAGCCCGTTGGCTTACATTCTATTTCTTTTACAGCATAATGGGTCTAGTAGGCTGAGTTGTTTTGTGCTGGTTAGAGCCTGCGGACAGGAGGACAGCTTGACTTGAAAGCTTACAAGTTGTAGTTAATTATGATTTTGGAAATTTCAGGTTAAGGTTCGGTATATTGGACCCTCATAAACTATGTATCCATGACATAAGCATAGTGCACCTCAATGTGCTTTGTGTGAGCATGAAACACATGGTTCCTCGCAACTGCCAATCTGTCACCGAAGATGGTGGTGGTAGAATATTGACCAACACCCAAATCAACCAAAAGGCGTCTGAGCCACACACACTTAACAATTGCTACTCAGCCTCACAACTAGAGGTGTCCACAATAGGTTCCTTCTTGCTCAACCAAGATATGCATGAGCTACCAAGAACGAAGCAAAAACCACTCGTGGACATACGAATGTCATAGCAACCAGCCCAATGTGAGTCAGAAAAAGTATGTAAATCTATCAATAATGATCCCCTTTGGATAAAACAATTCAAATAGCACTCAAGTGACGAAAGATGTGCTTACCTACCCTTTAATGCTTGACATCGAGAGAATGTATAAACCTGCGGAACTGAATGTTTGACATCTAGAGAATGCATAAACCTGCGGAACTGAATGCATGACGTCTAGAGAATGCATAGACATGCTGAACTCAGAGACAACAAGCATCCAACAATTTGCTCATAGAGAAGAACATCAAATGCATTTCCAACATCATGAAGACTCAACCATAAACTTGTTTTCATGGGAGTCTCAATAGGTTTGCGATCTTCAAAGCCAAAATGTTGCAATAATGTGTCAATGTATTTTCCTTGAGAAGAAAGCTATTTCCAATCAACTTGCATAAACTGAATGTCCAAATAATGATGCATATGCCCCAAATTTGATATCTCAAACGATGCATGCAAATCATAGTTGCAATGCAACACATTGCTTAGCGTTTGCAACGTTCGCAATGCAACGGCGTTGCATTGCGACGTACGCAACTCGTTGCATTGTGACGTATGCAACGCGTTGCATTGTGACGTATGCAACGCGTTGCATTGCAAACAAATTTTTTTACCCTCTCCCTTGAGCCCAAAACGGGCTGGGGGAGGGTATTTCACATATTTTCCAGCCCGAAATATGCCCTGTGCCATAAGCATTTGTGAGCACTCAGCCTGAGAGGGGGGGGAGAGAGAGAGAGAGAGAGAGAGAGAGAGAGAGAGAGAGAGAGAGAGAGAGAGAGAGAGAGAGAGAGAGAGAGAGAGAGAGAGAGAGAGAGAGAGAGAGAGAGAGAGAGAGAGAGAGAGAGAGAGAGAGAGAGAGACTTTTTAACGTCTATTAGAGGCCAAAATCGGCCTATGAGACAAAACATATACATCAGTATGATCCAAACCACTGTGATCCAAAACGAAAATAAAGTGTGAGTATTGCAAACGGGTATAGAAGGAGGGATAGTAGCTGGCATCAAGGGTGTGGGGTGCTATGGGTATGCACTGTATATGCTCAATGGGTGAGATACAAATATGATATGCATAGGGAGAGGAGGCTCGATGGTATCACAACCCCCTAAATGCCTGGAGTGGGTGTAGGATATAATGCATCAGTGGGTAAGGCATCATGGCGATCCTCAAAATGCTCTGGGCATCCAAATCGATAGGGGTGCGCTGCTGACGTCTCTGTATCTCCATGTCATGGCGTGCGTGAATCGCCTGAATCTCTCTCTGATGTGGACGAGCTCTCCGGACAAGGGGTCTCGGTCGTCGACGCTGTCGTCTAAGCTCCTCTGCTCTGTGTAATGTGACACCCCGCATTGAGAGAGAGACTCACCATCCTTAAACCAAAGCAAAATTGTTGGAAGTACGTGTCTAGCCAAAGGAAGTTTGGATCGGGTGGGAGTGAGAGATGGACATGTAACCTATGTGGTTACGAAGGGGGTGGTGGGGAAGATCTTATCAAAGCCCACCTTGCCAAATTTAGTGGCTTGGGTGCTGCAGCATGCACGCAGCCTATGCGAGTTGACATCAAGGATAAGCTCCTTGAGTGGGTAGCTCAAAGGGAAGCCAAAAAGTATCCACAGAGCTCTGAGCCCACCTCCACCTCTATTAGCTCTTGTGATCCTTATCCACATGATGCTCCAACAGATCAAAGTCATAGGGGATCCTCTAGTAGAGGGAATGATGAGCATGGACATGATACCATCCATCTTGAGGATGACACTCAGCCACTGATGAAGATATCACGAGGATCACTTTCTTCGGCATCCGTACGTGCGGGTTTTCAGAGGCAGTGGGAGCTTGAGGCCAAACAAGGTATAATGAAGCTTTTCATACAGTGTGGCCTCTCTTTCAATGTTGCATGCACACTCATGGAAGGAAGCCATGAAGTTAGTGAGCACATTGGGATATTGATGGAGCGGTCCTTCATATGAGGAGTTGAGGACTAGTGAGCTACGCAAAACAAAGGATATAGTGGAGAAGAAGTTAGAGCCCATGATGGGCACACGGGAGAAGTATGGATGCACTATTATGTGCGATGGATGGACAAGTATCAGGAAAAGGAATGTATATAACGTAACAGTGCATTGTTGCAAAGGCACTATGTTCCTTTGTGCCATTGATGCATCACTAGCTGGACTTACAGTGACAAGTATGTATAGCTGAAATTTCAAGTTTTAATTTTAAGATATGCATTTGAATTTTGCATATGCTATATATATGTATTATGTATGTACATGCCACATGGCACATGCACATTTCATGTATATTGTATTGTATATAATATATAGTATGCAATGTGCATCATGCATGTGCATTGTGCCATCATCCATGGAGCATGGAGCATGGTCCACCCATCATGCATGATGTATGTGCCATTCATCTATTGTAATGTGCGTAATATGTACATTGTAAAGTGACAAGTCTTTGCATCTATGCCATATGGCTGAATTGGTGTAATTTTTGTCTCACAAGTGAGTTTATATATGGTCATATCCGTCAGGCTATTTTGGATGTCGATCAAAAGAATGTTGTGCAGGTCATTTCGACAATGGAAGTAACTGTGTGGCCATGGGTAGATTGTTAGAGGCAGAGTTTCCCTCCATTGTTTGGACCCCGTATGCAGCACATAGCATTGATCTTTTGATAGAGGATCTTGGAAAGATCCTTTGGATTCATTCTACTTTTTCCACCTGTCATAAGGTGAACAAAGAGACCAAAACTATTAGCTATTTTTAGATCATACAATGAGTTGGATATGCTGAAGTTTGCGAAGACCAGATTTGCTTATATGTGCATAGTGATGGAGGCACTACTTCGGGTGCGGCATGCTTTGATGCACACAGTTGTATCTACAAAGTGGACTACCTAGGATGGACACACTACCCCGAGAGCAGATTTTGTAGGGATTACATGCTTGTCAGATATATTTTGGAGGGATGTAGAGGCACTTGTGCGTGCCATACATCCATTATATTCTGTTCTTCGCATAGTTGATATGGAGGGGAGCATAGTTATTTTCATACGCATACGGAAAAAGTTCCGTACGTACGAAAACGTCCGTGTATTATCGTCGTACGTTTGATACCATACGCCCACATATGGAAATAGAAAAAATTATTGCCAACTTCGCTGATTTACCATGTTTTGAACATCAGCCGTGACCAGTTCTCTCTCTTTGCTTCTATCAACAGAGTGCTCTTTAGAGCGCACGTACTTGGGAGTTGGCCCTGAAGGCTGAGATTTGAGTCCTCAACAGAGCCTGGAGACTACAGCCCTGAGCGTACATGGTACATGTATCTAGTATCTGTGATCTAGAGTGCATTTTGGTGTTCGATCTACAGTGCATGTGCAGCCAGCTGCCACCTATCATCTATGAATTGTGACATATGTGAAGTTTGAACAGTGACATGTGTGCATGATGCATACACATACATGTGTAGCACATGTGACATGTCACATATCATATATATGTGCAGGCTACAACCATATACATGTGTAGCCACATCATACATCATACATGTATATGCAGCCATATGATACAAATTCAATGATGAATGATGTAAATTGTAATATGTATCATGTAAGTTAGCATTCGAATTCCTGATTTTTTGTCTCTTAGCAGGATATATTTATCCAAAAGCAATGGGTCGTACTAAAAGTCAAGAGCAGGAGCATGTTATCCAAGTGAAGGCTTTGGGGAAAGGGCAATTTACTTGTCAATGCAAGTATTGCTCACATAAATTTGATGGAGGCCCTTCACGTATCTGAGCTCATATTTTGGGATTGTCGAGATATGGTATATCACCTTGTGGTAAAGTCCCCAATAATGTGAAGGAACAAATGAAGAAGTCAATTGGAGATGTTCATGTAGGCACTTCTAATGTGCTAAATGTAGATGACATTGTGGATGATGTTGGCATTGATCATGCATCATGGAATTAGAGGAAAGTGGTCAAGCGAGCAAGAATGTTTATCCGTCTTCTTCCAAGAAAAGAAAGCTCAGCCAACAAGCAATATCCAAAGCATGGAATGTGGAAGCTTGCAAAAAAGCCAAAAGTGCTCTTCGTCGCTTCTTTTATGCCGAAGATATACCTTTTTGGAAATTGGGAGGCCCTTATTTCAAGGAAATGGTTGCAGCTATTGGACATGCTGGTCCTGCTTTTACTACCCCTTCGTTTTATGCATTGAGAAAACTGAATTGAATGATGGGATCCAAGTCATAACAAATGATCTCAATGTCATAAAAGAGAAGTGGAGAAAATATGGATGCACAATTGTTTCTGATGGATGGTTGATGGATGGTCTGATACTAGGCGTAGACCTAGTATCAACTTTCTTGCTTCCTCTATTCATGGCACCATATTTTTGAAATCTATTGATACATCAGGTCATAAAAAATCTGGTGAGTTTATTTTCAAACATTTGAAAGAGATCATTATTGAAGTTGTCCTGAAAATGTAGTACAAGTTTGCATGGGTAATGCATGCAATTGTGTAAGGGAAGGAGAAATGGTTGAAAATGAATGGCCACGCATATTTTTTACAAGGTGTGCATGTCATTGCCTAGATCTTCTTTTTGAAGACATTGGCAAATTGGAGTGGGTGTCTAAAGTAATTGAAAATGCATGCAAGATTATGAATGACAAGAAAGGAGAATGTTTTAGCACTTTTTAGATCCCTTAGTGCAAGGGACTTGATAAAACCTGCTCCTACACGTTTTGCATACTATTAATCATGTTAGAGAATCTTTTGGATGATAGATGCTTACAAGGACTTAGAAAATTGCTTGTGGATGATAAATTTCTGAAATTAAAATGCTCAAGGTCAGCCTTATGCACTGAGGTGTATGATATCGTGTTTTCTAATGCATTTTGGCATGATGCAAAGTTTATTGTGAAACTGTGTGCACCGATTTTGAAGATTCTCCGTTTATGTGATAGAGGTGGAACCATGGGGCTTATATATGAGCTCACGGATCGTATGGTTGAGAAATTGCAAAGCATGGATGGTGTTGATGAATCAAAATTAAATGAAATCAAGACTTTATGCATTGATATATGGGACATGATGTTGCATCCCATATGGAAAGATAAGAATCAAGAAAGTGATGCCGAGGTGCATGATAAAATTTTTGGAGAAGTATTGTCATGGAAATGTGCAATTGATGCGTGACTTGATGGAAGATTATGACAAGTACAAAAATGATTATAGTTCATTTGCTTCACTTGTTGTTCATGATCCTAGAAGAATGCAAGAAGGTGTAAAGTGATGGGAGATGTTTAGGGGCTGCACACCTAAATTGAAGTCCCTTGCGATTAGAGTTTTATCTCAAGGATCATGTGCCTCTCCATGTGAGAGGAATTGGAGTACTTATTCACTCATATACACAAAGAGGCGGAATAAATTGCTACCTTGTAATGCTAATAAACTTGTTTACATACATACTAATTTGAAGCTATTGTCAAAGGTGAAAGAAAGGGGATTTGAAAGAATGGAGATTACATTGGACATGTTCAACAAGGAAAAGATGAAGATTGTCTTCTTGCTTTGCAAAATATAAGAGAAGCTGAAATTGGTCCTATGGATGATGGACCTAATGAAACTACCAATTTTGATGCACAATCATTGAGGGAAGACACACCTAGTAGCAATATTGGGACATCATCTTCGGTTCATAATTATGATGCCTTTCTTGATGATGATAGTGTTATTGATGATGATGATGATGATGATGATGATGATGATGTTGATGAGGAGGAGGAGGAGCATGATGATGATGAAGATTCTTTTGAAAGCTGAAAACTTAATGTTAATGGCAGATAGATCATAGATTTTCTTTATCATGATTATCTAGAATCTGAATTCTGAAGTTTAACTTTTAATGTGACTTTTGAGTCTTGGCTGGTCTATGTTATGAACTTATGAAGTTATGAGTCATGACTCAAGTCTCATACTATTGTTCAATCATCAATGTTTACATATGTGTGTGATAATTGATTGGAAATCTGTTATATTTTAACATTTATAGCTATTTTGTATTATATATATAATTTTCAGAATTTTAATACTTTTTTATTGTCACACATATGATATTGGAAATCTGTTATATTTTAACATTTATAGCTATTTTGTATTATATATATAATTTTCAGAATTTTAATACTTTTTTATTGTCACACATATGATATCACGTATGGTATTTTATTTGAAATTCCATACTTTTTTCATACTTCCATACCCGTATGTGTTGGAAGTATGGTTCACATATGGAAGTATGATTTTACGTGTGATTGATTTATTGGGCCTACCACACTTCCAACAGAAACCATAGTGTGATCATTCTCCTCCTTACTTTTCTGTTGATTCTCATCTTGAAGTAACAAGAATTGAAGCTCTTCAAATGTAATTTCCTCTTCTTTTGTGGAAAGAAAGATGGTTATGATGAAGGATATGAATTGATTGGGATAGTTATCTGTTGGGGTAAAGTCCTAAATGACCCCTTTATAGTGTATACATGTGTATAGGCCTATTTATAAAGGCTATGGCACTTATTCTTTATTTTTGGGCCAAGTTCAATGTGAACTTGACCAACCCTAAAAAGTCCTATAAAACATAACTCGATAAGACTTTGGGGCTCTCACTTCATTTGTAGCCCCTCCAAAAAGTTGGTCGATTCTCTCTCTCTCTCTCTCTCTCTCTCTCTCTCTCTCAAGAAGCTCCGCCTCAACTCCGCCTCATCTCCTTGCTATCGCCTCCACGTCTGAGGCACACACGCGTCCTCTACCCCTCCGGCACCACATCTAAACCCTTTCAACTGGTATCAGAGCAGATTTAGGGTTTCAGAGATGCTGCGGAGTGCTGTACAACAAAGAAAACCTCACTTTTCGCGATAATATTCGATTTCATCACGAAGAACTTTGCTCCGGGGTCAAGAGGAACACTTTGGACGTCTCAACAGCTCATAACAGGCTGTTTCAGGTGTTTTATAGGTCTAAACAAGTGTTTCACAGGTCATAACAGCAATACACAGGTCTAACACCTTATGTATTGATTTGTGGCAAAAGAAATTGCTTATGTATAACAAATTATGATATTTTTTCAGAGAATTTCAAAAATTTCTGAAGCAAAATTTAGGGCTTTTGCTCATATTTGCTTCTAAAGGCTGCGTTATAGCTTTATGTACGCACATTGAGGTCAAAAGAAGTCAAAATTGTTGATTTTAAGCACAAATTCGCTTGTTGGAATCTTCTGCAGAAAATTTCAGATTCTAATTTTGTGCTTCAATCGGCTCGATTTTGCTCCATTTTGTTCCTAAAGCTGTTTGAAGCTATTGTGCACTATTTTTAGAGGTCGTACCCTGATTTTGGTGCATTTTGCCCAAAATTTCAGCACGTCAATCTCTTATTTGTGCAACCATGGCATCGTCATCCTTAGATATGAAGAATCTTTTTGGGATTCGTTGTTTCGAGGGCACAGAATTTGATATTTGGAAGGAGCGAATTCAAGGAATTCTCTTCCTCAAAGATTGTGACAGGGCGTTGGAAGTAAGAAAGCCGAAAGGCATGTCAGATGATGCGTGGCATAATCTGAATAGAAGGGAAGTCACTTACATAAAAATGGCCGTGTCTCATGACATTCTTGTAGACCTCAAGGGCATTACTACAGCTTTAGAGATGTGGGCCAAGCTTAAGGCCACTTATGAAAACACCACACTTGTTAATCAGGTACATTTGATGAGGAAATTAGTTGGCATGCAGTTGGATGAGTCGAAGAGCACTATAGAGCACTTATCTCATTTTAGAACTACTCTATCACAGTTGTAGGGCTCAGGGATGCCTCTCTTCGATGATAAGTTGAAAGCTATTTTTCTGCTTATGACACTTTCTGATTCTTGGGAGACTTTGGTGGTCTCATTATCAAATAACCCCAATCTTACTTTTGATGGTGTGAGGGGTTTTATATTGAATGAAGAAATCATGAGAAGAGCAAGTGGTGAAGGTGGTACTTCTGCCAACATGGTCAGAGGAAGATCAGAGAAGAAGGGCTTTTATTCACACATGAGTAAAAGCAAAAGCAAAGAAAGGGACAACTCGAGCAAGAAGCACGGTACTGATGTGACATGTTATGTTCTCGTGCGTGGGCACATATGCCAAGCTGATCTTCCCATGGGAGAACCTCTCCCTGACATAGTGATAATGCACCTCAATGTGCTTAGTGCGAGCATGGAACACAGGGTTCCTTGCAACTGTTAATGCGCTCTGACTGTCAGTGAAGATGGTGGTGGCGGAAGACTGACAACACCCAAATCAGCCATAAGGTGTCTGAGCAACACACACTCAATAGTCGTTGTGAAAGCTTCCCTATACTCAGCCTCACAACTGGAAGTGGCCACAGTAGGCTGTTTCTTGCTCAACCAAGATATACATGAGCTACCAAGCATGAAGCAAAAGCCACTAGTGGACACATGAGTGTCATAGCAACCAGCCCAATCAAAGTCAGAAAAAGCATGCAAATCTGGCGGTAGTGATCCCCCCTTGGGATAAAACAACCCAAGTAGCCGAGTACCACTCAAGTAGCGAAAGATGCGCTTAACTGGCTGCCAATGCTTGACTCCTGGGCAATGCATAAACTTGCTCATCTGTGAGAGAACAAACTGAATATCTAGCCGAGTAATGCATAAGTAAATGAAGCATCCAACAGCTTGCTGATAAAGAACAGCATCAATTGCATTTCCAACATCATAAAGACTCAATCGTAAACCTGTCTCCATAAGAGTGGCAATAGGCTTACAACCTTCAAGGCCAAAACGCTGCAATAATGTGTCAATATATTTCGTTTGACATAGCCATTCCACCATCAACTTGCATAAATTGAATGCCCAAATAGTGATGCAAATGCCCCAAATCAGACATCTCAAATGAGGCATGCAAATCAGCCTTAAAATCAGCAATATGCTTCTCAATAGGTCTAGTGAGCAGCATGTCGTCAACATAGACAACAATGATCAGAAGCACATCATTAGCACGCTTGACATATAAGGTGCTTTCAGTTGGACTGTTCTCAAAACCATGTGCAATCAGATAGGCATGTATCTTCTCATACCAAGCACGTGGTGCTTGCTTTAAACCATATAATGCCTAAACCCTTTGCAACAAGTCTAGCCTTATACCTATCAACTGTACCATCAGGCTTGCGCTGCAGCTTGTATACCCACTTAGTCCCAATGGTCTTCTTGCTAGGAGGCAAGTCACATAAAGACCAAGTACCATTCTTCATTATGGCATCATATTCAGATTGGATAGCAACCATCCAATTTTTTGAATTTTGTGCTTCATCAAACGAAACAGGCTCATTCTCATTAGAGAGACTAGATGCAGCCATAGCATAGCAATCTGATGCAAAAGAGGCACTATGAGAGCTTGAACGAGTACGATATGACAGAGGTGCATCTAATTTGAAATCTGCACCAGCCATTTTGGCATAGTTTTGCCTGCTCATTATCAGCTCTCTCATCAACTAGTGCATCATGTAAATCTGAATAAAAAATGGAATGATATGCATCATCACATGAAATGTGAAAAGGCTGAGAAGTTGCCTCATTGGGACTAGCACTAGACTGTCCACCTGTAAAAAGAGGCAGCAAAGTATCATACATGTCTTTGGAGCTAACAGATGTCTCTTTGGTACATGAAAGCAATGGCTGAATAGCATCTTCCACAAAAACAATGAAAGAGGAAGCAAAGTATCATACATTTCTTTGGAGCTAATAGATGTCTCCTTAGTACATGAAAGCAATGGTTGAATAACAGAATGCGTTTAGTTTGTGGATGATACAGACGATGGCCTTTACTTTCAGAACTGTACCCAACAAAAATACATTTTACTGCTTTATCATCCAATTTTCTGCGATGTTGTTCAGGCACTAATGCATATGCAAAACAACCAAAAACACGAAGATGAGCAACAGATGGCTTGCGATCATGCCAAGCCTCATATGGAGTGATAGACTGAAGCGCTTTAGTGAGACACCTTCAGTACATATGCTGCACACATGACCGCTTCAAGCCAGAAACTATGTGGTAAAGCCTGACTCTTGACCATACACATGGCCATCTCCATTAGTGACATGTTCTTTCGTTCAACAACTCCATTCTGTTGAGGTGTATACGGCACTGCACTAGTGTTTTATCCCACGTTCAGCCAGAAATGCATTAAAATCAGAAGACATATATTGCCCACCTCGATCTTAACGGAGGATGCCCATTTTACATGCTGACAGATTTTCAGCCAAAACCAAAAACTGTTTGAAGCACATGAACACCTCGGACTTTGCCTTCAATGGATATACCCATGCATGCCTGGAAAAATCATCAATGAAAGTCACTAAGTAAAGATAATTTTGAAAAGAAGGTGTCTGCATAGGACCACAGACATCACTATGTACGAGCTTCAATTTTTGAGTAGCCCGAACTGAACCATCTTTTTGGAATGAGGAACGTTGCATTTTGCCCAAAATACATCCTTCACAAACATGTTTTCCAGGTGCCTCAAGACCATTTCAGATTTCTGCAAGCGTAGCAAACTAGCAAAATTCAGATGGCCAAAGCGTGCATGCCAAAGCTTTGCATCGGACATAGCCTCAGAATCATGTATTGCACATGCCAAATCATTTAGAGATCTTTTATAGTCTATGAGCTTATACAGCCAACGACATAAAATGCCAGAAGCAATAATCACATCGCCATTTGACAGATCATGAACTGTACACCTGTCATCAACAAATTTCACAACCAAGCCAATCTTGGCTAATGCAGAAATTGATAACAGGTTCTTCTTGATCCCTGACACAAATAAAGCATCTGACAAAGTGAAAGAACTACCATCAGCAGTAGTCAAAATAATCTTACCAACTCCCATAGCAAGATAAGAGGAGTTGTTGACGCATGTAACAATATTCCCTGTAGGGGAAGGCTCGAGTGAAGAGAAGAAACTGTGCTGCAAGGTAATATGTTTAGTCGCCCCAGTGTCAAAATACCAAACATCTGAGTCTACTGCAGACATGCACTGCTCATGAGAAGATGGGTCAAAACTATAGACAGTAGTAAACGCCCATTCATCTCCCTGCACAAGATTAGCCGACTCTGTTTTTGGTGTAGAGGCCTTTGGAGTCCGCAACAACCATTCCAGCCTCTTTCTTCTTTGCCTCTTTAGCGGCCAGTTTTGGACAGTTCTTTATGATATGATCATTCCCTTTACAGTACTTGCAAAACAATTTTTGCTGTTTTGATTTCTTCTCATCTTTATCTTCCTTCTTCGAATGTGAAGCATTTGTAGATTTCTGCTTACTAGTTGAAGAGCTCCATTTTCCTTTGCCCTTTTGACTAGCCAGGAAAGCTTGATCTGCAACACGCATAATGGACCTGTTCTGCCTGGACTAATCTTCCTGCAATAGAACAGAGACTAACTCCTCAAATGACAAGGCATTTGGATTGCCTTTCATAATTAACTGAAGAGTAGAAGCAAAACTCTGATATGAATCAGGAAGTCCATTCAGAACGGTCTGCACAAGTGAGCTATCTGGTATAACCTCATCAATAGAAATCACTGTCCATAGAATCACCTTCATTCATGTTCTTCCTCTCCAACTGTTTTTGGAGGTAAGCAACACGAGCCTCATTTGTAGTCATGCTTGTTTCCTGACGCGTCGGGAACGGGTAGCTGACGTTAGTAACCTGACGATCCTGACGGCACGTAGCTGACGGGTTCCTGACGGGGGTATTGCAGAGATTTTTTTTTTTTTGGGCTAAAATGACTGACGCAAGACGCGGGGGATTCATTTTCTGAGTACCGTCAGCCAAGTCTTCTCTTTGCTCAAAGGGAAATGCTACAGAAGTGAACTCTCAGCCTTGAGGCTATAGCTCCAGCCTGGACCACCGATCTTGAGCACTCCACAGTCCACCTAGCACTCTACAGGTGCGATTCGCGAAGACTGAAGTTCTGCTGCCTACAGTAGATCGAGGCTCAACTCTCGAGCACATATCAGAGCTTCAACTTTCAAGGTAGGGGGCTGCCCGGCTGTGTACTCTGAGCAACATGCTTATGCCATATGGATTGTGAGTTTATGCCATATGGACTATGGACAGCATGATTCATCATCCAGATTCTAGGCTGTATACATGTCAATGTGTCATCAAACCTCTATGATGTACTGTGTACATTGAAACATATGCAGGCAGCAGCATATAATATATTTAATTTGAGGCTCAAGCATGATGCATCTGCCATGGTCCATCGCTCATAATGCATGCATGATGCATCATGAATAATTCATGCATGCATTATTGCATGATGCATGTATGCATCATTGCATGATGCATGTATGCATCATGTATCATGCATCTATTGTGCTCAAATTTGAATTTTAATACATAATATATATGATGCATATCACATGATGCATCATACATCAATCATTCTAATAATTTGGATCTAATTTTTTGATTTTGACTCTTTTGTAGATGCCACGCAAAGCAGGAGGAGAGTGGGACTTTGTTGAAAAATTGAAGGCTTTGTCGAAAGGGAATTGGACTGTGAAATGTAAATTTTGTCCACATTCTTGGGATGGCGGTGCAAATAGAGTAAGAGCACATATCCTTGGTTTAACAGGATATGGTGTAGGGAAATGTGAACATGCACCTCAGCATGTAAGAGATGCATGTAGAAAGTTGCATACAAAGGGCTCATCACAAAGTGGGAGTTACATGGATATGCCATCACAATCCTCACATGTATGTGAAAATGTGGAAAATAAAGGAGCATCAGTTGATGATGAAATTGTACTTGATGATTCATCAAGTGGGCAGGTATGTAAGAGACCAAAAGGTGGAATGGGAGCATTGGATAAAGCTTGGGATATGCAGGTTAGAAAAGAGGCTGACAAAGCTGTCCGACGCTTCTTTTTTGCAGAAGATATTCCCTTTTGGAAAGTGAGAAGTCCCTATTTCATCCAAATGCTTAATGCAGTTGGAAGAGTAGGACAAAGTTATAAGCCTCCCTCATATCAACAATTGAGGGCAAAAGAGCTAAATGCAGAAGTGAGATGCATAGAGAATGACTTGCTGGAAATACGTGAGAAATGGAAATTATTTGGATGCAGCATTGTATGCGATGGTTGGTCTGATACTAGAAATCGGCCAATCATCAACATTATGGTTAGTTGCATTTTTGGCACTATGTTTTTGAAGTCTGTGGATACCTCACGTGAGGTTAAATCAGGTGAATACATATTTGAAATCTTGAAGGATGCCATAATGAATGTGGGGCCAGAGAATGTAGTCCAGATATGCATGAACAATGCATCTAATTGTGTAAGAGCTGGCTATTTAGTTGAGCAACAATGGCCACATATCTTTTATACACGATGCACGTGCCATTGCTTAGATTTATTGTTTGAAGATATTGGCCGTTTGGAATGGGTGAAGCCTATTTTGGATAATGCCGTGAAAGTTGTGGTATTTGTCACGATGAAGCCTAGTGTGCTTGCTTTATTTAGAAAACATAGCAGCAAAGATTTGGTAAAGCCAGCACAAACTAGATTTGCATACATGTTTATTATGTTGTCAAACTTGCTTGATGAGAGAGTGTACAATGGCTTGAGATGTTTGATGGTTAGCCAAGAATACACAAGGAAAAAAGTTGCTAGAACCAAAAAGGCGGAAGATGTATCTTCTATTATTCTTAGTGCATTTTTTTTGGAGACAAGCAAAGGATATTGTTAAAATATGTGCTCCTATTTTGAAAGTCTTGCGCTTGGCTGATAGAGAAGGGGCCACTATGGGTCTCATTTATGAACTTACAGATAGAATGATTGAGAGTATTTCATCTATAGAGAGCATTGATTCAGCAAGACTTGAAGAAGTTGAAAATGTGTGTGTTGAAAGGTGGAATATGTTACATTCACCTCTTCATGCAGCAGCATATATGCTTCACCCTATTTGGAAGAGTAAATCTCCACAGTTGGATCCAGAGGTGCATTCAGGTTGGATTGATCTCATTGAAAGATATACATGTGGTGATATAAAAAATCAAGGAGTCTTAATTGATGAAATGGACATGTATAGGTCTATGGAAGGTTTATTTGCACGGCCTATTGCAAAAGATGAAAGTAGAATGCATAATGCTGTGAAATGGTGGGAATCATTTGGGGCAAGTGTACCCAATTTGCAGAAATTGGCTCTTCGTGTGCTTTCTCAAGGGTCTTGTGCTTCCCCTTGTGAAAGGAATTGGAGTACCTTTTCTTTGATACATACAAAGAGGAGAAATAAATTGCAGCCAAGAAACGTTGAAAAGCTGGTGTATATTCATACAAATTTACGTCTTGTATGCAAAATCAAGGAAAGAGGATTTCAAAAAATGGAAGTGACATTAGAAATGATAGAGAAAGAAGAGGATGATAGAAGACTTCTTGCATTGCAAGAAGAACATGATGGTGAGATCCCTTCTTCATCTTCTTACACCACTGTGGAGAGCCATGCACATGAGGATATTGTTGATGAGGAGGATGTTGCTCTTGATGATGGTGGTGATGATGATGATGATGATGAGGAGGAGGAGGAGGATGATGAGGATTATTGATACCAGATGCATCACTATAGTTTGTGTTATGATTTATGACTTTCCTATGAGTCTATGACATTATGCATATCATATATGCGATGTACTCAGTGCACGGTACACTATACAGTGCGTGGTTTTTGGTATTTACTACTCTATTCAGCATATATAGCATGATTTTGGTATTGCTAATGATATCTTTTTTTTATTACTGTTTTTGTTTAAGTTTTTTTGTCAAAAATTTTGGCGGCGTCAGATAACGTCAGAAACGTTTTTCCTTACCCGTCAGACGTCGGGTAAACGTCAGACGTCAGAAGTCAGAAACCCGTCAGAAACAACTATGTTTGTAGTTTGGTACAATGTGGTAAGTGTATCCCAAGCATCCTTAGATGTTCTGCAAGAGCGAATATGAGGAATAATGGCACGTTTGACAAACAAAGCTATCAATGCATGTGCCTGGGTATCTCTGCCATCCCAATATGCTCTACAGTAGGTGCAGTAGAAACTGCAGCATGCACAGGAATATGCAGAATATCATCATCTTCGACACCTTCTGCTTCTCCTTCTGTACCTGCAGTTGTAACAGTTGCAGGTGTGATAGGACGTTTTTCAACACCTTGCACAATATTCCACAGTCCTTTTGCAACCAATACATGTCGCATCATATAAGTCCATAACGGGTAGTTTGTACCATCCAACTTATCCTCAAGAGCCAACATACGGAATACATCACTGCTTTCAGCCATGGCCGATGACTAAAATACCTTGATGCAAAAAATTGACTGAATCTCAAAAAGTTGAACAGAACTGCCCCATACGAATTCCTCTAGACCTGTAGTAGACTTTGAGACGCTTATACTGGTGAACAAAAACTGGTATATACCTTTGGCACAAAAAGACAAAATAGCCTGCAAAAGTGCTGCGATAGTGCGTTCGGAAGCAGAAACAAGCTCAGATCACGATTTCGGCACCAGAAAGCGAAGCCGTTTTGATCTCGAAAACAGGCTGAGTATGCTCACCAAAATTCGTGCGATTTTGAGACTGCAACTGGACGAGCTTCAGCGGCGCCCTAGATGAAGCACCGACCTGATCTGATACCAATTGTTGGAGTTAGACGTCTGCGGAAGCACGCGAACAGCACAAGGAAGAAGAAGAAGCTTGGAGCACAACACACAATACTGAATGTATTACTAAGAATGTACAAAGATAGGTAGCCCATTAGGGCAATAGGCGTATATACAAGCCGGGGGAAAAAAACCTCCTAAAGAGGGAAAAAAGTGCCCTAGCAGTCCTAGTGTGTTCACACACATCACTACCTAAATATATCAACATTATCATTAATTATAGCATATGAGTTTTTCTCTACATCTTGTCTCTTGAGTCTTTGTGTGTATAATCTCTCATATGTGTTATTGTTTCTCTATTTTGGGTTGCTATTTGCTAACATAGAGATTCCACAAGTTCAATACATGAACTCTCACTTGAAATGGGAGTAGATTTCTGCAAGAGACACCTATAAATGCACTTTCATTTGAGGGTGAATTTGGGGTTAGCTTGGATTCATTTTGGTATATATGATTGTCGTATTAGCGGACATGCAATTTTCATCCATGGATTCTTTGTCTGAGTTGCAAACAATTGATAGGTATGTGTACCCTATCAATCATGCATTTTTTGTAATTTTTCCCATCTCTCGTTTGCATTAAATGTTAGGCTTCATTATGGCTGAGTTTGTCCATCACTTCCCGAAGTGATAGAAGCTCAATTTGCAGAGCATCTTATGAGTTCATGCTCGTGATGTGTGTGCCTTGTGGGGTGTGCGTGTATGTGAGCATGTATTCATTCTTAGTTCTATACCCACTATTGGGCACTAATGGCGTTAGTGGGGATGTTATAGTATTGAGTCGATACTAAGCATAATGGAGCTTATATGATGTTTAGTCTTGTGGTTGACTACCACGAGCTTATAGTTGCACTTTCATTTGAGGGTGAATTTGGGGATTGCTTGGATTCATTTCGGTATATATGATTGTCATATTAGTGGACATGCAATTTTCACTTGTGGAATCTTCATCCTAGTTTAGACCAATTGATATGTGTGTATATACGATCAAATGCATTTTTTGTACTTTTTCACATCTCTTGTTTGCATTATGTGCTAGGCTTCATTATGGCTGAGTTTTCCCATCACTTTCGAAAGTGATGGAATCTATGTTCGCAGAGTTTCTTGTGAATTAATGCTCGTGGTATGTGTGCGTTGTGGGATGCATGTGTGAGCATGTATGCATTCTTAGTTCTATACACATTATTGGGCATTGATGACCTTAGTGGAGATATCATTGTATTGAGTCGATACTATGTTATGAATTATGGAATATGTTGAACAAGGAATTGTTGGAGTGTTAATTTATTAATGTATTAATGTGTTTTGGTGTTTTTGATATAGCAGCCGAAGGTTCATGAGGGCGTGAAAGGACGGACATCAATAATCCGACTTATAATTTATTTAGTTTGTAAATAAACCTGCGTAGAGGGTTCTATTGTTAGAAACAGTTAGAAAAGTAGTGGTTAGAATAAGGGTCATTGTAGACCGCAATTTTTGATATTGAAAGCAAAGGCTTTCTACAAAAGTTACCAACTTTTACTTTCATGCATGCTTTTCGAAACCGCTCTCATGTAACCACTATTTTTGACATAATAAAAAATCTTATAAATACATGCACTCTGTGGACTGTTGAAACAGAGTGCATGGGGGAGATTGCACCCAATATTGCGTTCTGTTTCATCTCCTGGCGTGTCTATTTTTTGTGTTTCCATGCATGTGTTTTTACATGGAACATGCTTATTTTCGTTCAATGATGGAACATGTGACTTGTCATCCATGTTTATTTTTATTTTATCAACTGAGGTCATTTGCTTTTTCAACCGAGGGGCATGTTATGAATTATGGAATGTGTTGAACAAGGAATTGTTGGAGTGTTAATTTATTAATGTATTAATGTGTTTTGGTGTTTTTGATATAGAAGCTGAAGGTTCATAAGGGCATGAAAGGCGTGAAAGGATGGACATCAATAATCTGACTTTAGGGCGGACATCAATAATCCGACTTATAATTTATTTAGTTTGTAAATAAACTCGCATAGAGGGTTCTATTGTTAGAAACAGTTAGAAAAGTAGTGGTTAGAATAAGGGTCATTGTAGACCGCAATTTCTGATATTGAAAGCAAAGGCTTTCTATAAAAAGTTACCAATTTTTACTTTCACGCATGCTTTTCGAAGCCACTCTCATGTAACCACTATTTTCGACATAATCAAAATTCTTATAAATACATGCACTGTGTAGACTGTCGAAACAGAATGCATGGGGGGAGATTGCACCCAATATTGCGTTCTGTCTCATCTCCTGGCGTGTTGGAGCTTATATGCTGTATGGTCTTGTGGTTGACTATCATGAGCTTATAGTTGCACTTTTATTTAAGGGCGAATTTGGGGTTTGCCTGGATTCATTCTAGCATATATATTGTTGCTCTTCTTTTATAGCTACCATGAGCCCTCCAAAAGCTGCACGAAAAAGCAGATGCTGCGTAAGGATTTTTTAATACAAGTCTATTCTATAGTTTTATATTTCTTTTGGAAAACTTATTTGCTATATCTAATATTTGCAAACTGCTTTTAGGTGATGCTACATGGCATAATACCAATACCATTGGATTGATTTAATAGGATATTGCTAAGTATCGTAACTTGCTTTTCGAATTTAAGTTTGCTTTTCATATAAATGTGAAAATTAGGGTTTGCTATTTAATGCTTCAAATGGTTCCAAATAGTCAAGTGTTATATATCATTGGCAAGTTGTTGATGAGTACTTTCACAATATATTATAAGAAATTCTCGTAGATTTTGATGACCATTTTTGTCTAGCCTTTGACCATAGTTGACCAAGTGATATTGACTTCTTTTAACCGACAGATGGGGTCCCTATTGGAAGGTTGCACCAATAATACAATATTTCCAATACTATATTCTGCTAAGGACCTGAAATATAATTGGTCTTGAAAATGGTCAGAAATGGGATCATCCCATTTCTATCAAACGAAAAAAATATTGTAAAAAATTATTGCTGCATAATTTGATAGTACTCCTCAAGATCAATCCAATAGTATATAACAACTAGGTATTTGACAATTATTTGTGGAATAAAAGTCAAATGCTAATTTTAAGAAATTAAGTGAAAATTACTTATAAGTTAAAAAGCAAAAGTGATACTTATCAAAAGCTCATGTAATTTGAAGAACTAGATCCAAGGGCTCATTGCATGCCATGTGGATAGTGGCACATCAAAAACTCAATAAAAAAAAAAAAACACAATCCTACAAAATCTGTCATGATTTGTGTTGAGATTCTCGGGAGATAGCTTTTAGTTTTATTTAGCTTGAAGAAAACATCGCTCAATCAATTCTAACTTGGGGCACTTGTTATCATCACTCGGAGTGCTCTACTCTTGTGCTAGTTTGGAGAAGGATGTCCCGTCAACTTGGAGAGCTTGAGTTGTGTTTTCTTCATCATCTACAAGGAGTGCAAGAGCTTGGAGTTTATCTATATGGAGGAGGTAATCTTTGTTGGAAGTGAGGTAGGCACAATAATAATATTCACAGGTTTAGAGGATCTTCCAACACATGAACCTTAGCATGCACACTTAATACTCAAAATTAGATGAATGAGAAATAGAGAGAGAATACACAATTTGTCAAAGTGTAACAGTAAGCTGAATGCTTACCTACATTATCTACTATGAATGTCAAATTACAATGTGTGTAATTATACAAAACTGAATGTATGTGAATACAAAACTGAATCTAGGCTGAATTTAGGGTTCTAGATACAAGAAACTGTGCATAAAGTGCCCAAGTGGTATGAAGAGTGTGTATGTGCAATTGAAGTGAATAGAAATAGTTTAGAACTGTTTGTACAAAAAACCCTAATTCTGAAATTAGGGTTTCAGAAACCCTAAATCAGAAAATGAACTAAATAGCAAGATAATCTCCTTCTTGTGTTGAAATAGAAGGCAAAAGCCTTGGAACAGAAGAAACAAAAGAAGAAGAACTGAAATTAGACTTGCTACTTACAAAAAAAGCAGCAAGAGCTGATTGTTGGCTGCCAAAATCTCCTTCAAGTCTGCACCAAAACTTAGGAACACCTTTTCCAAGTGGTAAAGCACTTAATGCTAGAAGTCGATCTTGGATGATGATCAATTATGACACCCAAGCCCCTCCTTATATAGGTTTAGGCCAGCTTTTGCGAAAAAGCTATGAAAAGCTTCTAAAAAGCATGTGATAGGGTTAAATTTGCAATCATGCTTTTCGTGCACAAATCTGCTATGATCTCACATATTAGGAGTCAGAATATCATATGACTTAGCTCTCCTTAATGCTTATGAGGTGAGGATCATGAATATGCAATTTTTTTTTTTTTTGAACAGAAATTATGGTTAGTGTTTTCTTGCATTTCTAGACCTCTATGACATAATGTTATATACCAAATGAAAGCTCTCCTCAAGTACTATATGATGAGCTAATAATAATGTTTGACCTTCTGTGACCGAAATTTGGCCAAGTACCAAAAATTAGGGTTGCTGGAAATCAGGGTTTTGTGCTATTTTGACATTGTTTCCAACAATCTTCACTTTTGGAGATTGTGGAGTTCTAGACAGCTTGTATTGCTTGCAAGTTCTTTATGCTATCTTGTAACTTCATGTGCTTCATCATGGAATGTAATATTTATATTTAGAACTTGGCTCCTTTTATCTCTCCCGTGCATTGTCTATTTTCCATTTTGTCTTCTTTGTCTCTATATCGATTGTGGGTTTAAAAACCAACATATATTTATTATTGGTACATGATATATGATAGTTTGATAGTGAGATTCTTTTTAGTTTATGGTTTCTTGCTTTGATACCAAACTATAGGATATTTCTACTCAAGATTTTTGATACCATTAAAGGTGGAAGAAATCTAGATGATAAGATTTTGCAAAATATGTTCTAAAATTAATAGGCATAAACAGCAACAAGTGTTTATATAAGAAATAATGTTCCTCAAATAAAGAGGATATACAAAAAGATCCTTAAACTAAGTCGAGAAGATAAATAAATTCTCCAATAGATGGAGCAAACAGATATTCAGCAAATGTAGATATGCAATAAATATAAGGAGACCTACAACATATAGAAGAGATGACATGAGACTATCTCCTAGCCATAGGGTCCATAGTGACCCTCTTCCGAGCTTGGGAGCCTTGAGCTAGATCGAGGTCCGATGGCCATCATCTCAAGGGCTTGTGTTGCATAACACCAAACCCACAGCCTAAAGGTGTATGAGTGACTTCATCAAGGGCCAAAAGTCACAAGTGCCTCATACAAGGAATGGATAACAAATGATCCCAAGGGTCCTATTTATAGACTCAAATAAGGAGGTGGCTCAGCTCACACTAGCCAAACACACTCCTCATTTGGGTCGGATGCTTTCGTGATAGGTTCCCATCTAGATGTCCTTCGCATTTGGGAAAGTACCACTTCCTGCCTTATTCTGAATTGCTGTCCTTTGCAATTTCCTCGGTTACAATCGGGGTTACAATCGGGGAACCTAATTAGTCCTTCAATGTTTAATGATGCCTTAGTCATACAAACACATGCATGTCCTCCCACTCGATTAGACACCCAGATAAGAAGTTCTATTGGACTTCCTAGTCATCCATTCCAGAACCTTCATAGGCTCTTGTGGAACATTCCAATACAATCCTCCAAGCTTCAGACCTCCCAAATAGTTATCTTTGAAGTGTACTGCTTTCACAAGTCCTAGTAACTTTTTTTATCATCAGCTACAAGGCTCAATCAAGGCCAAAAATGTAAAAAACCTTAATGTACGTCTGACAATAGTTGCAATAATCCAGGTGAGTCTTTGGCGAACATCCATTATGGAAGATTTTTCTAGCATGATGACCATTGTAAACCATGTATCTGTTTTCTTTCTCTGCCCCTCTTTGTCATCCCTCTAGTTGACCTGTTAGTTTATGCTTTCATACACATACATAGTCTGCTTCTTATCCATGTATAAAAACGAGAGACAACATTGAGTCATTCATTCTTCCGTACGCATTGACCTCTTTTTGAAGTGGGGACATGATGGGTAGAACAAAGTTTTGGTTGCTTTATACAGTGGTTTTATCGAGTGTAGTTGATTATTGGGGCTTTGCTGGGATGGCTGTTTGAGGTTCATTTTGTTTTTAATGGCTTGCCCAGAGATAATGTGCAAATAGTTGCATCATGAACATCGAATCCAGGAGATTCAATTTTGAAGTGCCAGGAGGTTCAATTTTGAAATACTTTGTGTGATCAAGAAAAGTCTTCAAATCCAAAAATCTCTGGAGTTCTGGCATGGGTTTATTCATCTGAGCCAATAGGATGTTTACATATGTATGTATAAGAAGGTTCCTTATTTTACTACTCAAACTATATGCTCAATCCAACTTATTATAGATGGAATTCTTCTACTAATGTTTCGAGTGTATGCCTTGCCTGTATAGAATTTATAAGAAGGCTCCTTATTTTACTAAAACTATATGCTCAATAGGAGCATATATAGATGGAAATCTTCTACTCATGTTTCGAGTGTATGCCTTGCCTGTGTCAGTTTTTGCTTGTGTGCACTTTCAACAAATTTCAAGTGCTTCTTTATCTGACACAGGGATACTGCAGGACAAGAACGTTTTCGAAGCTTAATTCCAAGCTACATCAGAGATTCTTCTGTAGCAGTTGTTGTATATGATGTTGCAAGTGGGTGCCTCAAAGCTTGTGATGTTATTTTAAGAACTTTCAATTTCTGAGCAAAATTTGAAATGTCTACAGACAGGCAATCATTCCTCAACACTGCCAGATGGGTGGAGGAAGTCCGTACAGAACGGGGTAGAGATGTGATTATTATGCTAGTTGGAAATAAGACAGATTTAGTTGATAAAAGGTATGAATCTTTCTCATTGATGTTTCATGGAGCTTTCTGTACCAGTGACTTATAAATGAACTTTCTGTCAGGCAAGTCTCGATCGAAGAAGGAGATGCCAAAGCAAAGGAGTTTGGGGTGATGTTTATTGAGACAAGTGCTAAGGCAGGTTTCAACATTAAGGTATCATACTTTGAAATTATTCATTGATCTGCTTTCTTTGCTTTTATTGAAGTGGCATGTCTTTCGACAATCATTGGCATTACAGGCATTGTTCCGCAAGATTGCAGCTGCTTTACCTGGCATGGAAGTGCTCTCTTCAGCAAACAAAGCAGGCCTTGTTGATGTCAAATTAAATGCAACAGAGAAACCAGCACAAGATGGCCAGCAGCAGCCTGGTGGCTGTGCTTGTTGATCTTTCTCCCACATCTCATTGGATGTGCTCTTGATCATTCAGATGCAATCAGGCATCATGGTACAATATATTGCACGATGCATATGTAATGATAATGTGGAAAGTCTGTCTATGGAGGCAAAAATTTGGATTGTCTTCAATGCTTTTGAAGGCAGAGGAGCTTGTGTTACTAGAGGAAGCCTGATCCATGTTTGTGAAATTTTCTTGACATGGGAGTGTGTTCAAAGTCTTTTTGGAAGGTATAGCTTTTGCAGTACAGGGCAATCAATGTGAAATGGACCTCTCATGGCATTTGTTGGTGGGGCTATCTTTCATTCTATCAACAGTTTGCAGTAGCTCTGATTAATTATCTGCTTTAGGTACAGTGCATGTAGGTTTTTTTTCCCCCCGATTCATGATTCAAGATAAATATAATTCACAATTTGTAATGTCCTATTTTTTGTCACATCTCTGCGAGTATGGTTGTTCTTTATTGAAAGCTACATCAATGTAACTCTGTCTGTGACAATTGTTAATGCTGTATAACTCTACACTGTAGTCGTAAGATCTTCCAGGAATCATGTTATGAATGCTCGGGAAGTATGCTTTGTAATGTGCATCTCTTTTTATTGTTGAAACCGTAAGTTATGGAGAAAAGCTGAAACATATTCTGTCTACGTGATCTATGCATGTAAACCTTAAGGAGCTTGACATTGAGTGGAAGATTGTCTCCCAAGTGAAAACAAGGACTATGGTTCTTGAATGAACTAGGCATCATTACGAATGAAGAAAGATGTTTCACAGAGACTCCTGTTTCTTTGATGGGACACAGATGTTGTTACTTCGAAAGATTCTTACTATGAATCTAGGATATCTCGCATTCCATGCAACACAGGCATATGAACATCCTTTCAATACCATCTAGTGCTTACCATATGGCTGCAGCTTTGAGTATATGAAATTGAAATGCTGATTCGCTGTTGGTCTATTGAGAGGTTATATCTAATACTATGCAAATGTCACACTGGGGCTGCTTATGCTGTGCTTATTTTCAACCACTGCTGGGATTGGAGGATTATGGAAGTGCATATATTTTTCAAAAAGCTTCCTGCAGTTGCCTCTGCATGCGGTTGACATGGAGCCATTGGTGGCAGTGCAGAAGGTGATTGCTTAAGGCTTTCATCTCTGGATCAGGAGGTTTAAGTCACATTTTTACCTTTCTTTGGGGAAGGGATGATGGCTTTTGTCAAGTTGAAAGTGCATTTGGAAATGGGGTTTTCTCTCATGGAAATTGGCTATGTAAGAATGGGGCTCAGCTGCCCCTGTTCCACCTGCACTTACCTCATATCTATTGAACGTTCATCTATAGACTGTGTGGAAGCTTAAAGCTAGTGGAAGGGGGGTATAATTCCAATGCTAACGTCTTGAAATTCAAGGGGCAGAGGGAGAGAAGGAAAGGGCCAGGAGATGGAGCCTCATGTGAACTCATCTCCTAACAAAGTGGCATCGAAAGGTCTCTTCAATATGTCTTTAGTGGTAAAGACCTCTGGTTTGCACCTACCGTGTGCCTAAGTTCTGATACCATCCATGTTTGGATGTTTCTCTTCTCTGATATCTTGGTTATACTAGTGCGATAGAAAGTTCAGAGACTTATCAGTTGTGAATTTAGTGTCAGTTGAATCTTAGGCTTCAGATTTGATGAGAACCCAGGTCACATTTGAGCCGACAGTTTGCTCTTGGTAGGTCTTTTATCTCCTTTTCTTGTTGCTAATACTTGTGATTTTGGACCTCTGATGTACCAAAATATATATTTCTTTAATTTACACACACACACGCGCACATGCAGGCACGCATATATATATATATATATATATATATATATATATATATATATATATATATATATATATATATATATATATATATATATATATATATATATATATATATTGTTATATTCCAGAGATGTACATGCTTGGAGGAACGAGAAGTTCCTTGCTCGGGGGATAGCCAAGGCCAAAATCCAGAGAGTTCATATGAGGTACCTACTCATGATGGCCAGATGAATAGAGGAACCTTAGAGAGAACTCTAGTTGGTGACTAGGCAAGGGCTATAAATAGGCTGGGAGGTGAGTCCCAGGCATGCCATTCTCCACTTCTCACATTTGGTATCAGAGTAGAGAGAGAGATCTTGGGGAGAGCTTGATGGAGATGGAGGATTTGGGATTTCATGATCTTCTTGTGTAATGTCTTCTTCCTCTTGGAGTAGAGGTTCGTCATCATGTCCATGGCGGTTGGCTGCTCAAGCGACACAAATCACATTGTGAAGCCAAAAAAGGCGAATTGAACAATCATCGTCGGCACCACAGGTGTTATTGTCCGTGATTGCAAGTAAGTAAAACAATTTAAATTTCCGTTTACAACACTTCTAAAGCGATGCCGTGGGCGGGGTTTGAACCTGCCACCTCATCCGTTCAAAGCTAGTGAGCTAGCCAACAGACCACACGATTTTGATATGGATTCTTTCACGCATTATACACATTATTTGTGTTAGCGTCCGTTCAGCAAACACATAGTTTGAGAGAGATAGAGGGAAGGTTAGAGATAGAGGAAGAAGGAAATAGGGAAGGAGAAATAGAAAGAAAGAGAGAAAGAGAAAGAACAAAAGAGAAGGAGAAAGAGAAGGAGAAAGAGAAGGAAAGAGAAGGAAAGAGAAAGAGAAGAAGGAGAAAGAAAGAGCGAGAGAGAGAAAGAAAGAAAGAGAAGGAGAAAGAGAATTAAGGAGAAGGAAAGAGAAAGAGAAGAAGGAGAAAAGAGAGAGATAGAAAGAGAGAAGCCAAGGGAGAGAGAGAGAGAAAGAAAGAGATGGAGAGAGAGAGAAAGAGATTAAAAAAAAAGAGAGGTCGAGAGAAAGAGAGAGAAAAATAGAGGTAGAGAGAAAGAGAAGAGAATATGAAGGATCAAGAAAATGGATGAACAAAGAGGAAGAGAGGAGATAAAAGAATATGGAGCAAGAAATGGATGAAAAAAGAGGAAGAGAGAAGATGAAAGTGAAGATTAGAGAGAGAAAAAAAAAGTAGAAAGAAAAAAAAAGAGAGAAAAAGCAAGATTAGTATACCTAGCTTCACGAAAATGGCCATAACTCTCATACGATATCCAAATTGGATGATTCCACTTGGTATAGGAAGTAGACTTCAAGGGCTTTCTAATGTATGGTTGGAATCTATGATTGGATATTTAGAAACCACATGTAGAGAGCATTTAATTCTCTGCATACTTTTCAAAGAGGTATGCTGCCCACTCACCTAGCTTCATTATTTTGGCCATAACTTCCTCATAGAATATCCAAATGAAGAAATTCAACTTGATATAGATTCTACACTTTTAAGACCTTTCTTTTGACTGGTCATAATCAATATTCTGACCATTATAAGCCATCTCTGCACTAGCTTTTAGATGGCTGTTGATTGGTGAGAAACCCTTTTTGAGTGAATTGAGTGTCCAATTATGATAATTAGGAGTTTCTAATAATATTTTGAACCAATTTGGATAGGAATGGACTAATTTTCATACCCTTGCATCATAACTTCTCTCTCAAATATATTCATTTGAATGCCCCTCGCATCAAAGTTTATAATTTTGCATTGTATTTTCTTCTGATGTTATGAAAATATCATGGGAATGTGCATGAAAGTTAGTTTTATAGGAAGTTATCTATGCACATGAAGTTACACTAACTTATGTTGATTCATAAAAGCATGCACAGATCTTGTTTGTGTGTTTTAGAATCTTTGGCAGGTATTAAAGGCAGAAAAAGACATTGTAATGAGGGCGTGTAGTGCCCAAACAACACATTGTGGAAAAGTTTCTTATTTGCAGGTTTATGGAGCAAATAAAGTGGTTTTCAAACCACTAGGTTGATGCCTATCATTGTAAAGACTATTATTATTATTTTTTCAGGCTTCATTTTCTTGGCAAAATGTTGTCGGAAATTTTATAGCCACATGGCGTTATATATCATGTGAGAACTAGAGTGATGTTGTGTTGTGCGAGAGAGGAAGTCTTATGTCTGTATAGCCAAAAGCATATAAATTGATTGAAGTAGAGAAGAAGATGCATAAGTGGATGTATGCATACGTAGACGATATGATTACTTAAAAAAAAAGTTGAAGTGCATGATGCATTTTCTGTTTATAGAAGATCACTTTTATGGATCACCACGAGTTAGGGTGAGCATGAGGTATGTGATCGAGGTACCATGCATAGGCTAATTGTGCCTTTAGAAAGTAAAAGACAAGTTATATACATCAAGAACAACTAAAATGTGTTTTCGATTAGTAACGCATGAGCACATAAATTGTTTTTCATGTGAGTCTATGTACTTGATATAGACGTTTATTTCGAGTTCGCACAAAAGTGCTATGATTATTATCATCAGTACAAGTATTAAGTGCTTGTATATGATTGGTTGCGATGAGATTAATGAATGTGCATTAAGCACAATGAATAGAATGATGTCCATAGATGTTCACTTTCACTAAAAGGTGGATATTATGTAAAGAGTTGATTTTTCAACGAGACGATTTGTGATGGTTAATTGATTCGCATTGATCTAGATGATCATTATATGCATGGATATATATCTCCATGTCATAATCCATCCAAGAAAATGAATGATTATATCTAATTATAAGGATTAATATGTCTTGTCATTTTTTAGATTTGAAAAATGATTGAGCAAATAGTTAGTGAGGTAACAACCTCATAGAGATTTGGATGCTACTCTTTGAGAGAATGCCCAAATTTATTAAAATTTGGAGGGCAAGTAGCTCCTAGGCTTGTATTAAAGCTGACCAATTTTCAAGTAATTTGGAGACTTTTCGATAGGTCAAATGACCTTTGCACTAAAAATGCTGCTAGTAGAGGTAGAGGCATGAAACAAGTGACATAGGCCTGTTACAAAGAGCATTTCTCTTGATTGGTAGATCCAAATGATTGATTTTTGTTGGAAATGAAAGCTTGATAGATGCAATTTGTGCATATCAATTTTCATTATTTTTAGAGATCATTTAAAAGTCCAAATAATCTCTGCACATGAAAGTGCAGCCTCTGGAATTTGTGAAATGAACAGAGACCATGTCACCTAGAGGTGATTGGTTCTCTTAGCTCATTTACTTAAATTGAATGATTTTTGTTTCTAACATTAGCTACACACCTCGAGATGGTGAGTATAACATTTCAAGATGAAATGTTTTTCCATTTAGGAGATATAAAGAAAAGAGTAAAAGTTAGACTCTGCAAATTTTAAAAGTTTTGCAGGTATACTTTGGTCATTGTAAAAGATGCAAATTTCCAAATACTATGAAACTTGTATTAGTAAACTGAGATAGTAGTAGATATATGCTATTAAAATTTGGAAGAAATTGGACATCATTTGATAGGCTAAATGATCTATTCTTCTCAGACAAATCTCTGGCGATGATTTTCCAAAGAGTGGTTCATGTGTCTGATGAGTATATGATATTTTCATATTGGAAACTCCAATTTCAAAAATTTTTCTTGGAGAAGCTACTCCAATATAGACCCTATGACATACCCAAAATTCAAGCATTTTGGAATTTATCTTCATAGTTAGAAAATATTATAAAAGTGCAGCAGCATTGTTTCTAGGCTCACCTAAGTGCAGGTGTAGCAGAGATAGAATTATACTTTTCAATGAGTATTTGATTTGATTTTGAATTGAAATTTTGTGAGACCAAACTAGATAAGATGATCTAGATTTGGTTACAAAGAAAATGAAATTTCGAATTTGTTTGATCAGTCTAAGGGCTTCAAGATGATGATCTTGCACAATTTTTAGAGTTGGTTATCAAGTGTTCAAACCTTTTAGTAAAATGGTTATAAAACTCTAAGAAAATATCCAAATCAAGTGATTTTTGTGCCTAATGAAAGGTTGAGAAAAGCTACATAAGGTTGGAAAATTTCATACATTTGGATGAGTAAAAGTTAGTTAAAATTAAGATTTAATATGTTGTTCGAAATTGTTTATGCAGGATACATTGTTAAAAGGAAGACTTTTCACAGGTTTTTTATGATATTTTTTGAGATGATGTGATCACTATGGGCTAGATATGCCCTAGATACTTGTTTTTTTGAGCATTGGTTTATGGTGACCATTCTCAGTAGGACAGAGGA
>CM035435.1:83649903-83652403 GCA_020310875.1 Ceratopteris richardii
ACAACATGGAAAGATGATGTATATTCAATTTGGAAACAAGAGGATTACTGAAATCGATTTGTGGCATAAAAGGTTTGGACATATCAACGATTCCAAGCTCAAGAACATGAGCAACCATGAAGTGGTAAGAGATCTTCCAAGTTTCAATGATGCTGGACTACATGAGTTTTGTGAAGCATGCCAACTAGGAAAGAAAATGCGACAACCATTCAAGAAGAGTAACTATGTGGCAAGGAATGTCCTCAACTTGATACGCACGAATGTATGGGATCATCACAACAACCATTGGTGGCTGGTAATAGATATTTTGTCACTTTTATTGATGATCATTCGAGAAAAGTATGGATGTTCTGCATAAAACAAAAATCAGATGTGTTCTCCATGTTCAAGAGATTTAAAGCACAGGTAGAAAAGGAAACATGACGCTACATAAAGACCTTGAGGTCTGATGGAGGAAGAAAATATTCCTCCAAAGAGTTTTCAGATTTTCTTTATGAAAATGGCGTCAAGCGACAATTTACACGTAGATGCACACCTCAATAAAATGGAATAGCTAAATGGAAAAATAGACATATCACAGAAGTTGCAATATGCATGCTCAACGAGATGAAGGTTCCACTAAACTATTGGGCTGAAGCAGCTAGTACGGCTGTTTATTTGATGAACAAGTGCACAACGGTTGGAGTGCATAATTTGACTTCCGAGGAGGTTTATTCCTGTAAGAAACCTGATCTTATCCATCTCAAAGTTTTTGGATGCGTGTATTATGTTCACATTCCTCAAGAACTAAGGACAAAGATGGAGCGAAAGTCAGAAAAATGTATTTTCATTGGATATTCATCGGAGCAAAAAGGATATAGGTGCTACAATCCGATGACAAAGAAGCTATGAGTCTCACGAGATGTGATATTTGATGAGCTAAGACCATGATTTGGAGACAAAGGAAAAGAGAAGATTCTTGAAGAAGATTGCGAAGATGATAGAGGTGCTGTCCAATAAGAATTTCAGGAAGCAAGCACTCAAATGTCAGGTCTAGAATCTTCTACATCACATGGAGAAAGTTCAACTTGGAAGGGGAGACTAACGGGTCATTTCTTATCACCAACATCAGGTTATGGAAGATTTGAAGCTGAAAGTGTTTCCCAAAATGGTGATTCAAATGCAAGTGAAGAAGAGTATGAAGAGGTGATTACACCAAAGGTAAAGCTGAACTAGTTGAAGAAGCAAAATATTCAAAAGGAAATGAAAGGAGGTCTTCAAGAGCAAGGTATCTAGTTCAAAGGCTTAGCTATTATAGTTCTATTGCAAAGAATTTTGCATATATGACATATGTGGTCAAAGACAAAGAACCGGATGCATATGAAGAAGCATGTACACAAAAAGAATGGCAGTAAGCTATGTAAGAAGAGATAAAAGCTCTCAAGGACAATCACACATGGGAGCTAGTTCCAAAGGTTGAAGGTATGAAGATTGTTCCAAATAAACGGGTGTTTAAAATAAAGAGAAATGCTGATGGTTCTCTAGCTAGGCATAAAGCTAGACTAGTAGCAAAAGGATTCAAGTAGACTCACGACATAGACTATGAAGAGTCTTTCAGCCCAGTTGCAAAGATGGGAACAATTAGAACCTTGATTGCAGTGAGTGCAACAAGGAGATGACCATTGTACCAACTTGACATAAAAAATGCTTTTCTCAATGGTGAACTCCAAGAAAAGGTATACATGAGTCAACCGATTTGGATTTGAAGACAAAAACCATCCAAATTTTGTTTGTAGATTGAAGAAAGCTCTGTATGGGCTGAAGCAAGCACCATGTGCCTAGAACCAAAGATTGGTTGAATACCTCACAAGGTGTGGGTATAGTCCAAGTAGTGCAGATCCCTCTCTCTACATGAAGAAAGAAGAAGACAAGCATATATACATCTGCATATAGGTTGATGATCTCATCATAACAGGAAGTAATGTTGCAGGAATACAAGAGATAAAAAGAAAACTCAGTAACAAGTTTAAAATTTCAGATCTTGGTGAGTTGAAATATTTTTTAGGCATTGAGATAGTCTATGGGAAAGATGGCATCTACTTGAGGCAAAGAAAGTACTTGTTGGATGTTCTTTTCAGATTTGGAATGAGTGAATGCAAACCACTCACTCAACCTATGGACACAAATATGAAGCTATGCTCAAATGATGGAGAGAAGTTACATGATGTAACTACATACATGAGTATTATAGGCTCATTGATCTATGCTAAAATCACAAGATCAGATTTGTGTTATATCGTTGGATTTCTTTCTCAATTTATGCAAGCTCCAACAAGTGAACATTTAAATTCAGCCAAACGAGTGCTAATATATGTGAAGCACACAGTCAATCATGCCTTGTTCTATAGATATGATGAAGAACTGTAGGTAAAGGGCTTCAGTGATGTTGATTGGGCTGGTTCGAAGGAAGATGGAAGATCTACTTCAGGTTATGTGTTCATGATAGGTAGCAAAACCTATC